>JAJMKD010000012.1:0-451398 GCA_030563775.1 [Candida] loeiensis | reverse complement strand
CTCCACCTTCTTCATCTCCATCTTCCTTCATCTCCATCTTCCTTCATCTCCATCTTCTTCATCTCCATCTTCCTTCATCTCCATCTTCTTCATCTCCATCTTCCTTCATCTCCATCTTCCTTCATCTCCATCTTCTTCATCTCCATCTTCTTCATCTCCATCTTCCTTCATCTCCATCTTCTTCATCTTCATCTTCCTTCATCTCCATCTTCCTTCATCTCCATCTCCACCTCTCATTCACACTTTTCATTTTCTGTTTCTCCGGGAGCCGACTCCTTCCGAAAAAATGTTGAGCGATCGGTAGCAACCAACGCAGACAGGTTAGGAGTAACGTGAGAGTTCGTGCAATGCATGCTCACTGCCCCTGTCACGTAGCATGCCCAAAACCTATTCAATTCTACTTTTCAACCCCACTCGTGCACACCACTCTTGCGCAATTCTGGACTACGTCTCCAATCGAATAATCTTTTTTTATGGCCTACTATAAAACGCTCCTTTCCCTCGCCCTAGCGTACTACGTCCTATCGCCATCGTTCCAGCCCGATCCAATGTTCTCCAGAAGACCCGACAAACACACCACCGGCCTCATCAACCTCCGCAACGACTGCTTCGCCAACTCGTCGGTGCAGGCGTACCTGGCGCTCCCCGGGCTCACGGAGTACCTCAACCAGTTCTACGCGAGCTACGTCAAACTCGTGGAGTTCATCAAAAACAGCCACATCGACCCCGCAGCGCTCGCGCAGATGCATCTCAAGAGCTGCGACACGTCCGACAAGTTCAAGAACTCGCACCCGAAAATCGACATCCCGTTGCACGTCGCGTTGGCGGGGATCGTGCTGAGGCTCCAGCAGACACAGCTCACTACGCACACCATCTCCGTGTGGACGTTTCTCCACACGCTCGAGGGCATATTCAACGCGAAGATCTCGCGGTCGCAGCACGACGCGCAGGAACTCACCCAGCTCATCAACGAGACGCTCGAACACGAAAACCACAAGTTGCGCGCCTACCAGAAAATCGTTGCCAAAAACCTCCACGCCTTGTTGGAGCCTTCTGTGCAGGACTACAAGAGCATCGAGGGGGTCGTTGTTCCCGAGTTTCCGTTCAGCGGGTTGAGCTTGACGCAGATGAAGTGCTTGGTCTGCGGGGGGGTGAGCAAGCCGAGCTTCAGTCCGTTTGTGATGTTGACGGTGCACACGCCGGAGACGGCGCAGACGGAGTTGGAGGCGATGTTGGGGGAGAACCAGCAGGAGAGTATCGAGGGGTACCAGTGTTTGGGGTGCAGGATCAAAAGGATTGTTGAGATTGAACGCCCAGCGGGAATTGAACGCCCAGCGAGAATTGAACGCCCAGCGAGCGAAGCGAGGGGGGCAGATGGAGAAATTGGAAAAAGTAGTGGAGAAATCGGAAATAGTGGAGAAGTTGGAGAATTTGGAGTTAGTGGAAAAAATCGCGGTACAGGAAAAAATGGAGTTGGTGGAAGAGAAATTAGAGGAAATGGAGAAATTAGAGGAAATGGAGAAATTAGAGGAAATGGAGAAATTGGTGCAAATGGAGAAATTAGAGGAAATGGAGAAATTGGTGCAAATGGAGAAAATGGAGGAAATGGCCAAATTAGTGACCATCAAAAAGTCCCCGAAACTGGGGAGAATGCTGATCCTGGACTGGAGAAAACGGGGCTGAACACCGATGCTGATTTCATTCAAGCCATCATCAACCTCTCCAACACCCCCTTCTGCATCAACGAAGACCTCCCCGAACCGCTCGAAAACTACATCAAGTCCTACCACAAACACGGCGTGGACATCTCCAAGGTCACGTCGACCGTCTTCCGCAAGACGCAGATCCTCAAGCCGCCGAAGATCTTCGGCCTCCACCTCTCGCGCTCGTCCTTTGTGGGCGGGAACATCTCGCGCAACCAGTGCCGCGTCAAGTTCAAGGACCTGTTGACGTTGTCGATCGGCAAGGAGTACTACGACGAGTTGCAGCGCTTCAACGCACAGGAGGCCCCGCGAAAGACGGAAAGCTCCAAGGTGTTGACCACCGATGTCGACGACATGATCGACGACGACGTGCAGCGTGAGGATATCGACGAAAAGGGAGAGGACACAGACACGGAAACCGACACGGAGACCGAGTCCACAGACGACACAGACACAGATGACACAGACTCGGAAAGCGACATCGAAACGGCCACCATCAACACAAACAGAACAGAAACGACCGAGAAGAGCGCGGACGAGTACTCTTTGAACAACACCCCGATCACCGTCGACCAGCGCACCAACCTCAAAGAGCACTTCCGCAGGTTCAAGTTCAACGACAACGACGTCTACAAATACCGCTTGAAGGCCATGATCCAGCACCAGGGCTCACACACACAGGGGCACTACGAGTGCTACAAGCACAAGCCGTTGTACGTGAAGGATGCGGAGGGGAACACGTTCAAGTTGTTCCCTGAGATTGTGGACATGGACGGCGATGGGCGCTTTGCCACGACGGGCCAGACCGCCGGCAAGACACGCAAGCTGTCGGAGGAGGAAGTGCACGGGTTGCGCAGCAGAATCTCCAACATGATGGGGAGGAGACCGTCGGTGTTCCAGGCGCATGCCGAGAACATCCTGGAGATTGTGCACCTGGGCTCGCAGACGCCTGCGGAGCTCTTGGTGGGGGGGTTGGAGAGCCAGCCGGACTACTTTGCGGCGTACATGGACAAGGTGAAGGAGGAGAAGGTGGAGGAGAAGAAGATGAAGAAGATCCTGAGTTTGATCAAGTCGCCGTTCTGGCGCATCAGCGATGCGCAGGTGTCGGAGGTGTCCAAGGAGCTGGTGTTGATGGAGCAGACGAGCGTTTATATGTTGTACTATGAGAGGGTTGATAGGAAGCAGATTAAGCGTTCGCGAACATGAGCGAGCGATGTGACAGAGACAAGCGATGTGACAGAGACAAGCGATGTGACAGAGACAAGCGTTCGCGAACATGAGCGAGCGATGTGACAGAGCCAAGCGAATGTGAACAATAAAGAAATAGTAGTGAACTTGGTGATGTGGGTATCAATAAAGCCAAGCAAATGTGAAGAATAAAGAAACAGTAGTGAACAGGTAATGTGAGTAACAATAAACATTAGTGAATGGAAATGTGGGTGAAAATAGTAGGAGAACAGTAAGTGAATGGGAATCATAGTGAACATTGTGTATGATGGAGAAAATATCAACATAGCAGCGATCTATCCAACAATGAACAATATGCGGTGAAAGTAGCAGACATGTAGAACATGATGGTGAATAAGGAGATTGCCGAGAATATTTTTCGAGCTTGCAAGAACTTAAGGTACTTTAGGATCTGTTAGTGCTCTCCTGAGTTGGTAGTCTATAACATGAGCAGAAGTCATAGTACTTAAAGTAGTGACTTTACTCAGGTTCACGTTAAACACCGCCGTACACTCAACACAAAAGTAGAATATTATTGATAATAGTTCTCGTATATTCATTCCGATCAACTCGCTTTTCACTCAAAACGCAAGCGTTAACAATTTTCATTCAAATTGAATTATTCTTCGCTTCCGAACGTATTTCCACATTATTCTGAATTCATATTTGAACTGTGATAGATAAATGAAGGATGCAAACACCCGTACGGGTGTTTATATATCGTCACTCCAATTGCGCTTGTTTATCACTTCGCCGTTGCGGTGTTTATTCCTCACTTGCGCTGCTTTTTCCCCCACTTCGCTATTGCGGTGTTCATCCCTCACTTGCGCTGCTCCTTCCCCCACTTGCGGCGAGAATGTAAACTGTACAGGCAAAATCGGATTCCACTTCTCCTACCATCGATTGGGAACATATTACAAATGCCAGCATTCTTCATAATTTATAGTAAGATATCAAAATGCCATTCTTGCGCCTGCACGAATACACCGGCATGAAAGTGTTGAAACAGTGTATTTATATGGCGGTGAAGGACACACAATGCGTCGAACAATTTTCCCCTCAATGCCTTGGCAATTTGCAGCCATTAAGGATTTTTGGCACACGAAAATCGCAGCCAAAACACACAAGATCGATAATGAGGGGAAAGATGCCTGGAAAGAAGTCAACGCAGAAGTTGGCTGCTACTCATCGGTAGCAACACGGGATATAAGTGAGTTTGATGTCCGTTCTTGTGTTGTTTGCAAGAATGTTAGTGTAACTATTGAGGAACTTTGAATCAGTAGAATCAGAAATATTCAAAACCTTGGTGAACCATGGGAAGAGGGAGATTAAAAGGGAGCGACCACAACGACGTAACGGAGGAATGAATCATACAGATTCATTAAGAGCAGTACATGCATTAAGAGTAGTGTATTCTTTCAGATCTAGATGACGGGTGAAACCACAAAGTCATTTAGAAACTTGCCAGATCAAAGAGTCACTCAGCGAATGTATCAAACGCCTTCTTATTTGCCCCATAAAGGTCGCCATGAAACACCATAAAGATCGAAAGAAGTCGCGTGACTCCCTTCACTCACGACATCATGAGTGCTCGTTCGGAAGGACTACCCATTTAATAACTTCATAAGAACTTCTAGTAAAATTGCCCCGTATGAGCCTCTTTTCAGTTTGGTAATGGTTTTGAAGGGTATAGTGCAGCCTGTGTTTGGATTCAGCGCTTTGCTCAGGTTAGCGTGCAAGAATAATTCGTTGTACATTCCTATGGCTTTTCTGTGCATTTCTTGGATGTCTTTGAAGAGAGGTCGGAATATCAAAGATGTAGAGGACTTCAAATGGTTCGAAGAGAGAAGATATGGCGGTTTCTTTCTCAGTGGCGTTTTTGTGGTTTGATTGAGAGAGGCACCGCAGATTGTAAACTCCATGAGCGAAGCGAATGAAGTAGACGCACAAAGACTTAAAGACATGAAGAGCACATAAAGACTTAAACATGAAGTGAACATAACATAAAGACTCAAAACTTGAAGCTTGAAGTCTCAAAGACGTGAGACTTGAAGACTTAAAACATGACGTTTGAAGACTACTTTAAAAAACTATGGAGCAACCTCAAATTCAATAAAACAATAAATTCCAAAACTGATTTAAAAAACACCAAGGAAATGAAAGTTTCAACCTAATAAAACTCTAAACACCACAATCAACTCAAACCCATCCAACACTAACTCCAAAACTAACTACATAAAATTCAAAAGTGAACCAAACTCAGAGCAAATCAGGTGCACTGGTGTTGTTATTTATTGTCGCAGCAAACCCTCCCAAAAAGCAGCCTGCGTATAGTTAATTATGCTATAAGGTATCATTACATCTCCAAAATCCCCGACCAGAACCTCCCTATTAGATCTGTCCTTGACGTCCTGGTTCTCGTAGATGGCACTGAGTTTGCTCTGTTAGCGGTCGGTTCTCGTGAAAGCTACCCCGATATGGGCGTATTCCACGGGGGGCAGACATCAAATCGTACGCTTACTTGGGTACTTCCTTGCGATTCTTCCTGAAAAGCTCTCATCTTCTGTTCGACTCCCTGCTTCCTACTGCGTGATTGTGAAGTATCAATAGTGAAGATAAAACTAAACACCCGTACCGCAATAGTGATGATACCTAAACACCCCCACCGCAATAGTGGATGGTCTTTTTCTCTGGAGTTTTGCAGACGTTGGAAAAGCCCCAGCGTTTGAATGCTCTGCTAACTTCGCCGAGTATTTTGCAAAGTTGGTGGATTTGCGATGCTCATGTGGGGAGATATAGCATAAAGTTAGTTAAGCTAGCGGTAATGTGGTTGGCTTTGATGGAGAATGTAGAGAGAGATGAGGGGGAATATGAGAAGGCAGCGAATGAGTGAGTGGTGCAGTTCTAGTAAGTATTTAGTGCTACTAAATGGTAACGGAAACATGAATGGTGTGAACGAATAGGTTGTATATTTTAAACATCAGTGCATATACATATGAGTGTATAATTATACGGCTACAGATGTGTCAAAGCAGAAACTGTGAATTCCAATGAGGGTATTTTAGTCTATTTCTACGCAATTTAGATTCTGCCTAATTCACCTATGGTGTCCTCAGTGGCTGCAAAAAAAGCACATGAGCCCTGTACCGAATAAAAGTGTCAGATTAAACAAGGGGCTTAAACTACAATACGATAAGTGGGCTCCACTATGATCTTGAATGAAATTGATGATACAAGGATTCAGGTCCTTGCTTCACTAGTCTCTCGGTAGTTCTCTTCAGAGTACTTTTCTTGGTTGATTTTGGGTACTTGGTAGGTTTTGGGTAGTTCTTTTGGTACTCTCTTTGACTAGTTTTTCTTAGCCAATCTGAATATTACTATCACGTTCTTTCTAAGTTTCTGTTCTTTCATGCTCATTATTTTTTTGTTCACTAACGCTGCCTTAGCATCAAGACGTATTTCCTAGACAAGTGTAGCACGAAGTCATTTACAATAGAAATACCGATATAAATACGAGCAAAGTGATTAGCTTATTGGCAATCTCCTGGTCACACGGTTCTTGAGTTCTACCAAAAGTACTTGTACGAGTTTCACAACGCAGCATCAATCCAAACCCGAACTACAAATCACTGGAAAGAATTCATAAAACTTTCTGAGGGAATTGAACTAAGAACATGCCTGAGATTTCATTTTTCTTACGGCCGTGAAATTCTGGGTCAGGAAAATTCCGTATCCAGTATTCCCCAGGAACTAGTTCAGAAAGAGGTTTCACTTTGACGTTTGAGGGTTTCTGTATCGCGGGCATTCTTTTTGCGGACGCTATTGACGAGTTTATCAATTCAGATAATATTGAATGATCAGATTGGCTTTGAAGAAAATCGTAAATAGATCAAAATCTTTACAACTCATTATTCTCTCTCTATTCTCTCCCCAAAATTTTGTTGGAGGAAAATAACTAAATATCCCAATATTTCGAGATAGAATTGGTAAGATATCTGGCAAAGTTTTAAAGACATGGGACGAAATGATACAATCTAGGTTATGAATTTATCATAGCTGATGATATACTTTCTAATTCTCAAACGTCCTAGTCGAATATTCCATACATCCCGCTTAGTATCTCATGATTCTCAAACTGTCATTTCCGAACATTCCGTACTCTCCACTTAGCATCTTGTATTGCTCAAAATATCTGATTTCTGAACATTTCATACTTTTTCGCTTATTATTTCTCACTGCATGACGTATTTATTCTTTACCACAAAAACACATTCCAGACAGAAACCCCAAGTGCTTTAAAACTCCTCCCAAATCTCAATCTTCATTTTTCAAATCATGATAGGTGTAGTTTACTTCGCGATGTTGGTGTCTGCACTCAAGTTCGGTTTGTCTGATATCAAATCCTCAGTCTGTGTGACCGTCCCGTACGCCCACGCAAAGGTCAAACTAAATATACGCAACAAGGACCCTGTGACTCCCATCGATGTACCGTTTGTCATCTTCAACGTCCAGGATCAAAAAAAGTACACCAATTTGCCAAACCCTCAGGAGTTCAGGGAGATGCAGTATCGTGAGGAATGGGATGGAAGCTTGGTATCTGTGAATTTAGCCGAAAACTACGACGACTTGTTTGGTGAGCTTCTAGAGGGTTACGTTGATCCAGATAGCGTTTCAGAGGATGCAGCTTCCGACACCTTTTACCAGTATTTGGACTTACTTGGATTGAATGCGGACATTTTTGAAGAATTCTATGACGTCCCCTATGAATCGGTTCTCGAGTGCTCTCACCAAGCGGAAATAACCCTAATCCGCAACCAGAAATACGAGAACAACCCTGGCAAGGCTATCACGGATGTAGCCAGAGTCAGGTTCTCGAAACCGGTGGTAAAGAAGTATGTTTTGGATTTTGGGGGTAATTATTGTTTTTACTTTCCTTTCTATTTACTGGGCCGTGAGAGACGGTTTGGAGTTGAAGTGGAGATAAAGAGGTAGAAGGTGAAAGTGGAAATAGACCTAATAGCATGAGATGATAGTGATAGTAGATAAAGTAACGAGGTACAAGAAGAAAGTGGCTGTTATGAAGAGGATTAGTGAATACGTACAAGAATAGAAAGGTGTGATCGCAGACAAAAGATAGAATAACGAATGATATGAAACAAATATATTAATAGATAAATAAACGCAAGATCAGAAAAAAGAGAACACGAGATCGAATTTTACATCACCACACATTAAAACCGAGAAATAGATTAGCTTTCAATGTTTATTTTTTCGGCTGCAAATTTGAAACTTCCAGGGCCCATATTAAATATGCAGCCAGAAAAGGAGAGCAAGTTTCAAGCATTCGCTTACAGGACCACAGCGTATAAAGCAACAGGGAAGACAAAAGAGGATTTTACGCCTCATATTAAAGAACATAAGCACCCAGAAAGTCATACATAACTCATACACAAACAGTTTTAGCAGCCATGTCATCAATCCACAAAGTTGTGTTATCCGAAGAGTTGAATGCCACACGTTGCATAATCTCCCGTCCACGGTCGAAGCTTAAGATTAAAATCCGAAACTACGACCCGTTTGTTGGTGTTGACGTGCCGTTCGTCCTATTCAACACGCGCGACATCAAAAAATACCTCAATTTGTTGGACTACGAAACGTTTTTGGAATGCAACGACCCCCTAGGCGAAGATTGGGCGCGTGAAGACGACTCCAAGAGCTACACCGACTACGACGATGAAGATCTAGGGTTCATGATACGGACTGTTTTTGATATGGCGGATTACTGCTTCTTTGCACCACTTTTCGAGTGCATGTTACAAGAATATCTGGATCCGCGTGTGCTCTTACTGGAGCCGCCCTCTCAAGCGTTTCTTGATCGTGTGAGTGCTCTGGGTATTGCGGCGGAGTACTTCCACAAATACAAACGGTGGGACGATCTTTTGTCAACTTCGGCCACTGCCGAGATAAAACTCCAGCACAATCCAGACTACGCCCACGACAAAGGCAAGGCAATCACCGAGGCATTGAAAGTCATGTATTCCAAGCCGGTCACAAAGACATACGTTTTTGACACTCCGGGAGAATACTGTTTGTATTTTCCACGTTTTAGGCTGATGCGCGATAGGAAGTTTGAGGCTAAAGTCGAGTTTTTCGATCCAGAGAACTGAAAGCAAGAAGGTGGCGCTAAAAATGCGGTAGAAGACTGCAATTGGCAGTAATCGGGATAAAAATAGAGCATAGCGAGGAAAACTAGCTTTAGCGAGGAAGAAATAGCTTTAGCGAGGGAAAAAAAGTGCTTCAGTGAGGAAAAAAGGAGCTTCAGTGAGGACAAATAGCTTTAGCATTCGAGGTGAAAATAGAGATTTAGCATTCGAGTATCATACACCTTTACGTCTTCCAGAATAATACTTTCCTTCTAATTAGTACCTTTTTTAGCGCTTGTATTTGTAACAATAGAGTAGTTTATCTCGACTTAAGAACACCACTTTACTATGAAGCTGGTTCCGATAAGTATTATGAAGTGCGATTAAAATATCCACAAATGCGTTCAAAAACAAACTTATTACGTTTCAGTGGCGCTCTGTGCAGCAAATTTAAAACAGAGTTCAAAATTGCAGTACAGAAGAACAGCATTTTCTGTACAGCCAATAGTGTCCACATTGGTAGTTGCAATGAAAAGAGCAAGGCATTTAACGAAGTGGAAGAAGTCACGTATCGAAAGCCGATTATGAGGGGGTACGTGTTTCCCGGAGACTATTGTGTTTACTTCCTCCATTTCATGGGTTGTGAGGGGATGGTTAAGGCATGGAAGCTACACGTTAGGGAAGAGCTATTATTGTCATAGATTTATTTTTGAACATAGCGGACGTGGGTGAAAAACGAGAAGGAATTATACTTATACATTTATGAACATAAGTGAAGGAGAGTAGAAATATGGCAAGGAATGATAAATTATAGACCTATTATTATCTAGTAGTTCAATTTGTATTCAAAAACGCAAGGTTTCATTTCTCCGTAAATAGAAAATTGAATACCACTTTAATTGAAATAGAAGTGGGGTAATACACACGAGCTTAAATTACTTGCCACCATTGTTAAAATGGCAAATTTTCACAAAAGATCCATTTTCTACTGTCCAACCACGTTGTATCACTTGAACCTGGTGTTCAACTTGCCAGGAATTCACTTGAAATTGAAATATCAGTAATGAAGTCATTCCTTCTTGGCATCCTGATGGTATTCGCAAGCCATCTTCTCGTTTTAAACAACGACTTCAATGCAGCATGATAGCTCGTAGAAGCGCACGAAACACTCAAAATCAACATAACCAACGATGAACTGTTAAACAACAGCATCCCTTTTGTCGTATTCAACGTTGAAAACACGAATTTACCAGATTTCGGTACCTTTTCGAAGCAAAAGTACTCTGATATCCTTAAAGCAGACCACACAAAACTCCTTTCTCGCATTCGATCGGAGTCAGACCTCTCGCCTGACGTATTAGAGAAGATCCGCCTAGAATTTGGTTTAAATTCTGCTGAACTTGACAGCATTTTTGACAGCATAAAATCTGGTACGGCTGAGTTCAAGGATATTGGCTCCGCAACAGAAGTATTCAACATCCAGCCTTATAAAGAAGTATCCAGAACATACGATTTATCTCCAGGAGTACATTGTGTGTATTTTCCGCGTTTGTTCATTGCTCGCGAAAGACAATTCTCGGCCAGAGTCGAAATCCTCAATGATTCAAGGATCCCTCAGCTTCGGTTGCAGTTTCAAATGCACAAGAAGGCATTCGTGTGCACAACTGTCTTAGCAATGATTGTCTACTTTGGAGCGTCTGCTATCAGCGAAAGCATTTTCAAAGCACTACTTTTCAAGGTGGTCATTCTTGCTATATTGGTATGTACAGAGTGGTCTTTCATTAGCTCCAACAGAAACACCCATCTCATATACCTTTTGAACTACATCGACATTCGTCTTTTCAAAGTATATCAGCAATACTTAATCTACCGCATTTATTTCGGTCACAGTATCACTCCCAACCACAAATGGCTGCGAATTTCCATATTCTTGGGTGCGCTTTGTGTAATATTCGCACCACCGTTTCTGGACGGTATGGAGGGCACTCTCCCTGCGACCCTTAACAATCTCCCTTTCACAAATATATACCAATCGGTTCTAGTTTATCGCGAATATGGCCAGAACCTTGTCACACTCTGGGGTACATTTATTCGCAATGTGCTCTTTTGGCTCACTGAGAAATTTTTGTACTTGTGTGCGTTTGTGAATCCTCTCGCTTTTCCGCAGGACGCACACTAAAGCACAGTTGGTAGCTTTCGTTATTCTTCACCCTTTGTTTGTATTTGTGCGGAATATTTGTGGTTTCGTTGATTTCCAAGTTGATTTCACTACTGTCATCGACTTTTTGTACGGATCAAGGAGACTCTACATGAGACAACTCTTCAAAGATCAATATGCTTTCAATCTCATGGAGTTGGGATTAGTTTGGGCAATTTGGAGAAAGAAGGTGGAGGCTCTAAAGTCTGAGAAGGTGTGTTAGTGTTTGTATTTCCACGTGACCTGTACAGCGCATACTCCTGACCAATGGCAAGACAGTAATAGGCAAAGGAAGTAGCTGGTTTACCAGTACCAATCAACACCAAGCTGTCATAGTAAGTAATCCAATATTATCAGAAAGCTAGCATTTAAGTGTTTTAACTTATCTTTTCCGCTAATTAGATTCTCGGCTTTAAGAACAGTTGTTCTTCTTGCTCATCCATGCTCTCAATCTTCACAAGCATTATATCCCCGCAAATACCGGACTTCCAGTATCGGATTTCTGGTTAGCAATCTCAGTGGGGTTGATCTAAATACCGGACTTTACACCAAACTTTGAAGCACTTTAAACAGACACTCGGAACTTTGGAACACATTCAATCGGTAATCTCATCTTCTAAAAAGCACTCCAACACCATGGCCTTTCTCTGCAAAAACACACCCTCAAACAGTCGCCCGACGAAATCCTTTTAAATCCACTCAGATCGAGAAAATCCCCCCACACTCCTCACCCGGTCTTTAATTTTGTAGGGACACTTCATAGTTCGGGGTCTCGCGAGGTCTTTTGGCGGATGCTGTGGGTTTTTTGTGGGCACCTCTCCATAAGCCTACTCTTGGGTCGGTATGTCAACTTTCTGAGTCGGTGTTAGTTTGGGCATTTTACGAACGGAAACAGAGCTCCCAAGTTTGAGAAAGCTTACTGAGTTGCCAAATCAAATTGCAAGGCTCGCTTTCACAAATTTGAGAAAACTCAAATGTGTCAATATGACAGGAAATTGTCTTCCTTTTCGAGAAATTCACATCGACAATCTGATCTTTCAGTGGCTGCAATTCCTCGTGCAAAGGTACACGTGACGAATCGCACACTTGAACATAAACGATGAGAAGGTTGGAGGCTTTATTCTTCTGAGAATACGTTGAAAAGCTTCATGCACTAAGCCAAATATACTCAGAAACACTGACGTATCGTACGTAGAGTAGTCTTTCCCCACTGTTTTTCTTGGACCCAGATGCATTTAAGAAATGTTGCCGATATCCGAGGAAGCTTATTCCCTCAATCATGCCCCCGCTATGTCTCAGTTGAACTTTGCTTATCCTATAATCTTGACTAGGTATTTCTTGAGTCCCCGCAGACTGGCTTAGTAAGCTGACTAAGGTGGGGTCCAGTGGTGCATAAATAGCGGACTTCCCTTCGTTGAAATTCGCGTTCACTATGACCTTCACCCAACTGCAGAAAGACACTCTCAAAGAGTCCCTCGACGGGATCCTCAAGAAGTCCATTCAGATCGAGAAAAATCTCCCCACACTGGTCCACGGGGCAGTCATTGGAGTCACTGATCGCAACGAAACCGTGTACTTGAACGCTGATGGCTCTACAAAAGCAAAGGGAGGAAATTCCCTTCAAACATCCACCAGATTGGCGTGGTTTTCGTGTACAAAAGCAGTCACTACCACTGCCCTCTTGATTCTCGTGACTCAGGGTAAGATCACTTTGGACGACCCTATCTCAAACTTCTACCCGGACTTTGCAAAGATCAAGGTGGTCGAGAATGGAATAACGTCGGATCCAAAAACTCCCGTCACTTTGAAGCACCTCCTCACTCACACTTCAGGGTTCACGTATGCAGGACTTCCCAAATTTGCGGAGAAGTACCAAAATCCGCCAAAAGATGCGCAGGCAGCGTCTTTGGCAGACGCTTTTTATTCTCTCCAGCCAGGTGTGCAGTACAACTACGGAGTTGGTGTTGACTGGGCTGGGTTTGTTTTGGAGCAAATCACGGGATTGTCTTTGGGCGAGTATTTCCAAAAGTACATCTTCGACCCATTGGACATCCACGATACTTCGTTTTCACGTGATGAAAGTGATCCCAGCATTCTCGAAATGGTCGAGAGACAGAAAGATGACTCTCTTGTATCAAAATGGATCGAGTCGTTCAGACTGTACCGTGAAATGGGAGGCCACGGTTTGTTTGGGCCCATTGACGATTATCTCAAATTCATCAGACTTTGGTTGAACAAGGGAAAAGCGCCAAATGGGAAGCAGTTGTTCGCACCCGAGTTGTTTGAAGCTGCCACGACAAACCAATTACCCCCGGGCATTGAGCTCCAGTACGAGAACTGTTTGGATGAGACTGTCACACATCCGCTCAGCAATGCTCCATACGGAGTCGTGGACTCCTGGGGGTTGGGATTTGCGATTAGTGAGGCAAAGGCTCCTTCAGGCAAGCCAGTTGGGACGCTTTACTGGTGTGGAATCTCAAGTGTATTTTTCTGGATTGATTTGGAGAATGGGATTGGTGCGATGTTTGGGACGCAGCTTTTTCCGTTGTTTGATAAGTCTGTGGGGCATTATGTGGACGTTGAGAATGCTATTTACAAAGTTCTTAATAGCTGAACATTAGCGAAACGAATGTGAATAAACGGTAAAAATACCTTATATCAAAACAGTAAAAAGACATAGAATTCCTTCCATTTCGAGTGTCGCACCCAGACCCTCTGAATCCTCACTTTTTTGCACCCAACAAGAATCTTTACCAATATCCAGTCGTAGCTCAACCCATCACTCAATCTCCAACTATTAGCCAAATCTCCAAGAACCCAAATAAGCTATTACAACCTCACAAAAACATCACCCAAGAATATTCCTCTCAGAATGCTTCATACCCATTACCTTCACTCCATACCCTTCACACCTTCATACCATTACCTTCATACCTTATACAATAACCTTCATACCATTACCTTCATACCTTATACCATAACCTTCATACCTTATACCATAACCTTCATACCCTATACCATAACCTTCATACCTTATACCATAACCTTCATACCCTTCACTACCCTTCATTACCATCTGAACAGCAAAAGTTTATCCAGTATCTTCTTCACAACCATACCCATTAACTCTATGAACTCTTTTTCCATGGGATTCAACCTTATATATTCTACCCCTGCATATCCCTTGCGAGTATAATCTATCATATCCAGCATTAAAACAATTGAAGAGCTCAAAAAACGGGTTCCTGATTGTCCCAGGAATGCGAACATCATGTATATCATGTCTAACATGTCTGTGAACGATAAACCAACGCGTATAGGTTTATATATATCTATTGTGTACGTGCATGTTTATTGTGTACTTGCTTTTTTTTTGCTGCAAAATTTGAACACTTAAACAAGATATATATGTATTCCTTTTTACCTCTCAACAAATTTTACAAATAAAAACGACCGAGTAGTCGATATAGACGATATAGAGTATCAGATCAGATAAAGATCACGAGATATGATCGTATTGATACATATAAACGATCCTATCAGATACATATCAACCATAAACGATATCAGCCATAAACGGTATCAACCATAAAGAATTACATACATTACATTGATACTTACACCTTCATATAAAACACACTTCTACCACAGCATGTCTACCACATTACTATCCAACGAGCCGTGCAAAGAAAAAACCTTTGTCACAATCCACAAAACTAAACAGTTGAGGGCTGAGGACAACAAAAAGACCATGCAGCGCCCACGTCCACTTTCGCGCAACAAATCTGGCGAGCTTTTCAAGTGTGAAGTGCCTCAAGAAGATGAAAGATGAAACAAGAAAATGATAATACGAGATTATATCATTATACATTATACCCAAAAGCTTCCTTCATATTTTTTTGGCTGCAAATTTGAAACTTCCAGGGCCCATATGCAGATCTACATCAACCTGTTTCAAACTTTGCTTAAAAGGACCAGGAAAATTATAAGAATCACTGACAAGTTAAGGAAGCCGTATTCATATAAAATCTTCCCACAAAATCTACAGAAATCATATAGAAACACAGAAACACAGAAACACAGAAAGACAGAAACACAGAAAGCACAGAGATACAGAAAGCAGAGAGAAAACATACAGACCCAACAGACAAAACACAGACATTATACCAGTGAACAGAAAAATACATCGGAAACATAAATCAGAAACATCCTCAGAAACATCAGAAACATCAGAGACACACATCAAACAAACTTTTGCCCTTTTTGCCGATGCCAATCCACCAAACTCTCTTGACCGCTGAGTGCAACGCGACCCATTGCACAATCACGCGTTCACAGTCAAGAGTATTGATCCATATTCAGAACCACGACCCGTTGCTTGGCGTGGACGTGCCGTTTGTCCTATTCAACTCGCAAGAGTGCAAGAAGTACGTCAATTTGATGGATTATGAATTATTTTTCGAGGGTGACGACGAGAGTGACGAATACTGGGTACGCGGGGAATGCGAGGACTACAACGACTGCGAGGAAGATCAACTAGGGTTCATGATACGGACTGATTTTGACATGGGAGATTGCGATTACTTTGGCAGGCTTTTCATGTGCATGGCAGACGAATGTCCAGATCCGCGTGTGCTCCTACTGGAGCCGCCTCTCAAGCGTTTCTTGATCGTGTGACTGCTCTGGGCATTGTGGCGGAACACTTCCACGAACACAAGATGTGGGAAAAGGTTTTGTCGACCTCTCCCACCGCGAAAATTGCGTTAAAAAACTCAAACCAGAATACGCGCACGACCAGGGCCTCGTAGTCACGGAGGCAGTGAAAGTCATGTATTCTGAGCCAGTGACAATATCGTACGAAATCGAAACACCGGGAGAGTATTGTTTGTACTTTCCGCTGTTCGGGGTGATCCGTGAGAGGCAATTTGAGGCTATGGTGGGGTTTTTCGACCCAGAATAGATGAAGGTGCGGTAATTTGATTGAGTGGTCTTGTATGCTTATGTCTTCAAGGTCGGCACAAATCTTCCTTGTGATTAAGATTGAAAGATAAAGTGACCATATTTTATTAATTACGATGGAATGTTGTTTAAATATCCATACTTAATATCCAGGTATCCATATAACATTTATACTTACTATTACTTTATCTACAAACCTCGACTATACCGGAGAAATGTTTGAATATGACTTTGGTGGGCCGGAGAATATGGTCGGTTATGCGAACCAGTCAAACTCGAAGCGCGCTATGTATGAGGCGCTGTCGAATTTATAAAGATGGTGCGTTTATAATTTGACGGAACTTTGATAAAATTTGCCCTACTGGTGTAGAGTCCAATTTGCAGCAAAAAAAATAGGCTCAGAGCATTAGCTCAATAAAGTGCAATGGAGCACAAAGGGCGCTTCTACCAAAAGAGGCAAAGGAGCACGAAAAGAGGCATTGCGCAGTTCTCGTTCAAAAGTGAATCGTTTTTGTTCTGAAAGAATTTTTGGCGGTGAAAACGGAAAAGTCTCCGTACATTTTGTATGGGCATTGCGAATTACTGTGTTGAAGGAGCGATAAAAAAATACCGCCTTTATTTTGCAAAACCTTTGGAGCGTGGTATAACCCACTCGCATATTTAGACCCCACCAGTGTCAGTAATTGTCCTTTCTTGAGAGCTGCTGGGGGGAGTAGCAGCTTTCAAAAGGTACGGGCTGGAGGTGAGTTGGCGTTGTTGTGGGTGTTTAGGAGAAGAACGATATAGAGAAGAACGACGTAGAGAAGATATAGAGAAGAATTATATAGAGAAAAACGGTTTAGAGAGAGAGAAAAACAATACATAGTTAGTTGATGGATACAGAGAAGTATACTAAATACAATATAAGCGAGCGATAAAGAATACGATAAGAAAGAATATTCATGCGCAGCAATCTGGGGAAGAAAATTGTGTAGAATGAAGAAATGTGTAATAATAGTTGGAAAAATCAAGCTTTACCTAGGTCAACTTTATCATGGCTGCAAAATGTGAAACCAACACAAAAATGTAAAACTTCGTGTACGCATTCCAACACAAAAAGTACTAACACCGAGCCTGGAAACACGAAGAACGGGTCGTGATAATGAAGGCAAAAGTAGCGTGGCTTCAAATCAAACACATTCTTATAAAAGGCAGCAAATTTGCAACCTCAAACTTGTCAAAATATGAGGATATCCATACTTGGGTTATGCCTGTTGGCATCAGCTAGCAGAACAATCGTGCTAGACCCATTATTCAACGCCGCGTGCTACAAAGTCGACGGCCCAGCAGCATTTCAGTTCGATATCTTCAATTACAATTTGCATGAGGACCTCAACCTCCCCGTTCTCATATTCAACACAGATGATATTGAAAAGTACACGAACGTGCCAGATTTTGCTGCCTTCGAAAGGTTTTCGACTACAGGCGGCGACAGCTTGCTGGTGCTCCGGTATAAACTATACGATGAACCTTTTTTTGACGGTACAAAGTTCAATCTCGTGCAAAATTCCGACTTTCCAGGAGCAGATACCAGAAACACAATCACGGATATAGTCCAGATAGATCATGCAGATCCACAGAAAAGAAGCCCCAAAATCTGGCTGGAGAATTGGGATCGGCTTGACCGTTACCCCGGAAACGCTACAAGGACATATGCAATCGAAACTCCTGGAATGTACTGTGTATACTTGCCTAACGTGCACGACTACAAAGCAACGGTGCAGGTTATCGGGGAGGCATTGCCAGAGATTGCAGCCCAGTTTAAAGTGTACAAAAAGTTGCTTATGTGCTCTACACTTCTCATGGTGCCTGTGTACTACGGATGTTCCAGTGTCAGCAGACATATTTTCAGAGCGCTTTCGTATTTTTGGTTCAACAGCGTTTTAATAGCGGTATTTTTGTGGATCAACATTGCAGTGGGTGGTGATCGGTACACCTACGCAATTATCCAGTTTTTGTTTCTTGTCGAGTGCTATTTTGTGGCCCCATACTCGAAATACGTGAGATACCGCATGTACTTGGGGCATGGGATCACCGACAATTACCGTCTCCTGTGGTTTTGGAAGTTCTTGGGGGCAATCTACGTGGTGTGTGGTAATCCTTACATTCTCGAGCACGGGTTTCACATTGAGCGTGTGCGAAACTACGAAGTTGTGCACTTTTCTGTGTTGGTCTACAAAAACTACAATCTCGCGCCAATCAGTATGGGGGAAGTTCTCTTGAGGATGGTGCGCATTGTTTGTTTGAATGCAGTTGGTTCTTTGATATGTTTGATGTTAGTTCAGAAGGCGTTCCATATTGCCCGATTAAGAGGCACAAATATGCGGCTAGCTATTTCTATGCTCGTCCATTTGATGCCGGCGATGTTGGGAAAGATTGACAAGGTTGCTCCCGGAATGTTCGGTATAACTTATGCGGGAGATAGTGTGATGGAACTATTGGTTGAGATGTACTTCCAGCTGTACACTCCGATGTTTGCTGAGATGGCGATATTGTGCGTGGTATGGAGTAGACTCATTAGTTGGTAGGACAAAATGACTGAACTTGACAGATTGACTGTTCTGAAAATGGCGGAAATGTGAAGACGACTGAGTAGTTGCAAATCCGACAGTTCCCTTTTATTGCAATCCGACAGTTCCATTGCAAATCTGACAGTTCCATATTATTGCAATCCGACAGTTCCATTGCAAATCCAACAGTTCTATATTATACAAACCCGACAGTTCCATTTTATGGCAAATATTGTGGTTACAAATTTATTTTTTGGCTTGTGATAGATGCCGCAAGATATTTATGAGCTATTTTTACTCAAGGTTTTGAATAAGCACAAAAGCGAACCACAGCACCCATAACCAATAGGGGGTAATGACGTAACAGAAAGAGCTGACAAGTTAGGATACAAAAGAAGCAGCGTATGAATAAGAATTTAGAAAACAGGTGATGAATTTAACCGTACTCTTTCTTCTGTTAGCCTCGGCAAGCAGAAAAATCTTCTTCAACCAGAGCTTCAATGCGGCGTGCTACGTGATTGAGGGCCAAGCAGAACTCCAAGTCACAGTTTCTAACTGTCTAGAGGAGAGCCTTTTGCTACCCATTCTCATCTTCAACAAAAACGACCAAAGATATGCCAATGTTCCGGATTTTGCAACATTCGCATGGATTTTCCGGGGAAAATCATCGCAGTACAGGCATCCAGAAGATATAGATGTTTTTGAGAAAAATCCATTAATCTTAGATGGCAAGTTTAATCTAGTGCAAAAGAGAGTGGAAAACGCTGGAGAGTATGAAAACCGGAAAAGTCCTTCATATCGTGAAAATCAGGAAAGCCTACAGCATCAGAATGAGAATAAAAAAACACACCAAACCAATATACTTCAACAAAACGAACATCTAGACCCCACTATAACAGACCTTGTCACAGTACCAGGCGTCAACCGCTCGATAAGAATCCCCTATCGCAGCAGAAATGACATTTTTTGGTGGGGAGAAGATGTGCTACCCTCCAATGACACCACAAAAAACTACACTATCGAGACCCCCGGAACCTACTGCATATACATCCCCTTCAAAGAAAAGAGATTCAAAGTCGAAGTGAATGTTTCCGAGGCATCCCCCGAAATCTACTCGCTCGCAGACACACACCAAAAGGTGCTCATTTTTACTACACTTTTGCTACTAGCGGTTTATTTCTTCGGGGCCTCGGACTTCAGTAGGACCATTTTCCGACCACTTTGCGCATTGTGGGTAACGAACGCTCTATCAGCGGGATTTTTGCGCCTAACAACCAGTGGCCGCCAGTACACACCAATTATCCAGCTTTTGTTCTACATCGACGACTATTTTGTACTCCCATATTCTCAATACCTAATTTATCGCATTTACTTGGGGTACGGCATCACAGACAGTTACCGTTTTCCGTGGATGTGGAAGCTTTTGGGTGGTGTTTGCGTGATTTTCAACCCGTACGTCTACACTTTGGGGAAACCGAGAAATGGCGTGATGCTGGACGGTTTCGAAAGTGTTTACGATTCGGTAATTGTGTACAACGGCTATGAGAAGTATGTGAGCACATTGCATGGGTCAGGACCCGAAACAATAGCGAATGTCTGTTCTTTGGTTTGGTACACTTCTCTGGCTATTTTGTACCTCAAATTGTTGGTGACCTACACTCGCGTTCGCAAATTGACAAGCAGGAAGGGCCAGTTGCGTGTTAGTTTTTGGTGCCATTTGTGCCCGATCAACGTTCTAGATTCTGTAGTGTCTGTGGTAAAAACGCTTGCCGAAAGATCTTGCTCTGGAGTGGACTGCTTGAGAATACCTGGCTTTATGTGGAGTAAATACTTTGCACAGGTTCTTAGCATTGCAGTGGTTTGGGTTATTTGGAGAACTGAAAAGGGTGGTTTGATTGAGAGATTGGGGAGAGGGAGAGAGAGAGGGACTGAGACGGGAGAGAAAATGAGGGGGGAGAGAGATGCAAAGGGAGAAATGAGAGGGGAGAGAAAATGAGAGTCTCAAAAACAACCAACTAAATTCTTGTGCTGGGCCCGATGATGTTTTATAAATTAATCATACATTTTTGCAGCCAGATTGACGCCTTACACACAGGATCGCTGCTATTTAGAACAATAACGTTCAAAGGAGGCATTCCGACTATCGTAAGCTATGTTGACAAGACCTAAATAAGAAACGTTTCGATTCAAATTTGTTTGAGGATGGTTCAGGCTCAATTATGTTTGGTAAGTTAGTAACGTTTGAAGTTTGGCTCAAGTAACATTTTCCGATTAACACATGTTAACTTTATCGGTTGTCCAAGTTGCTTGGGCCAGTAGATCAAACTCTCAGGATCAAACGTGAATGCTTCGATTACTTTTTCACAATTGTACTCTAGGGCTCGTAATTAACTATCTGCAATACTCGACTAGCACAACACCATACGATCTCTAGAAACCAATACGTTTCACAAACATAAACACAATCCATTACACAAGCACCCGATAAGAAAATTAGAACTCCCAAGTTAATTTATGATATCGGAAAAGCACATGAGGCCATTTCTATTTCTTCTCTCTGACGTCGTTTTTGTTGGCTGCAATATTTTTTCGCAGCCAACAGAAGCATACTCAAGGCACTATTCTAGTTAGGTAGTGCAGTAGTGGTTTTTTTGCGCTGACAATTGCAATTAACATCGACCGGTACACAAGTGCAATTGTGCTTACGTGAGGGTTAATAGTTGTCCCACTGTCGTGCTTATATTGAGATAAACTCATGACAAGTTAATTTCGGAATTGGCAGGACACGACCTTAGGCATATCGCTTGTGATGCTGCTTTGATAATGTCTTTGTGTTGGTAACCGGTTATTGTGTTTACAAGCAGGCAGAAAGTACCAACCACTTTTGCGCTTCAATTTCATGTGTCGATAGATAATTGCGTTATTTGCCATTTTTGCGCTTCATTTTCGGTAAATATGTTTGCAGTATCTCGAAATACTACTCAACTTTCTGGCCCGACGGGTATGACTTGGAAGCAGGTTTGAGATTGAAAATAGTGATGGTGGGCAGTTGCGTTGTTTTGGAGAAAGGTTCGAGATGAACCAGAGAAGGAGGTGAAAGTTAAACCGAATACGGAAGCTCAATGTAACAGTTATTAGGTTTGTGAATACTTGTAATAAGATCGTGGTGATTACTAGTAGAGATCACTTTAATTGTAGTGGTTACTTGTACATAAATTATTGGCAGTCATTGAGTCTACCTTTGCATAATAGCCATAGAATATTTGGCTGTCATTGAGTCTACCTTTCGATGGTAGTGTCCATAGAATATCAATGGAGATTGCAGTCGGCAGTATTCTTAGAGCCATTTTAGGCAATATTGAAACATAACAGGATAATCGAAGAATGCTTCTATTGTAAGATCTGAATGCTCTATAAAGCGGAGTCATCCCTGGATCACCTCCTGTAAGTTTCATAGAATATTAATTGGTGTTGAAAAACACCAAAACCTCTTGTGCCAATTTTTCGAAACTTCCTTCAGGTACAGATTTCTCAACGTAATATTGTCAAGTACTAATGATTTCAAGCACTAACCTTTGAAGTACTAATAACTTCAAGCACTAATCTTTGAAGTACTATCTTTCAAATTAATCTTTAAAGCTCAACTCGGCTAATTCGTATCATCAAAGCTCAATTTTCGGCTAATTCATATCATTAAAGCTCGATTTTCGTGCATTTTTCAAAGTACTGGTCGTCTTTTCTAGTCCTTCGTACTGAGCTTTTCAAAAATTTGCTTGTCGAGAATTCTTCACAAGGTCTTTTCGCTAATCGCTCACACTGGTCTTTCAAGACTGATCTATTGGCATGTGATGGAGATACTAGTCGTAAGGGAAATGTGACTAATAGCATTGTGAAAAGACCAGTTCCTTGTTTTTTGTGGCCACAAAATGACTAGTTCCATTTCAGTGGTTGTTAACTGCCGAATACTTCCTACTTATTTAGTGGCAGTTAACTGCCGACTATTTCCTACTTATTTAGTGGCTGTTAACTGCCGACTATCTCCTACTAATTTTTTATGGCTGCAGAATCAAAGCTGTAATTTTAACTATTTAGTTGTAACAGTTACTGGTGGACAAAGACTGGACAAAGCCTGGATAAAGCCTGGATAAAGACTGGATAAAGACAGCATAAAGAGCATTAAAGACAGCATTAAGACAGCATTAAGAGAGGTTAAATACAGGACCAAGATCCAGTCACGTATACAAACGGATCCGGATTCTTTTCTACCCATATCCGCTATTACACAAAAATATATATCTCCTGCAATGCCTGCCCTCCAAGAAATTTAATTCCACACACATGAAGCTAACCTTTCTTTTTTTCCTGTTGGTGGCAGCAAGCCGAAAGATCTGGATGGATGGAAGATTCAATGCGGCTTGCTACGCGATTGAAAGCCACAACACAGTACTCCAATTCGCATTCGTCAACTTTCTTCCCTACAACATCTCGCTACCGATCATCATCTTCAACCCAAAAAGCCAAGAGTATACCAACGTGCCTGATCTCCCTACATTTGCCTGGCTTTCTGGTCACAGAAAGTTTGTACCTTCAGATGTAGGCTATTTTCTTGAAAACCCACTTTTTCAAGATGGCCATTGGAATCTTGTAAAAAATACATCACTTGCCGAAAATGACAAGGATAAATTCGGGACATTGACCGACATTATAGAGCTACCAGCCGCTAATTTGCATCTTCGTATAGAGGAGTCTCCTAGGAATACCCCCCTTATGAATCTATGGTCCGCTGCTAGGGTAAACTACACAATCGATTGTCCGGGAATCTACTGTATTTACTTGCCATATACCGGAGAATCCTACGCAGTCGAAGCTGAGCTTATGGAGGTGTCACCCGAGATCTTCGCACTCGCTAGTATACACAAGAAATTGCTCTTGGGTTCCACTTTCTTGGCAGTCACCTGTTATCATTTCGCAGCCTCTACCATCAGCAAACACATTTTTCAAACACTTTGCGCGTTTTGGGTGACGAGCGCTCTATTGGTATTTTTTTTGCAGTTGACAATTGCAACCAGTAGCGACCGATATATACGAATCGTACAGATTTTGCTTTATGTCGATGGTTATTTGGTTCTCCCATATTCACAATACATAGTGAATCGCTTATATTTGGGGTACGGCACAGACACGTTCCGTTTTCTGTGGTTCACGAAGCTTTGCGTATTCTTGATAACGGTTTTGAGCCCGATCCCCCACACATTGGGGAGGCCACGCTTCATGCAGAGGATCTACTTCGATCGAGCTTACGATTCAGTATTACTTTACGCTGGCTATCAGTTATTGCCCAGGTTTCGCAAAACACTTGCAGTTGCGAATTTATGTGAAAATGTGTATGGCATAGCCGTGTACGTAATGTACATTAAGTTGCTGGTAAGCTGCTTTCGCTTGTGCAGAAAGACAAAAATGGGCCCGTTGGCTGCCACTTTTGCAGTTCACATGACTCCAATTGGTATATACGGAATTGTGGGGCTTTTCCTACTTGTGAGTACTCACAGTTGTATGGGCTTGGATTGTTTGACTGTTGAGAGACTAATATACCCCGAGTTTGCTGTTAATAGCGTTGCATTCCGACTTGTTTTGGCAGCTCTTGTGGTGATTTGGAGAAAGGAAGAGAAGACGAACGGGCTGAGGTGCGAGGGGGGTGATTCTGGGGAAAACTCGAGTAATGAAGTGAAGATTGCTTGTCTGAGTGATCATGTGGATAAAACTTTTCTATTATTTGAGTAATGTGACTTTTCTGAGTGATGATGTGGGTATTCTTTTCTGAGTGATTATGAAACTACTATAACTCGTCTGAGTTTTACAAGTGCAAAATATTAATTCTGAGTAAAACAATTCCTGTGAGTGATTGAAAGTAAAGAACTCGTCTAGTAAACTCTGAGACTAAATAAGCACAGCCTTGAATTGGAGTATAAATTTCACATTTTCGCAACCATAAAGAATCGCAACAAAATATTGTATACCACCAGCATCACTCGTAAAAGTTTGTCAGCTCCGTGTTGTTTTCTCTCGCATTTTGCTTATTTGGCATGCTAATAAAACAACACAACTTCAAGAAATATCCTCACTAACACAAATCAAGTGACAATGTCTGCTCCGTGCCTAATATATGAGATTCCAACACAAATTTCAAGTGCCAATGTCTGCTGCGTATTCCGAATATATGAGATCTATTGACGAATGAGCATGAAAGAAGTCAATTGAATTTTTAAATCAACACTTGGAACGGATGTGAATGTGAACCGAGACCTTGAGTATGTATGGCCGTGAATGTAAGTTCATGCTCCGCTCATCCTTCTACCTAGAAATAATACAGACGATCCTTTTAGATTCTTTTAAGATAAGACTTCTTGAGGTGTCAATTAATTAAAGCACTCAAGTATAAACCTGGCGAAATGTTGGCTGCAACTATTGCGTTCGAATTATCTCCATGTGCTGTTCTTGGCTAGTGAGAGAACCGAAACACGTTCAGGCATGGACTGTTTGATGCTACCGGTGGACTTTAATGAGTGAGCAGGATTTAGATATTCTTCAAATTGCAGCAGTGGTTTAGAAAGAATGCGAACGGATTGAGGTGTTGAGGAATGAAGAAGCAAACTCTTCTAAGGCGAAGAACAGTGGAATTTTGATTTTCGCAGCCAAAAAAGAAACAGTTGAAAATGGAGATGACAGAGAGAGGGATGACAGAGGGGGGAATGACAGAGAGGGATGACAGAAGGGATGATAGAAGGAACATGAAATTAATAGAAGTACGTAAAAGAGAGAAGAAGAATATGACAGAGAAGATTAAGGATGACCGAAGAAACGTTTTAATGACAGACGGAACGTAAGGTTGGCACCAAGGTGATGTAATTACGAAATAGGTGACATTGGACAAAGTTATTCATTCAAGAAGTGTGCAAAGTGGTCACAAGAAGTGTGCAGCAGTCATACAAGAAAAAAGTAGCATACAATGTAGATACAAAGTAGTCTTACCGAGTGTTCATAAAACTCTTAAAAGGTAGATACAAAGTGTTCATGGTAGTCTTACAGAGTGTTTATAGAAGTCTTACAACTGCTCATACTAGTCTTACAGAGTAGGCACAAAAAATGTTGGTCAATATCTATGTTGGTTGAAGTCAGGCTGTTGCCTCTTCTTCTATTTTCCCTAATCTGTTAATAATTTATTTACCTTTCTCTTAATCAGTTATTTATTTGACCATCTCTTAATCTGTTATTGATTTGAACATCTCCTAATCGCTATTAATTTGACCATCTCTTAATCGCTATTAAATTAACCATCTCTTAATCGCTATTAAATTTGTCCTATCTCTTAATCTTTTTATTTGACTTTTCTCTTAATCTATCAAATACTTTTTCTTTACCTCCATTTGTTCACATGTTCTGGAGAAGAGCTGCCGGCCTGCGATCTAACGATGATCCAGCGTCAGAATCGGACACTGATGAAGAGATCCAGATTATCGACGTACCGGAAGTCCCTCAACTCTTGATGGAATTGACCAAAGATGCAAGAGTGACTGATTCAATGACTAAAGATGCGACTAAAGATACAGTTTCTACAGGCCGGCCAGCCATTGCAGGTCTACCAATAAACACCAACCGACCGGTCATAGATCTACCAAAAGTCGCTAATCCACCAATCATAATAGATCTACCAAAAGACACTGCCATACCAGTGATCACAGGTTCAGAGGTTAAAAAATCAGTCGCTAAAAATCCGCCACAATTCAAAGAAGTCGCTAAAAACCCGCCACTATTCACACAAGCCGCTACTCCCAAAAATCCACTCACTACAAATCCAACTAACCGAAACCCACAAATCACCCAAACTCAGCCAACTAACAGAAACCCACAAATCACCCAAACTCAGCCATCTAACAGAAACCCAATCAGAAATCAATATCCTACTGTACCAAGAGCTAGTCCAAAAACCAACCCTCAAACCACTAACCTCAATCCATCCACCCCTGGCTCGTCCCTAAAACTTCCGCTATTTCCTGCCGCAAACTCCGCGCAGCGCGCCCAGGAAGGGCGAAAAAAAGTGCATCTCAAGCCGGGGCACTCGCCACTCGACTGGGCGAGCTTGACGCTGAAAACGCCCCCGCACATTCTCCGCGGGGTGCAGCCGAACACGCCCCCGCCGCAGTTTGTGCGGATAAGCCGCGAGGAGTTGAAAAAGCACAAAACGGAGCAGGACTGCTGGACGTGTATCAGTGGGAAGGTGTTTAACATAACGCCATACGTGCATTTTCACCCGGGGGGGGTAGAAGAGATAATGAAGTGTGCGGGGAGGGATGGGACAGTTTTGTTTAATAAGTACCATTCGTGGGTGAATGCGGACAGGATGTTGGAGAGGTGTATGGTGGGGATATATGAGGCGCGGTGAACAAGTGAATAGCGAACGTGAAAAGCGAACGTGAAAAGCGAACGTGAAAAGCGAACGTGAAAAGCGAACGTGAAAAGCGAACGTGAAAAGCGAACGTGAAAAGCGACCTTGAAAAGCGAACGTGAATGAAGTGAACGTGAGTGATGAACGGAGTGAACATGACTGATCAACGAATGGACCGTGATCAACGAATGAATGATCAATGAATGTCGAATGATCAACGATGTCGAACGATTACGAATGCAACACGTTGATAATCTGAACACGAATGATCAATGACAAACAAGTACGTGAATCGAATATAAAACGACTGGATGAACGAGAGTATATAAATGAGCTAATAGAGTTTTTCTAAACGTGTCTAACGAGTCACTTGTATACCACTGTGACTAGTGATTGATGTTTCACCACTTACCCTCCCTTTCACGTAACATGCTATAATCGCTCTTGTCAATCTCTTCGATTACATTTTCAAAACTAGTTTTTATGGCTGCAAAAATTTCCTAATCGGGACATGCCAATCGTTATTGTTACTTTTATACTTGGTCGGTCATTCGTAGATCATCTCTCTATTTCGATATGCCAACTATGCTTCAAAACCACTTTGTTTTCCATGTTCACCTAGTCTGTTATTTTTTGTCACCATTATTCGTTCACTCAAGTTTATTACCTTCATTCCTCGATTATACGCTCATGTAAATGCTTTATTCATTACTCATCGATTACTTTGCTCATGTAAATTACTCTTTTTCATTATTCCTCATGTAAATTACTTTTTCATTATTCACTCACATTCGCTTCGCTCATGTTCGCTTCATGCTATGTTCACTATGTTCACTCATTGAGAAACATATTCGCTTCGCTCATGTCTTTCTCTTCTCGTGTCTTTCTCAACTGTCAAACCTAAAATCCAACCGCTTGTTCCCCTCATCGCTCGTCCCCCTAATATACCCCACCTGCTCCTCGCTGCTCATCTCCCTCCACTTCCTCTCCTTGCTCCCGTTCCGCCACAGATAGTAGACCCGCACCACCACCAACAACGGCACGAGAAAACACCCAAATCTGAAGATATGCCCGTTCCCACGCTGGTACAACGGCGCATCGTCCGATCTGTACACATTCGCAGCCACTATGCTCCCCATCTGTGTGCAGAGATTGTACACAGCGGAAGAAATCGACCGTTTCTTCACACTGCCGGAGTTTTTCAGCACCCAGCCCACGCAAATGGCGTGGATGTACGGCGTGGACGTTATCGCGGTGAAGAGAAGCCATGTTCCCCACTTGGACGTCATGGCCGCCGGGCAGAACCGCAAAATAGCGAGAAGTGGTATCAGATATAGCGGCGCCAACATGCACACAAGCCACTTTCTCCGGATATACTCCGCAAACCGCGTAATGTAGAGAAGAAAGAATATATGGCACACGTAGTACGGAATCACAAGCAAATTCACCTGTGACGGCGACCACCCTAGTTGCCGGTATATTAACAGAGCGTAGTCATTGAGCGCATTGACCGGAATGTACGCAATGAGTCCAATAACATAGATGGGCACGAGGTCCATGTCGAAAATCACACGGAAGAAGTCACGTGCGTGTATCCCCGTGACGTCTCCTTTCATGGGGTCGTCCCTCAAGACGCGGTTCACTGCAATCTTCTTTTCTCTTTTGGAGAATCCCTTAGCGCCGAGGTGTGCGGGGCTGTCTACCACCGCCGAAGTGGCGTAAACGCCGATTGCCAAGGTCAAAAGGCCCTCGATCAAAAAAAGCCATCTCCACCCGTGGAGCCCCAAAAAGCCCCTTAAGCGGAGGATGAACACCGCGAGCACCGCCGAGAGGATCTGGACGAGCGACTGGGTGATCCAGAGCCACGACAAACGGAGCGGGAGCTCGTCCAGGGTGTAGAAGGACGAAAGAAACAACACCAACTCGGAAATCAAGCCGCTTTGGAGAAGGGCTATTGCGGCCCTGGCTGCGAAAAACGATTTTCGCCCTGTGAGAAAACACTGCATGGCGGAAACCACGCTCCACAGAATCATCTGGAAGGGAATCACGTAGTGGGCGCCGATGGCCTTGCATGCCAACAGCGAAGGGATTTCGCCAACGACGAAACACGCCAAGAAAATGGTGTTTCCGATGTTGTAGTCGTCGGTGGTGAGACCCAAATCGCCCAAAAAGTCATCGGAAAGCACTTGCTGGAGGTTTCCACGGTCGAGCTGGAGGCCCACGTAGAGCAAGCAGCACATAAAAGCGATTTTGAGGTCCAATTTGCGGACTAGGCTGGTGTTTTCGGCGCGCGACCATTTCATGTGGGGGTCGAAAAAATCTGCGCAATCGTACCCGGATTTGTGGTAGAGGTTGGAGTAGTGCGCTGCGATTTCGGGGTCGATAAACGGGTTTTTGGAGTGGGGGAAGATTGCTTCGGTGTGGGAGGTGTAGGAGGTTAGCGAAAGATCATACGCAAGGTTCTGATCAGGATCAGAATCATCTGAATCTTTGTAATTGAAGCGATTCTGGCTGTCGCTGTAGAATTTTGATTCATGGCAATTCAGATCATGTTCTGGGGTACGACTGTAGTTTGTGTATGAGATTGTTGGATGTAAGGCTGGGTCTTTTGGTGAATCACTTGGTGAATCACTTGGTGAATCACTTGGTGAATCATTTGGTGAATGATATGAGTGTGTGATTTTTGAGTGATCTTCGTGTGTGTTTGAGTTTGAAGTGTTCTTTACTGGGTTCTTTGATGGTATCGATGTGTTTGATCTATCTGTCGGGTTTGAGTCTTCGTTATTCCTCTCTGGGTCCAAACTCACCGGATTCGACAACACCGAAGTCAAATCCATAAAGTAGCTCAACAGAGGAACCTTTCTAACGTTGTGTATTTCCTTTATTCCGTCGTTCCCCTCATCAACACTTCCATACCTCATGTACGTTTTTAGTCCTAACTCTTCCATTGCCTCCGAACTTGCGGATTCGCCTGGTTTTGTCCTTTTTTTGCAGCCACTGTTTGAAATTCGCAATCGCACAATGAAATTGCATGGACTGCAGGTAGCACTTTGCAACGTCAGCGAAGAAGCAGTACCCGATCACTAGACGCTAGCAGACGGTACTAGGCGATTAAGTACTCCAGACTGTGAGGAGTGTTGGGGAATTTTCATAGCAACCGACTTTGTTGCTATTTGTAAGCAGCGTTTGGAGGTAACACAAAATTGAAAAGATCAAAGGAGGGTGTTAAAAGGTAAGGGGAAGATCAGCGGGGGTGGAGGATTCCTTGGAGGAGCAGCAAAAGGAGAGAAGCACAGATGGAGTAATGGTAGCTCAGTTCATTACGTTAGAAAGAACCATTTTTATCGTCTCTTTCCATTTTCGGAAATCCCCGCAAGAATCTTTTGGGAAGTCTTGCGCGAGTGTGGACGTGAGCGAAGAATGGTGGAGATTAGATTTGTTTTGTGAACAAAAAAGCATAAAGTTGGGAAGATGTTCCTTCAGGTCAGGATGCAGTTTTGCAAACTTGATTTTGGTGTGCTGAACCATAATGGTTTAAGTGAAGTTGCGAAACGATTGTGCTGATTAGAGGTTACCTGATGAATAGCTGAAAATGCATATGAATGGGCTTCAGAACCTCCTTTTTCGCAATCGATCCAACTGTTTTGTGTGTTTTCCACAAATACCTTAGTGATCCAAGAGCCTGGTTTCGAGATAACAAGATGCAGATATTCGATCAACGAAAATTTAAGAAGAATTGAGGTCCAGCTAAATAAATTAGAGCAAATCCACTGGATGTTAATGAGCTGGAAAATTATGATTATAAACTGGATGTTTATCAACTGGAAAACGGAATGATCATAAAGTGGATGGCAATCTGGAGCAGTATGTTAAACAACTGGATATAATCAACTTAAGTTTCGTAATATTTTTGGATCTCGTAGTAGCTGGATGCTTCCCTACATGTTAATCAACTGAGGTCATCAACGGATGTTAACATCTCAATGTGCTTCAAAATTATAGATGTGGTATATTCTCAACTTTCTTCAACAATGTTCTATCTTCTGAGCTTAATGATCCCATCTGTGTCCTTGAACTTCAAATATGTAAACATCTCATGTTGCAAACCTGGCGTTTTAATATTCCGATAATCCATCAAACCTGATGTTTTAATATTCCGATAATCCATCAAACCTGATGTTTTAATATTCCGGTAATCCATCAAACCTGATGTTTTAATACTCCAACTGATAATCTCTCCACGTTTCAAATCAAATTTAATATTCCCAAATTATTGATCATCTCATCTCATGTTTGAGTCTCAATTGATATTTTGACAGGATAATCCCATCCCATGTATCAAACTTCATATGTTAGTCACCTTTTCTTCATTTGACAGTCTTCTTGCAATTCACGTCCTCTCACTTAACTCCCTCACGTTCACTTCGTTCACGTTAGTCGATTTTGGTGTGGATCATTTTGAATTTTCGCTCACGAAAATTACGATGACATCCCCACACGATCGCCAACTCGTCGACCACATCATCCAAACCTGGAAGTCTGACCCCCCTACCGAGAAACTCAATGTCGCGGCCTTGACCCAACACGTCCAGACCCAAAAACCCGACTGGCTCGTCGAGGAATCCCGCGTATATGCACTTCTTGACATGTTCGGGCTTCTCCCCGAAACAGAAACGAAACGCTTCACGTTTTGCGAGAAAATCCGGTCGGAACTCGCACCTGACGTCGCCCTCCCCGACTCTGTCGCCATCAGAACCACCTCCGAGTCCGGAAAAGGCCTTTATGCCAAAAAAACCATCGCATCCGGCACAAAGTTGTGGGATGAGACCGCACTTTTCGGTGTCCCGTCGCTCAACGAGCTTTCGCACATGGAAATTGGCGACGTGTGCACGCGCTGTGGCAAGATCCTCGGCAGCATCCCCAAAAAGTCCTTGGTAAAGTGCTCCCCCCGCTGTGGGTTCCGGTATTGCAGCCGTTCGTGCCAAAAGGCGGAAAAATTCCACCGTTTGACACACGGCGAACCACTTGTGGGCAACCGTTTCAACTCGCACGCATTTGAGAGTTTGAAACAGTACGCCATTGCGGAGAAGTGGAACGGATTGTACGCAATTGCGGTGATCCAGGCCAATCTACTTCTCGACAAGAGTGAAACACGCGCCAAACAGTTTTCGGCCATGGCGGGAGTCGAACAGGAGGAGCGTGCGGAAAAAAAGGCGGGGCTTTTGGAGGAGCAGCAGGACAAGGAAATGCACCGCGGATTCGAGTTGTTCCGCGCGGTGTTCCCTGAGTACAAGGGAGAGTACAGGGACTACTCGTATATGATGGGGACGTATAACCTCAACAACTTGGGCAGCCGTATGTACTTGGTTTACTCGCATTTGAACCACAACTGCGAGCCTAACGTGAGGCATGAGACGGATAGTGGAAGGGTGGAGGTGTTTGCAGCCAGGGATATTGGGGAGGGGGAGGAGTTGTTTACGACGTATGTGGACCCGGAGGGGAAGGTGGGTGATAGGAGGGAGGAGTTGAGGGTGAATTGGGGGTTTTTGTGTGGTTGCAAAAGGTGCCAGAGGGAAAGTATGTGAATTTCGAAGATGTGACCGAGAAAAGTTATTTCTGAATTTTTGATCAAGCGAAAGTGAACTAGAATGAAAATCTGAGCGAGCAAAGTAGTGAGCGAGAAAAATGAACATCTGAGAAGAAAAGTTATATCTGAGCGAGCAAGTGAATTTCTGAGCGAACAAGTGAACTAGAAAGTGACTTTTTGAGCGAGAAGTGGCTCAATATCGTGCGAAGTAGAGAAAATGAATTTTTGAGCAAATGGCTGATAGGGAACTCACATTCATGAAGTAACGATTCGGAACTGACCTTATCGATTCATGACCATTGTGAATTGTGATGTATGATGAGAAAAGCAGATTGGTTAATAAAGAATGGGATGGGTGCTAATAATGAGTAGAAACGATTATGTAATGAAATAGGTTGTCGCCGAAAGAAATGCATAAAGGAGATTGACCATCGAAACGGGGGCTTGATGTTACAGTAGAGATTTAGATGTGGTGTGGCATGAAACAGTGATAGAAAATCGTGACCAATATATGTAAAGAGGAGGCCAGCATGATTCAGAGAGAATATTTTATCTTGTCTCCGATCTCGCAAATCAATAATATAAGATAATATCTTTGAGTCATTATGTCGCATGTCGCATTTAAAAGGACGTCACTTGTGATTGGCATTTGGAGCTCTTTGTAGGAGACGTAATTCCTTGTGATTAGGTCGCTTAGACTCCTCTGGAGGACGTAGTTACTTGTCATTAGGCATTTGGAACTCTGTATTATTGTACCTTATCCAAGACCTCTTTGCCTTCCCATATTCCTGTATTTACTTCCACTAATCTCAACTTCTTGTCTATTGTCACCAATAATCTTTTTGTCACTATCCGTCGCTATTCTTAAAAACTATCCTAATCTTTCACTAATCTGTCGCTTTCAAAATCTATCCTAATCTATCACTAATCTGTCGCTTTCAAAAACTATCCTAATCGTTCACTAATCTGTCGCTTTCAAAAAGTATCTTAATTTTTTCACTACTCTATCGCTATTCTCAATTTTCAAAATTTTCTCACTAATCTATCGCTATTCTCAAAATTTTCCTTAGATTTTCTCACTACTCCGTCGCCAACCTCGCTAATTCCTTGTTTTTCGCTACACTTCATTGTAGCACTCCCATTTAAGCTCTCCTACTCGAATAGTTTGTCTACAACTTACTCTCAGGCTCAGTATATGTCGCTCACGTTATAGTCTGTTAGTGTTGCTCTGTAGTCTTTCCCTGTAGTAATCCCCTGTTGTGCTTCCCTGTAGTATTTCCCTGTTGTATTTGCATCAGCATTTGACCTTTTCTTTTCCTTTTTAATTTTACTTTCTTATGGACCGCTACGACTACCAATACCTCGAGGAACCCACCTCCCAGCCCGTGGTGGACGAAGAAGAACTCCTCGCCGCACAGGCCGCCGCCGCCGAAGCCGCTGCTGCTGCTCACGCGCAGGCCGCGGCCGCCACAGCGGCCGGACACCCTGCCGGCGGGGCCTTCAACAATGTCGCGCAGGGTCTCCAGGGTAAGTACCGCGATATCATGATGCAGTACTGGCAGGAGACCATCAACCTGATCGAGCACGACGACCACGACTTCAAGAACCACCAGTTGCCGCTTGCCAGGATAAAGAAGGTGATGAAGACGGACGAGGACGTGCGGATGATCTCGGCCGAGGCACCAATTTTGTTCGCGAAAGGATGCGACATTTTCATCACCGAGTTGACTATGCGTGCGTGGATCCACGCCGAGGAAAACAAGCGCAGAACGCTCCAGAAATCGGACATTGCGGGTGCGTTGACGAAAAGCGACATGTTTGACTTTTTGATCGATGTGGTGCCGAGGGAGGAAGAGAAGCCGAAGAAGGGCTTTAAGGTGTTGCGCGAGGAGCCACAGGAGTTTGAGTACCAGCAGTACCAGTGAGGAGCGAGACGACTAAACGTGAACGAAGTGAACGTGAGCAAACATGCGAGGGAATGTGGCAATGAGATATTAAGGGAATGCAATAAGTATTAAGGGAATGATAAGTATTAAGGGAATGATAAGTATTAAGGGAATGTGATGAGAGGTTAAGTGAATGTGGTAATAATTATTAAACAACTGAATATGAACGTGTGAACAACAATTATTAGGCTCTATTAGCACATGAATGCATTGAGACTAAGTGCTGAGTGGACTTATAAGGAAATTGAACGCGCGAAATCTATTACTATCGCAAATCAAAGAAATTGAACATGGGCGAAATATATTATGCACAAATTAGAGACAAGACAAGTGACCACATTGACTCGACAAGAACTGCGAATAACGGCTTCAAAACACCAGTGAATGAAGGACAGGAAACATTGAAGACTTAAATCAAGCAGATGAAAGTCAGACTACTAGCATGAGACTAGTAACATGGAATAAGTGAAGACGAAAAGACAGACTAGTTGAAATGAAATAAGTACGAAAAACTAGACTAGTAACATGAAACAAGTACGAAAGAGGCTAGTAGAATGAAATAAGCACGAAAAACTAGAACATAAAACTAGACTTCAACTTTAGTATTGGTGAAAAGAGAATAAGTGGCAAAGAGAACTAATCGTGTGAAGACAAGCGAAAGGAATGACTGAACGAATGGTTGAAGTATATGCGAAGAGTGAATGACGAGGAATGACTGAGCGAATGGTTGAAGAATTTGCGAAGAGTGAATGGTGAGGAATAAGTGGCTGAGTGAATGGTGAATAAGTTCATCGAGACTTCTGATATCAGGGACAAAATTTACTTCGGAAGTACGTGAATCTGAGTCCATGTACTAGAAATCTGTGCCATGTATCTGCGACGTAAAAGACTCTTCTAGTATTGTATTATTAGTGATATTTGTAGATTGGATTGTGCATCCATACATCACGTGATTTCATTTTAAATGTGGAGCAATTGCGGAGATGTCAAATATTCAAATCCACACTTCTGATATTCTTGTGGTTTCTCATAATGACTTCAGATCCATTATGCAATTCAGTTGCACTACTCCCTCAATTCCGATCATTCTTGTTCGCACTATGCCCGCAATTCTCATCATCATCTTCCCACCATCCTCATTACTATGAATTCTTCGGTTGCTCTCCGCAAAATTACAGCAATATTGGCCAAGCCATCACTCATATGTACATTCATACCCATACCATTAAAACACATATCGTCATACCCATACCAATAATAGTCATATCGTCGGACCCATACATATCACTGATTTAACCATTGTGGTCTACACAATACATCTCAAAAAACTGATAATCTCCTAATATCTTCCTGTACTTATTCTCTCAATTGGCTCTACTAATTGATGAATCCTCCCTTACGCTCTCAATTGGCTCTACTAATTGATGAATCCTCCCTTACGCTCTCAATTGGCTCTACTAATTGATGAATCCTCCCTTACGCCCTCAATTGGCTCAACCAACCCCTGCTCAGTCTTTTTAATCCCTGTCTTTTTTTCTATAAATACCACACTTTTCATGTTCAGACTCCTGAGAGCAATCAGACCCGCGCTCTATCAGCCAGTCATCCGAAGCCTCAATCCACTCCAAAACCTCAAATTCAGAATGCCACTCGTCACAATCTCCCAGTCGCTTGACGAATCGTTCACCAAACACAAAATCGTCCCCGAGGTCGTCGACACATTCAACACCCAGGGACTCCTCACCATCGAGTACCAGCTGGACCTGGTAGCGCTCGGAAATACGCTTGCTGTCGACAAGACGCAGAACAAGCCCGAAATACAGTTGACTCTTAACCTGCCCACTCAGGACGGCAAGTTTGAGAGCATTGGGGCGCAGGACCGGTTCATTTTGGTGTTGACCGATCCCGATGCACCGTCCAATTCCGACCACAAGTGGTCGGAGTACGCGCACTGGCTCATTTCCGACTTGCCGCTTGTGTCGTCGGACCCGAGTGCCTCGGAGACCGAGCCGGCGATCAGCTTCAAGCTCGACGTGTCGAAGGGCCGCGAGTTGTTGGCGTACGAGGGGCCTGCGCCCCCTCCGAAAACGGGAAAGCACCGCTACGTGTTCCTCTTGTACAAGCAAGATCCGGACGCCGAGATCAGCCTGCCGGGCGGCAGACCGACTTGGGGGACGGAAGTCGCAGGGAGCGGCGCACGTGACTGGGTCGCTAAGCACGCGCCTGAGCTGAAGTTGTTGGCTGTGAATTTTTTCTATGCGCAGGACAAGGATAATTAAGAGAAGTAGTGATTGGAAGAGTAGTTTGATTATTGTAGAGCAGGTGGTTTCAGTTTTGAGGGGAGTGGTTTTGAGGGAATTGGATTCGAGGGAAGTGGTTTTGAGAGGAAGTGTTTAGTTTTGAGGGAATTTGAAGGAAGTGGTTAGTTTTGAGGGAATTTGAGGGAAGTGGTTAGTTTTGAGGGAATTTGAGGGAAGTGGTTAGTTATGAGAGGAAGTAGGCTTCGTGTGGTTTGAGAGAAAATGGATTACTGGTGTGTTTTGAGAATGGGTAGTTTGTTAACGTAGTTCTGAGAATGGTAGTTATTTCTAAGTATGGCAGTTTCACATTAAAGCAGTTCATGGCAGTTTTAGATTGTTTCTAAGAATGGCAGTTTCACAATAAAGCAGTTCATGGCAGTTTCACATTTATGCGGTTCATGTTGCCACTTTGTGAGATGTTATGCAATAGTTTTATATGATTAGTTTTGCTTAGGTGAAGATAGTTTGAGAGACATGGCTCGGAAAATTGAACGATGGAGCTGAAGTCAATTTGAGATTTTATGTTTTAATCTGATGCAGTACTTTGTTAAAATGTGAATGATGGAGCTGAAGTCAATTTGAGAGTTTAGGTTTCCATCTGATTTCGCAGTAATTTAATTTGAGCAGATTATGTTTGAAAAATAATTTGCATCAATTGATTGCGGGAGAGGAGGTGAAGTCGATTACTTTGATGGAAAGTGGATTCTGGCGAAATTTGACATGGTTACATTAATTGAGCGTATGTGAAAAAGAAAGGTTTACATTTCAGGTATAAACGGTGACTAACGGCGTTCTCTTTACTCCAAAATATTCTTACTCAAATATCAATCTCATTCCAGATAAATTCTTCTATCGTTAATAATCTTTATCATGATATCACGTTCTCGTCATGTTCACCACTTATTCCGGATACGTTCTTTCTTCGACTGCATTGTGATTTGAATCTTCCATTGGTTTTTCTCCCATACAGAACACCACGGAAACAAATCCGTTTCAATAATCCTCTATACTCCTGATATTCCTTGATAATATAAATCATCACCTAGCATCCTATCATATTCATTCTTCATAGGATATTCCCTTATCCTTCTCTTTATCATACTTCATAGAGTATTCCCTTTTCCTTCTCTTTATCATTCTTCATAGAATATTCCCTTATCCTTCTCTTTATCATTCCTCATAGAATATTCCCTTATCCTTCTCTTTATCATTCTTCATAGAATATTCCCTTATCCTTCTCTTTATCATTCTTCATAGAATATTCCCTTATCCTTCTCTTTATCATTCCTCATAGAATATTCCCTTATCCTTCTCTTTATCATTCTTCATAGAATATTCCCTTATCCGTCTCTTCGTCATTCTTCATAGAATATTCCCTTAGCCTTCTCTTCGCCTTAATAACTCCATTCTTATTCAGGTCCGTTCACGTGTTCACGTTGGTGCGTCATCTTCTCCTCGAATAATCTTTCGGCGCCACCACCAACCCCTTGCCCTTTATCGCCCCCCTGTATATCGTCTCTATCACATCCACCAACTCGCTCTTGTCCCCCACGAGAAAGTTCATCTTGTTGTTATTCCCCGTGCCAAAGTCGCACATCATGTGTTTATTTCGCCAGAAGAACATCACCGCGTTCTCGCCGTCGAGCTCGTACATCTGGTTAAAGTCCGGCACCCTTTCCGTGTTGCACAAGTAGATCACCGCAAAGTTCTTGATTTTGTCGCTGATCTGGTAGAGCATCTCGTCGAGCACCATACAGTCCCGCTGCTCCTCTCGGCCGAAGCGCACCACCACAAGCCGCTCGTCCTCGGAGAGTATGGCCTGGTCCACGTGCCACCCGGTTCGCAAGTGTGGAAGAAAGACGCTGCCCATGAATAAATGAAAAGTGGAGAAAAAATATCAGATTGGATAACGACATCAAGGATGTAAGTGTAAATTTCCATCTTTGACAAGATGGTTTCCATCCGGAGATATGATGGTTGCTGATATGAATTCTCTGAATGTATCTGGAGGATGTGATGGTGATATCCTCTCAATGTATCTGTCATGAATCATTTTCGGAGGATGTGATGGTTAACTGATATGATTTCTCTGGGTGGTTTCTGTCACGTATCATTTCCATCTGGAGATATGATGGTTACTGATTTGAATTGAATGAGTATTCGTATCGCTTTGATGGATCTTCATTGAAGAACTTTTATTCAGTTTTGACTATGTTCGATTATGAATGAACCAAGTTCTTTCTAATTGAGGTACTTTTTGATTGAGGTTCTTTCTGGTCTATATTGATATTTTTGAAGTCTCGTATAAGGTATCTTGATTTTTATCAAGTATCTTGTTTATAAGGTATCTTGATTTTTATCAAGTATAAAGTTTGTTTTTTAAGGTATCTTGATTTTTATCAATTTGTTAAAGGTATCTTCATTTACGGCATGTTCATTATGATTTGAAGTATATTCGAATCTTATGTCATAGAATTGAATGCAATTAGCAGTTCCGCAACCAGTTATATATCTCACCATATCCATCAACCATTTTCTCATGTCTCAATTCCTTTTTATGTTTCATATTTCTTTTGCATACCTCTTTCGTACTTCCTCTCATATCATCCTCTTCTCAAATCATACTCTTCTCATATCATACTCTTCTCGTATTATACTCTTCTCAAATCATACTCTTCTCATATCATACTCTTCTCATAGCATACTCTTCTCATATGATACTCTTCTCATAGCATACTCTTCTCATAGCATACTCTTCTCATAGCATACTCTTCTCATAGCATACCTCCTCTCATATCTCTTTTCACATCTCCTCTCATCATTTCCTTTTTTTTTTGCAGCCGCTTTCTTTTCCTCTTTTCCTTCTTTCCCGCCATGACTCTACAGCGGCGAAAGAGCTGGTCCGTGTTTTCTGGATGGCGCCGATCCAGAGGTGACGAGGCCCACGAGAGAGAAGTTGACGCCGAACACGAAAAGAAACGAGAGTCGTATATCAAAGACTTGGAACAAGGCTACGAGAGTGAGATCGAGTTTAGGAACGGGAACGGGTTTCGTGTTTTTGATGAACTGAGTCCGATAAAAGGGGATGGAAGAGGTGTAGACTCTGGTATAGTGGATACCGCTATAGAAAGGAACTCTTGTGATACCGGCAATTACTTTCCCATGGATTCTGACTCTACCCCCAGACCGTCTCGACCAGCTTATAAAAGCCTCCGATCAAGACTCGCAGAAAGAAAGTTTGTGTTGTTGACAGACTCAGAATGCAGCTTTAGCGAGGAATCGTTGAAGCTCCCACCAGATGATGATAAGGAAAATTGTCAAGCCATCGGAATGGCACATAAAGATGGCTGCGAAAAAGACAAAAATAGGCTATCGAGGCCAGGCTCCCATGAAACCCCACAGTCAAAAAATAAGACATTGAGGCTGAGAACCAACACAAGAAATAGCATGCCATATTCCAGTCACTTAGCGACAAATGAGATTTTGTCACCTCAAGAAATTTCATCGGTTACGTCCAGTAAAACACGGCCGTCGAAACCCAAGACATCCACATCCAAATCTAGATCGAATTCAAGACCAGCCTCTAAATCAACCACTTCCAAAGCTACACACCGCAAACCTTTGCCCTCCCAAACATCCACTTCCAAATCTCCCCCTTCCAAAACACCCATTCAACCCTCCAAATCTAAACGCTCCAAATCTACTTCCATAAGAGCCTCGACCTCCACTTCCAATCCAAAAACTTCCAAACCCCCCTCAAGCCTGATCTACGGCTCTGAACCATCGATGTCAACCGATCTCTCCGATTTACCCAAAACCACCTCGTTAGTACATGCACCCCCTTTTCCCTCCTCGCGAATCGCACTTCTCAACCGAAACCAGCGCTCGGCATTCATCTACCACCTCAACTCCATCAAAACGTCGAGCAAATTCGAAACACATTATTATTTCCGCTGGTGCGTGTGGCTGGGCGCGTTTCAACGGTTGGTTGAGACGAAAATCGACCTCCATGCCTTTTTCACACATGAATTGCGTTCGTTTTTGGGTTCTTCCAAGCTCTTTCTCTTTCGGTACGGCCTTGAACCGAGCAGAAAAGCGATTCCCAGCGGGTGCACAGTGGAGATACAGGTTTTTGAGAACCTCGCGTCGCTTTTCCAACGTGTGTGCACATTGGTGGTGACCAACGCGATGTTCAGCAACAGCCACGGGGTTTCGCGGGCAGCATGTGGGGTATCGGTGAAACAGTTGGAAAAGTACGCGGTGGTGAGTGTGTGGTTTGAGGTTTCACTACTGGAGGGTGAGGTTGGGGCGTTGGTGGGTTTTTTTGAGGCTAATGTGAGTTCAGAGGACGCTCAGTGTTTGAAGAGGGTTGTTTTGAGGGATAATGGTGGGGATACGACGGTGGTTGAGTTCGCATAGAGGAAGGGTTTAACGGTGTTTTGCATAGAGGAAGGGTTTAACGGTGGTTTGCATAGAGGAAGGGTTTAACGGTGGTTTGCATAGAGGAAGGGTTTGACGTGGTTTGCATAGAGGAAAGGTTTGACGAGGTTTGCATAGAAGAGAGGATTTAAAATTTTGTGGCTGCAAAATATTTTGTGGAACACGGCAATAGTTGAATACCACTTCATTGATGTAATTTAAGTCCCGTGATAGATCCGTGAGTGGAATTAGTAGTCGTGTGATTATTAGGGGTGGATGTTACATTGGTCAACTACAGAATGCAGTTTGTATGCCATGGTATGTATTTTCTTGGTGACGTATTCCTCGAAAAAATCGGCGTGTGCATTCTGTATCGAGAAGGTATTTTTTGATATTGATTTCAAAGGTGATTGACAAAAGCAAGATAAAGTGATAGTTCAAAGGTTTGACAAAAGAAAGATGATCGGTTACAAAGGTATTTTGACGAGATAATCGACTGGTTTATGTAGTTGAAGTATTTGTGAGTATTTTCCAGTTGACGTATTACCTAGTTGACGTATTCTGTAAGTTGACGTATTCTGAAGTTGACGTATTCTACTTAACTCATTAGACATATCCAAAAGACACAAGTACCTCACAACTCACATTCAATAATGCAAATCAATGTTATAATCATACAATGGCTGAAAAAAAAATTCCATACACAACCAGTCAATACTATATTTATTCATTGTGCTATGTTCAGTAATCTCTTATATTAGTTAAATTAGGTACTCAGTGAAGGTCATTCCGTCCACTTCGTTGGGTCGCTAGATCGCCTTCGTCTCCACATTAATCTCGCCCTTCTTGTCAATCGAAACATCCTCGCTAAGCTCCTCCTCCACAGGCTCACCCAACTGCGCCACATCAAAGCCGTTCTCCCTCAAGTACGCAACAAACGCCACGTCCTCCTTGTTGATAGCGTTCTGGTCCACAGGCGGAACGAAAAACATCGCCAACAACGCAGAGAATATACACAAGGTGGACGAGATGTAGAACGGCATGGTGTCTCCCCTGTCGGTACCAGGCCTGGCGGAGTTCTTGATGATCACCGGAAACACCCAGGTACCCACAAAAGCACCGATTTTGCCCACAGCAGCAGCGATACCGTAGTACTGGCCTCTGATTGGCGTGGCAGACGTCTTTGCAGCCAACAACCCGATGTTGTCACCTGGTCCAAACTCACCAAGAGTGGTAAAAATACCGTACACAACCACAAAAGCACCAACGTGGTGTTTCAACTGCCCGTAGCACGCAGACATGATGAACCCAATGATACCCTGCAAACCAACACCCACCACAAGAGTCAAACGGGGCCCAAAGTAATCGGCGGACAACGCTCCCAACCACGCACCAGGCATGTAGAACAAGTTGAACACGATGTTCCAGCCCCATGTCTTGTAGATGTCGTCACCAGGAATGATTTTTCCGAGGATAAAGGTGGAGTAGATGCCGAAAGCGTACGCCGAGAAATCGTAAATGAACCACAAAATGGACACCACAGCCAAGCGGAACCAGTAGAACTTGATGATCAACCAGACCGGGTACTTCTTGACTCTCTTCATGTGCAACTTGGAAAACGCATCACTGTTGTTCATCTTCAATCTGAGGAAAAAGAGAATAAACGGCGGAATCGCACCCAAACCGAGTGTCAATCTCCAGATCACATGGAGGTGTCTGGGGGTGAAAATCCAGAGCAAAACCATGGGCACAAAGGTCGCCATCACAAATCCAAGGTCGATCATGGTGTTTGTGAACCACGAAAAGTACCGGTTTCTTTTTCCTGAGGGCAACTGGTTGGCAAACTCCGAAGCTATCACCGAGGAGGTTGGGTACTCGGAACCGATCGCAATGCCCAAGAAGAAACGGAAGGTGGTCAAGGCAGCAAAAAGACCGAACGGCGTGACACCCCAGGTGGCCACGGCAGTCAAAATCGAGAAAACAATCAACATGACGGTTGCAACCATCATTCCGCCTTTTCTGGCAACATGGTCGGAAATGTACCCAAAAGTCAACTGGCCAAGAACGACTCCCACGAACGCGATGGACGAGACGTTGGAAATCGCGTTGGACTGCTTGTACTCCTTAGGATAAAGACGCGACAAGCAGTTGGACACCGTTCCGATGGAGTTGTTGATGTAGCCGTCGGAAAAAAGACCCGCACCGGCGATAAACGCGGGCCACTTATTTTTCATTTTTGTGTGGTGGACTTTTTCTTCCTCGCCATCGGCTTCGGGCTGGTAGTCCTCGTCGAGGAGCTGCTGCTTGGACTTGTTGAAGGTGAACTCATCCGCGATTTTTTTGTAGACCCCAGTGGTGAGGTCCGCAAACGACTTGGGGAGGTCTCTGGTGGACATATCAAAAGCGATGTTTCAATAATAAAAAAACTTGGACCCACTTAAATATTAATAAGAAAAAAATCCTTCGTAAATTACCGTCAACGTGGATGATAAGGGTTGTGTGAACATGTAAAAATACTGCATTCCGCGTATTTCCGAATAGAGAAAATTCTACACGTGGGGGTTCAAGCACGTTTATCGTGTGAGAAAACGATGAATTAGGCTCGGTTGGGGAGGAGTTCAAGGGTTGTGTCAAAATATTATGTCAATTATTATGAGGGATATTACTGGGCACGTTTTCTAAGCGAGGGGAATGCTTGGCCATGCTCGTCATGAGCATGTTAAAAGTGGTTAAATTTCATGTTACTCTTGTGTCATTATATCATTGTGGTAACCATAGTTAGTTCTATCATAATGTAGGTGTCCTTCTCTCAGACAATAACAGCAGGTGTTCCTTTTATCTCTCGTATTCGAATGCATCGCTCATAATTACCATCTTGTGCAATAATTTTCCCCATTCGACAAGGTTTTTACGACGAGTGGGGCTAGCCTAGCATTTGATTGTTTGAGTCTAAATCCGACGCGCAACAGGACACGTTTAATCGAACAGCAGAAACTCGAATGAAACAGGACAGGTCAAAAATAAAGAAGCCTGAGGAAGTCAAAAATAATGAAAACCAGGACAAGTCAAAAATAAAGAAGCCTGAGGAAGTCAAAAATAATGAAAACCAGGACAAGTCAAAAATAAAGAATCCTCTCCTCTTCTCAAAAAGAAACCTGAGGAATAGTCTTATCAAAAATCAAGGCCTTTGGCTGGGATCCTGAGGGGACTCTTATCTTATCTTTCTGCGTTTCTTCAGTGCGTCGATGATAACATTTCCGGGTGGTATGCAGGAGTAGAGTAAAGTATTCTAGATGGAAGCGGCAAAAAGAACTCAAGAAACATCTTAAGGGAGAAGTGTCATGTTCGGATGTATGAAAATTGAAAGGAGTATTCTTCTAGAAACAGTTGTAAAGTACTAGACGTGTGGGAGTTTATGTTCTTGGACGCAAAACAAAGGATTCTAGAAACAGCCATAAATAACCCATTTCTAGACGTTGTTGTAGTTTATGTTCTTAAACAAGAGAATTATTCTTCGAAAAATAGATAAATAACTCATCATCTTCTCTAGACGTCATTGTGGGCAAGAAGTTTTCTTCGAAACATACAGTACTTCTTTTGATTTCTGGAAGAAGCGTTATTGTTATGCTTCTGTGTATTAAATCGAAGCCCTAACAATAGCAATTGCCAGAAAGTAGCTCATTGGTGGACTATAGATTCTACGTATGATTTGAGGTCACCAAATAGAACGTCACACAGGCTCACAAACAATTTAAATTATATTCAAGCCGGTTAAAAGACGGTAGCTGTTAACTTGCATGTAACAATTAATCTACCGATACGGTACACAAACTACACTCACTTCCTAAAATACTCGCAACATTTCAATGAGTGTTCGGTATGATCTAACCAAATGCATCAAAGTATTGTGGGTTTCTTTTTCTTACTTTTCGCAGCCATCTAGCAAAAACACTTCTGATCCGATCCTACAAATACTTCGCCAAATCTTCCCATATTTCCTATTCAACTCGCTCCGCTCGCTCACTCGTTATCTCCACTCAACCGCCCACCTCAACCCCTCGCCTGCCTTGAAAGGAACAACATTCAAATTTCCCCCCCCAATCACCTCCGGCACAACATTCTCCCTCTCCACCAACCAAACACTCTCACCCTCCTTTTCCGCCACGCTCTCCAAGTCAATCTGATTGTGGTAAAAAGCAATTCCATGATCTCCAACAAACTTTTTGAGGTTCTCCATCTTCCCCGCCCTGTCAAACACTTCTGCGACATACGCAATCGCGTGACTTTGTGTGTAAACACCAGCACAAACACCGACGTGTGTGCTCTTGGCCTCAATTGGGTGTGGCGCCGAGTCCGAACCAAAGAAAAACCATGGCTCGCCGGAAGTTGCAGCCTCGACCAAGGCGTTTCTGTCGGTGGGCAATTTTGCAACCGGTTTGCAGAAATTCACCGGGTTTCCGGCCCACAGGTCAATGGTGAGCGAGAGGTGGTGCGCGGTGATGGTGGCCGCCACAAAAACCTCGTCGTTTGGCCCTTTTTCGGCGTTGATCTCGCGGATCGCGTCGATTGCGTCTTTGGTGGTGCAGTGCTCCAAAACAATCTTCAAACGCGGGAAATCCCTCACCAATTTGTGCAATGCAGGGAGAAACTTCGGCTCGGCGTTGAGAACGTGGATCTCCTCCTCTCCGCTCACTTCCTCCTTGGCTTTTGGCTTTTCGCCGTGGATGTTGAGAATCAAATCATTATCCTGCATCGCCTGGAAAACGGGGTAAAACGCCGAGAAGTTGTTCGGATCAACCCCGTATTTCGAGTTGGTGGTAACCCCGGCGGGGTAGCACTTGACACCTTGGACATATCCGCCCTTTGCAGCCTCTGCGATCAATTCGGGCGTCAATTCGTGCGACAAGTAGAACGACATCAAGAATGTCGTTTTTGGTGCCAATTTTTCAAGGCTTTCGCGGTACTGCCTGACCCTGTCGATGGTGGTGATGGGGGGGACGAGGTTGGGCATGACGTAGGCAATAGCGACACCGCCCTGTCTGACGGTGGGCGTCACGAGGTCCATCATGGGACCGTCGCGGAGGTGCACGTGCATGTCGGCGGTGGTGCCGAGGTGGAGGGACATAATGATGGAGAAGAAAAAAGATGGAGAAAAAAGGAAGAAGGTGGAAAGATGAAGATGGTAAAAGAATGGAGGATGTTGGATAAGAAGAGAAAGAGGAAGCATCCGACAAATTGAAGTGATAAAGACTTTTTGTATTCTCAACTAATATCGTTAGGTTTTGAGTGTACCGGGTATTATTCACTCTCGAATAGGGTTAATTAGTGGAAATGAAATTTACGATTCTTGCTCAGATTAAGAGTCCCGGCCACCCCATAATAAGCCCAGATCCGCCTCGGTAACGGTCCGAGCAGCGACCACGTGGTATGCATGAAGGGGAAAGAAGAAGATGTACGAAGCAGTGGGAGTGGACATGAAGTAAAGGAGAAATAATATCAGGTAGAACATCAGGTGGAATATCAGGCAGAGTATAGAGAGGTAGAACATCACTTTGGGAGAGGTTGATCACACTATGCGAGAAACACATGACATAGAACACACTATGAGAGAAGCATTATGATAAATACCATGATACTCATTAGTCCAATGTACATCTTGAGATTTACATGGGGTCAAATCTATATTTAAATTCTAGTATGCCGTTGCACGTTAAAAGCCGTTAATGAAATGCCGCAAAGGTTGCAGCCAAAAGCCGCCCCGGGCTTTAGGCTCCAGGCAGCACACGTTTACAAACATGCTCGAATTGATTACTCATTTCTGAGAAATGTAAAACATTGAAGACTCATACGATTAACTCATTTCTGAGACATGTAAAACATTGAAGACTCATACCGTATTGATTAACTCATTTATGAGAAATGTAAACATTGACCTTTCCAGCTATGAGAAATGTTAAAGCATCGAAAAGCCTCATTCTCAAGTTATAAGGAGTTGCAAGCATCGGTTAGCCTCTTTGTCATGCCATCTTCTTACATTGAAAGCAGGAATGAAAAATGCTTCCCCCCATTTAACTGCCAATTTTGTAGTTAGCACGATATTTGGTGATGTTACAAGCTGTAACTTTGTTGTGGTGTTTGTGGGAATTTATGTTGCGGAATACATAATTGTGTGGTGTGCTACACCAATGTTTGTGGAGTTTTTACTAGACTTTTGTTCATTTACCACCGGTGTTTGTGGATTTTTATGACTACACTTTTGTTCACTTTTATTATTCACCAACCGATGTTTGCGATTTCTTATTTGATAGTTCCGAACATTACCAATCGATGTTACTTAATTTTTGTAATAATTTGTCAATGTTTGATTATTACCAATTGTTGTATGTATCAGTGAATTTGTATCAGTGCTTTTTTATTAGTTGACATCTCTATTAATTTATACGCACATTCCTTGGGAATGTCACTCTATTCTAGTCTTATTGCACATTTGCTAAGCGATATCGCATAGCGAATGTTTACTCATTGTCGCTTGCTCATCACGATTATCACCTAATGTTCACTCATTATCGCTTACATTTGCTTCGCTCATGTAAGCTACTCGGTTTCACTCCACCCCATCCTCTTGTTCAACTTCTCGTACCTCGCCCTATCCCTGTCACTCACACTCGGCTTGATGCTCTGCAAAGCCCCCCCAAAGTCCTCGTCCGTCACCTCCACATCCTCCCCGTCGTCCCCCTCATAGTACCCCGACTCGTCCAACTCCTTGATCTTGTGCCCGTGGAAGAACTTCTTCTTCAACGCCAACACCGCAGCCTCGCGCACCAACAGACTCAAATCCGCACCCGAGAAGTTGCGGCACTTTTCGTGGTTTGCAACCGCAAAAAGATCCACATCCGCCGCAATGGGCGTGTGGTTTGCCTTGACCAACGTGCGGAGAATCTCAAGCCTCTCCTCGGCGGTCGGAAGTTCGATGTAAAGCGTCTTGTCAAGTCTCCCCGGACGCAACATCGCGGGGTCAATCATATCCGGTCTGTTTGTCGCCCCAATCACGAAAACACCCTTTCTGTCGTTCAACCCATCAAGCTCCGTCAAAAGCGTGTTCACCACACGCAGGGAACTCTCGGTTAACAGGTTGTCACGCCGTGGAACCAACGCATCCAACTCGTCAAAAAAGATAATGCACGGAACAGAGGCACGTGCACGCTGAAACACCTGCCGCACAGCACGCTCGCTTTCTCCCACGTACTTGTTGAGCAACTCTGGGCCCTTGATGGAGATGAAATTCGCTCTCGACTCGTTCGCCACAGCCTTGGCCAAAAGCGTCTTACCGCAACCCGGGGGGCCCCACATCAAAACACCCGCAGGTGCAGATATTCCGACCTTGAGATAGAGTTCCGGTTTGCGGATCGGCTGCACGATACACATGTGGAGTTCCATGCGGATGTGGTTGAGTGCACCCACATTGGCCCACAGCACGTCTGGAACGGTGGCGAACCCCTCGCGCTTCGCAGTGGGCTGCACGGTGGGGAGGGCCGTCACAAAGTCCTCAAATGTGATGCAGAGGGGTGCTAGTTGCTCCTCGGTAAGTGGGTGTGGGTGGTTCTGGAGAAAGACCTGGATGGTGGAATTTGGCTGCAAACTAACCAGCAATTTTTTTGCGACCTCTAGCAGTTTGTCAACCTGCAAATCGGCCGGCCCTGCAACCTGCAAATCATCCTTTTCTGGCTGCAAATCCAGATGTTGCAAATGGCTCTTTACCATCTGGGTCTCCACCCGCCGCTTCAACTTCTGCTCCGTAACCAGCTGCTCAAACTTCTCCTGCATTTCGTCGATCATGCTGCTCGCCTCTTTATGCACAGAATCCACCTCCATGTCGACGTCCTCCTGGATGGACGAGATGTAGTCGATTTCGTCTTTGGAGGAGAGGTTGGACTGGGGGGTTGGTGAGAAGCTTTGAGAGCTCAGCGAACTCTCACGGACCAGTTCACGAATCCCAAGGTTTTCTTTATCTGGGTTGGTGAGCGATTTTCCATTTTCATGATTCTTGATTTGGGTGGTTTCTCCATTCAACCCATCCATATTTTCATCTTCCGGTATATCTCTGTCCTTTGTGTCCTTTGTATCTCCATCATTTTTATCGTTTATGTCCTCCAACATCCGCTTCATCGCAACTATTCCCGCAGCCGTCACCAAACTCTTCAAATCCGCCCCCACGTACCCCGGGGTCATCTTGCCCAACAACCCAAAGTCCATGTCCCCCCCCACCTTCAACCCCGCGGTCATGGTGCGCAAAATGGCCGTCCTCTGCCCCTCGTTCGGCACATTCAAGCAGATCTCGCGGTCAAAACGACCGGCCCTCCGGAGTGCCGGGTCGAGCGAGTCGGGCCGGTTGGTAGCGCCCATCACGACGACCGGTTTTCCGCCCGTTTTCTCGAGGGTCAACTCGTCCATAAGCGTCAACATCTGCGCCACAATGCGTCTTTCCATCTCCCTCTGTGCGCCTCCGTCACGCTTCGGCGTAATGGCGTCGATTTCGTCCACGAAAATGATGCACGGGGCAATCAGCCGTGCCTCATCGAAGATTTCGCGCAACTTCTTTTCGCTTTCGCCCGACATTCCGCTCACCACCGATGGTGCGGAGATGTTGATGAACGGGACTTGAAGCTCGCCCGCCAACGCGTTCGCTATGGTCGTTTTTCCGCACCCTGGTGGTCCGTAGAGCAAAACACCGCGCGATGGCTCCACCCCCGTAGCGAGGTATATTTCTGGGTGCAAAATCGGCAATCCGACGAGTTCCATGAGCTGCGTGGTGACCTCATCGAGTCCTCCGAGCGATGAGAGCGTAGTTTGTGGTGGGGTGTGGTCTATCTTGGTTTTGCGTTTTTTTCTTGATGGCTCGGAGGTGTTGGAGTTCTTTTTTGAATCATTTTTTGATTCGTTCGAATCGTTTTTTGATTCGGTTGAATCGTTTTTTGATTCGTTCTTTGGTTCGGTTGGTTCCTTGTTTGAACTTGTATCCTTTGATTCCTTTGCTTCCTCGGTATTTCCCCACATTGCAACTACCGACTTATTTGATGCATTCAGGTCTTTAACAACCATCATATTGTCTTCTTCCTCCTCTTCTTCTTCTTCTTCCTCTCCATCGAAATACTCCTTTTCTTCGTCTATGACAATCTTCAACACGCCCTCTGTTGCGCGCTCCAACATGGCCCTCTTCATTCTGCGGAGCTGGAAGTCGCGGCCCTGTGCAAACTCAATCACTTCTGAAACACGGATGTTGCGTGCAGATGCGAGGGACCCGGTGCCGGACGCGCGCTTCTCGGCGCTGAGCTGTTCGAGGAGGTCGTGTGTGTAGTCGTACAACTTCTGGTCGATGGACTGGCTGACGGTTCGTTTGGGCATGATGAGGAAAAAAAAAGCACTTCAAAGCGAAGCGATGAAGTGAGGAAAAAACATGGAGCACGAAAAGTGAGTGAATGTGAGAGATGAGTAGGTAGATGCGAGCGAAGCGATAAAGTGAGCGTAAATGAGATCGGAGATTTGATTGATGTGTTGATGTGTTGATTCGTTTGATACGTTTGGATATTATTAAGTTATGAAACATATTTGAGATTCAAGATGTGATCAAGAGATGACATAGATTGGAGATGTGATGAGGTCTGATTTAAGAACATAAATTGAAGATATGGTTGAGATCTGATTCAAGACATGATAGAAGATGATTGAGTGATTGAATGGTGGAAGACATTTCCAAGACATGTTGGGATGATATAAGGTTATTGAGAAGACGATTGTATGGTTTAGGACATGCCAAGATTGAGTTTTGAACGAGATGATTGTAGACATTGATGAGTGAAGATGAAAAACAGATATCTCCAATATTCAACATTCAACATTCACGAGTACAAAGCGATGGCAAACCATTCCCTAGCATTCAAAGAGTGCGAAGTACTGTGGTTCCTAAACCATTTCTTATGAAACGCTTGGTACCTCGTAACTTGGAGTCTAAAATTAAGCCACCCATGAACGTGTATTCGTATTCCTAATGTCTACCGAATTTAGTAACCGGCTGCTATTGTTTATCTGTACATCACCTGCTGTCTACTGTCGTCATGTATTGCTAAAATCCACCACAATTCTCAAAGAGCACAACTGTCTACATCATTTCTTATCAATATTACGCTTCCTCACTTATCACACTGTTATTCTACTACTCCTATCACACTGTTATATTCTATCACACTGCTATTCTACTACTCCTATCACACTGTTATTCTACTACTCCTATCACACTGTTATTCTACTACTCCTATCGCACTGTTATATGTTCTACATTCGCTTCGCTCGTTCGCCATGTCCTCCTGCTTACGTCATCTCACATTTGCGTCCACGAGAAAGCCGAGATTGCTGCCGAGGGTTTAGGTCAGACCTGTTCTCGAATTGCTGTCTCAAACAGCCCAATCTCTGTCTCGGTTGCTACGTCTAAATTAGTGTCGATCGACTATTCCAGAATAGTCCGAGGGCTCAATTATCTTGGAGCCCTGAGTGCTGATACATATCATACAAACCGACTTTAAATCTTCATTCTTTACTTGACTTTCACTCGAGCCTCCCAATTGACCTCACTTTCGAATGACCTCACCGCAATTGACCCCACTCTCAAATGACCTCACCTCAATTGTCCCCACTATCAAATGACAAGTGACTTTTCCCTCTACCCATCCACCCCTCAGTTATGAGCACAACAAGGCACCGATCCACTTTAACTCTCTTAACGTTGACGTACCATGCATCGACATCAAACCCTTCTCCTACTTATTCACCTACGTAACCACTGGTAGTGGGCCCTGCATGTAAACACCCGTACTGCTCTTTTCTCTCCTGTATATAGCCCCACAACTCCCCACCTTCCCGATGCGGCAATCCATAGCAACCAACCTACGGTCATTCTCCCCACTTTGTGGGCACGATAGCAACACTTCAGCCACATAGCCACCTTGCACAAAAATAAAGTGGCCACCTAACAGCAATCCCCTCCGGGCGCTCAAAAGTATATAAAGGGCAGGATTTCCAAAAGAAATGCATCATCAACACAAATATGTCTGACTTAGGTAGAAAGAACGTTTCCGACAAGATCTCTGAGGCTGTCAAGCCAGAGTCTGAGAAGTCCACCTTGGAGTCCGCTAAGGACTCCTTCACCAGCACTGCCGACAAGGCTGCTGCCGGTGTCACTCCAGAGTCGCAGAAGTCCTTCACGCAGTCGATCTCCGACAACATCACCAAGGGCCACGACGACGCCAAGTCTGCTGCCAACAGCAACACCGAGACCTTGGCTGAGACCGTCCAGCCATACGTCGATGCTGCTAAGGAGCAGATCGGCAACGCTGCCAACTACGTCTCCTCGGTCGTCACTGGTGCCACCGAGGGTGCCAAGACTGGTGCTGACGCCAGCAAGAAGTAAATAATCAATGAGAATTAGATGAGAGTTACGTGCGTAGGGAATTGGTGAGAATATAAGATTTATGTTGTTTGGCTGCGAAAATAGGGGGTTGAGGGGTTTTTTTAATTGTAGAAACGGAAATGTGAGAAATTGTTACGTAATGTGGATGGATAAAAGGGCGGACGTAACTTGGGACAACTTAGCGTATGTGAACGAATAGAGGTGAATGCGAATGCGAACGAATAGAGATGAATGCGAATGCGAACGAATAGAGATGAATGCGAATGCGAACGAATAAAGAATGAATGCGAATGTGAACGAATAGAGAATGAATGCGTACGTGAACAAATGACAGGGAATGAATCGAACGTTATCGAATGAAGAATGAGATTAACGTGAACGAATGGAATGAATGCGTGAACGAATGGCACGGAATGAAAGCGAACAAGATGGATATTACTGGAAGATAGTATACCAAAATAACAGATATCGCTAAATGTTACTGTCAATGAATTTCAAGTAGTGAAATTGTCGAATGTTCACTCTATGTTCCAACGCGATCTTCCTCCTTAAGTGCAAATACGACTTGAGGATAACCTAACTCTGGCTTTCCACAGAGCTAATATTTTCTGTTATTACGCCTTCTATTATTCAACTTCCATTCATACCTTTGTTATTACCTTCATTTCCTGGCGTACTTTCCATCTTTTCTTACCTTCATTCCCGGCGTACTTTCCATCTTTTCTTACCTTCATTCCTGACGTACTTTCCATCTTTTCTTACCTTCATTTCCTGGCGTACTGCTTGCATCATTTATCATTGCCTGGAGCACTTTTCATCTTTAATTTCCTCTTTCCTCTTGTTCCTATTATTTTTACTCCACGTGATCTCATCGAAAATTCTTACACCATGAGCAAACAGCCCAAGCACTTGAACGACTCGGAAGACGACTTTGACGACTCTGAGGACGAATCCCAGGTCTTCATCCAGAAAAAGACCCTCCAGGACAACCGTTTTAAGGAGTTTCTCGAGGAGGAGGGGGGGGTTGTAGTTGAGGATGAGGATGAGGAGAATGAAGATAATGAAGATGAAGATGAGGAAGATAATGAAGACAATGAAGATGAAGACGACAAAGACCACACAACCGAGTCCAAAACACCTTCCAAACGCCTCCGCAAATCTGTAACCAAACTCACACCCGAGAAGCTCGAAAAAGAACAGAAGCGCATCAAGAAAACAGGCGTGTGCTATCTCTCGAGAATACCGCCATATATGAAACCCGCCAAGTTGCGGTCGGTGCTCCTGCGTTTCGGCAAGATCGACCGCCTCTTCCTCAAGCCTGAGGACGCCGCCAGCTATCACAAGCGCAAAAAGTACGGCGGAAACAAGAAAAAGAACTACACCGAGGGCTGGGTGGAGTTCGTCAGCAAGAAGGAGGCCAAGATATGTGCCAGCACGCTCAATGCGAACACGCTAGGGGGGAAAAAGACGTCGTACTACCACGATGACGTCATAAATATCAAGTACCTCCCGGGGTACAAGTGGTTCGACTTGACACAGCAGATTGCCAAGGAGAACGAGGTCAGACAGGCCAAGTTGGCGTTGGAGATTTCGCAGCAGCTGAAGTTGAACAAGACGTTTGTGCACAATGTGGAGCATTCGAAGCATATCGAGAGGAAGAGGAAGAAGGAAACGGCGGAGACTGCAGAAAAAAATGCAGAAAAAGACAATGAGATCCGCAGGAGTTTCAAGCAGCGGAAGGTGACAAGCACGAGGGCGGATGCGGATGAGAAGTTGAAGGAGAAGAGTGTTCCGAACGAGAAGTTGAATGATGTTTTGAGCAAAGTCTTCTGATAGTGAATGTGAGCGAAGCGAACATGAGCGAGTGAATCGGAACCAAGAAATGGGAAGTGAGCGAAGCAATCATTAGCTAGTGAAAGCGAATGTGAACTATGTGATTTACAATCTGAGTGATCTAAGCAATCTGAGTGACCTTAAGCAATCTGAATGTGGAAATGTGAACGCAGGGTGTATTGTTCGATGGTGAATAGAGGTAAATAATTCCGAAGAATAGATGGGACAGCTTTTAATCTGAATCATAGATGTGACAACTTGTGATCTGAAACATAGACGTGAGGATTTGTTATCAGGTTACACAATCAGTTCATAATTTTTACCTGTAGTTTCAAGAATGATCAGAATTGCCAGAATTCAGCCACAATAGTCTTTTTCGAAAGGACAAAGCGAATCGTTTGGACGTAGAGTAGGTATGGCGTGATGCGAGTAGGTTTGCAATGTGTTAATATTTAGTATATAGAGGGCATTGCTTCAATTGAGTGGTTGACGAAGTGTCAAGATTTGAGTAACTGACATGTAGTTGACTATGTGGCAGATTTGAGTAGCTGACATGAGTAGTTGACTATGTGTTCGAGTAGCTGACATGAGTAGTTGACTATGTGTTAGATTTGAGTAGCCGACATGAGTAGTTGACTATGTGTTAGATTTGAGTAGCCGACATGAGTAGTTGACTATGTGTTAGATTTGAGTAGCCGACATGAGTAGTTGACTATGTGTTAGATTTGAGTAGCTGAGATTCGCTTGACTAATTGTGTGCAATTCGTACAAGCTTGGTTATTGATAGCTGACGATTAGTATGTGTAGTGTTGGGTGAGAGTGGCACTTTGTAGATCTTCACGTTCACACTCCGTTCTTCACCTTCTCTGCATTTTCTGGAAAATCTAGTGCAAAGTAAATGATGTAACGAAGAGGCGATTGTGCAATTGCGATATTTACTGCAAGAAGAATGTCTGCAAGAAAAGCCTGAACTACAAAGTCTTTTGTTTGGAGCCAAACACCAATCTCCCAGAAATAAGTTTTACCATCGACAGTATCGAAATCGCCCAGAGATATGACTGCTTAGCAATCAACACTATCGAAATCGCCCAGAAAGAAATCTGTTGCAATTGTCACTCTTCTGTCACTTTGTGTATCACTGCCCCTTCATGCAGGGTTTGGTCACAAAACGTTTGACAGGAGTAATGATTGTTGGATCTTCTGTTTCAGCTGATATTCAATGTTCGTTATTCTCGATATACTTTCCACTCTCCAATATTCATCCTATACGGATATTCACCTACTCAATACCTCCGTATGACGTTTTCAATGTCACTTTAAGCTTTCAACCAATCATAGTAAAAAATAATCTGGATGTCAAAGAAAATCAGTTGTGGCATTGTCTACCTAACTGAGTTGGCGTTTCTTCGAGATTCGAGCCCACTTGCCCATGTGTCGCACTCTGTTCGTTTCCTTCTTATTGTTTAAGCGTTGCAGTCTTCATGTCATTGCTCAAAATATCCATCTTTCTCGATTGCGTCTTCTCCTTTTGTTCCCCTTTGCTCCCTTTGTTCAAACTTTATCTGCGGCTTCTTAAACGTTGTTCGTCATATCAGATCTTGGCCACGCCAACTGACGTCAGAAGCAACGACTACGGCGGCCTCAAAGCTAATCCCATGTGGATTCCGCCATAACCCCATCATTTTGAACCCCGAACGAAGGTTCTACCCATTTTACAAAGACCTAGCTAAACCCTTATGGCTTATCCACTCAGCTAAGCCCGCTTGACCAAGCACCATCCACTCAGCTAAGCATATAAGACGTTTTTGCATCCAACTTCACACCATTTTCGCCATCTCTGCCGTTATATACGAAGCAGCAGCCGCTCCCACCGGAATTCCTGACGGAGCCGTTGCCATTCCGTTTGGCCTTGGACTGCTCCCTGGAAAGCCGTATCCGTTGCTAGCTACCTTCAAAATCGATTCTGAGGAGTCTCCAGTGAAGGGACATCTAAACACCCGTACTTCTACAACGACACAGTGAAGTAGGAAAACAGCCTCACAATCGAAAATGCAGTGGTCGGTGTTTCCAGCGGGTCCGCTATGAGCTTCCCTAGCTGGGGTTTGGCATCGGGCAGCCAGCACGCCGGTCCTTCCATCGTGTCCAGTCTCAAGAACCAGGACCACATAAAGACCAGAGTGCTTTCGCTCTACGAGGGCAACGACTACAACGGAGAGTTGTTGTTTGGTGAAATCGACCACACCAAATACACGCTCGGGTTGTACACCAACCCGATCCTCGGCTTGGCTTCCAGTGCACCACGTTCCAGTATGCCAACGAAACACACGACTTCAATGCCATGGCCATTGTGGACAGCGGCTGGAGCGTTGAGTTTGGCCTCCCTACCGTGCATGCTGACAAGCTCATGAATATGTGGGCTGATGCGAGCCCTGAAAATGGCTGCACTGGCCCAAAAGACATCTCGTTCCAGATCAACGCAGAAAACGGCCAGATAGAGATGTTTGTGAAGGACTTGGTGAAGAACACAGATGAGAGTTGTTATGTGAATATCAATGGTACGGGCATTTAGTGGTAGTATGAGGGGGTTTCAGTATATTTACTTCTTTGCCAACTATGAGAAGAAGACGATTTCGTTTGCGAAAAAGGTTGAAACGACTGAAAGATGATTTGACTGCAAATCCTGCAGGTAAGGAAAATCAACTGGAAAAATAGAGAACAGCTTCAATGCTTAGCATACTCAATATTCCCATACTTCACAAGTCAGTGTTACTCCAACCATCACAAAATGACCTCCTATTTAGCATTTAGCAGTTTTTACCGTCAATCGATGTGACTTTAAGCATTCCATGTAAGAATGCACTTTTTTATCCGCAGCCACACATGCCGTCTGACTATACATACTATGAAGTTATCGCTCTTATTTTTACATCCTCTTTTCCTTAGAACTGGTCTTAAAGCTGATTCACGTGGTCTTATGCTGTGAGAGGTCTTTCTCGTCCAATCCTGCTCGTGGGCTTCCATCATATTCGTTGTTCATTCGTGTGGCTCTCATGCAGGTTGTCATAATTCGGGATACACTTATCATCCAATCATTCAAATAGACCTTCTCTTTCACTCAGATTCAGTTCGTTCATGTCCATTCGTCATGATCATTGTAAGTAAATCTCCATTTCAAACATTCTCAATTCCATCTCGTCATGTAAATCATCATCTCCATGTCTCAAACAATGATGTAAACCTACACCCCCTCTCACTTAACTCGCGTTCGTTCACGCAGATCTCATTCATCACTCGAATCCTCATAGAAAATCCCCACACTCTCCCTCTCCAACAAAACCAAATTCTCCCCCTCTTCCCCCTCCTCTTCCTCCTCCTCACTCTCCTCCTCGCTATCCCCAATTACAAACGTATCGTCGTCCTCATCACTCCCCCACACATCCAATTCCGTATCTTCCTCCCTCAACTCAGCCCTGTCAACCCCATCGACGCCATCATTCACCAAACCCCCCTCATCCACATCCATTAAATCCTCTTCCACCACCTCCTCGTGATCCTCGTTCCCAAAGGAAGGAACATCCCTGTCATACTCCCACCACCCAAAATCTCCCTCCACCCACGACACCACGAAATGCGCCGCCAACAAACTCGGCAAAACCAAAAGTGGCTGCGGCACCCTGAACCCAAGCTCTTCCATCACCACATGCCCCACCAACGCAGCCACATACCCCGCCACTGCGGCGTTGAAAAACTTGCGTGGAACCGGCCGGTTGTGGTGGAAAGCCTCCCCGTTCGCATAGTACTTGTGGTAGTCGTAGTCCACACACAAACGCGCAAACATCGCCGGCGCCAAAACATCAAACAACCCAATCTCCCGCACCTCACCAACAGGAAGCACCAACTTGAACGGTGTCCTCCCATCGATCGCATTGCCTGTGAACGCCGTCTTCACGTCACTCGCAAAACACCCGGCAAACAAGTACATTGCTGTCGTGAAAGTCAGTGGGGAAACCGCCCGTGGACAACTGATGGCCAAGTTCATGGCCACCGCATTTAACACGAGCCAGTTGGTGTCATCCCCACCATAGGAAGCAGTCAAGTACGGGTTGAGCTTCGCAAACAAGTACGCCAAAACCACCTGCAAGGGCACAATAACCAAATTTCTGCCGTCGAGAATCATGTTGTATCCTGCGATGCTATTCTCAGAAACACTCGGCTCAAACACAGTCAAATGCTGCACAGTGTAGCTGCGCAATCTCCGCATCCACTTGCGCTCATTGTCCCCCGGATCCACGTGCAATTCACGCAACGCCGTTTTTGGCGAGATGGCCTCCAATTTCCCGAGTGGGTACGCATCCAAGTCCGCCGCCACGCTCAAACGATAGCGATGAGAGATGCCCATGACACGCTGCACTGCCAGGTATGCCCTCAGAAGTGTCTCTTGCAACTCTGTGGGAGAGAGGTAAAGAACAATCATGTTGACGTACCAGGTAGGATCCCACTTGGGTACGTACTTCCAAAATACAAATGCTCCACACATCAAAATGACCAGTGAACCCGCAGAATCGCTATTCTGTCCTAGTCCAATCAAATCCAGAGCAGTCCGCACGCTTCCCGCCATGTAGTCGTTGTCTGTCGGATGGAAGTACTTTGACTTTCTATCCGAGTTGGGATTTGCCGCGTTTCTCGGCTTGGAGATGCTCAAAACAGCGCCCACGTACACGCACATGGCGGGAACTGCCACCATCAAGAGGTTTTGGGTCATATGGGGGGTCACATACGGGATGCTTTCGAGTTTCGGGGGGATTTCGGCGGCCCAGGTGTCGACACAATCCGATACGGTGGAAAGGCGGGCTTTTTGGGCGACAGCGAGCGCCAGGTTGGTGTAGTTGTGCAGTATTAGCAGCGTGTACACGGCATAAACACCGGTTTGTAGCAGCATTAGCAGCATGTACACACCGGTGTATAGCATTTCCAATGAGTTGGGAGCAACCGTGCCAAATGACAGCTTGGAATTCACTGCGGTTTCAACGGATAGCGAGGATATGGCAGTAGCTATTGTATCGGCCATTGAGTCAGTGATGGAAATCGCTGTGCTGATAGGTTTTGTGGAGAAAAGATTAAAGTTTAGATTAATCTGTTGTGAGACACGAGAAACTATTGAGATAAATCGAAACGGTGACACCGTTTGAGCAACTATGATCTGAGTGAAAACTTGGACTTGACCGTGTAACTACTGCTAAGAGGAAGAAGATCAGTGAAAACTCAGTGTAACTACTGCCAAGGACATGCTATTGCTTTTTGTCGCGCCACCAGGAGGTAATGGAGAGTATCGCAAGTCTTAATTCTAAAATTGCAGTACTATACAAATAATAGAGGGAGAAGCAGTTTTCTGGACGTCGCTGTTCTTCTTCATCAATATCCAACTGTTTCCTGAATTGAGAAAAGGAAGTAGCTCTGAAGCTCCCGGAAAACTCGTCACCTGGAGCCAGGCACTGCGAACTATCATATTCCCACCAACTGTAACACTACCGCTTCAACTGGATAACTCCGTTCAATTGTTTTTGTCTCGATCAAAACCATGTACCACTCATTGGTCAACTGGCAAGGTAGTACTTTTTTCAATGAATATCTTCTCAACTCTATTTTTGATGTTCCCTAATTCACGTCATTTCTGTTGGATGCGAAATTACAAATTTTTGATCGTTCTAGTTGCTCTTACCTGACCGTCGCCATCGCATCATTTCTGGATGCGGATTACAAAATCTTGATCTTTCAACACTTACCTGACCCTACAATTACCTTATCATACTTATACAATACTATACATTATAATACACTCATTTTTTGATTCCCCTCAGCCTCTTTCCCTTCCTCTTTCTCAACTTGTTAAATGATATCAAGAAATCCACCCTCTGCGTGAGTTCTCTGCGCGAACACCTCAACTCCTTCATCAACACCTCGCTATTAATCGCGTCGCTCCGCGTGATTCTCGGCAGGAGAATCACCCTGTTCAACCTGTTCCAGAACAGTGGTGGCCAAGACAGATTGAAGGGCAGTGGTTTGTGCTCAAGTTCTGCCTTCTCAATTTCCCGTTCAACGTAAGCTCCCTTTTCAATTTCCCCTTCAACATAAGCTCCTTTTTCAATTTCCAGCTCGACAGCTCCTTTTTCGGTTTTCCGTTCAACCTCTACGTCAAGCTCATCCTCCAAACCATCGAGAAAGTTCCCATATGGCTCAAGCCGAGGTTTTTCTATCATCTCTTCCGCGCTGTGGTATAGGGAGTCGTTTTTGAGTTCAGAGAAAGCTCTGTTTTTCAACTCACCGAACCTTGTCTCAATCGGTTCAGATATTACCTCTTGCTTCTCAAAAATCTCCCTTTCCTGCACAGACCTATTCAGTTCTTTTCTTTCCTTCTTTTCTTGCTCCTGTAACTCTTTTTCCCTAGTCCTGAATTCTCTTTCTTCTTCTCTTATCCTATTTTCTCTCCTGATTCTCTCTTCTCTTTCTTCTTCTCTGATCCTATTTTCTCTGTGGATCCTCTCTTCTCTGATCTTCTCTAATTTCTCTGCTTCCCTCCTCTCTTCGTCCCTCCTCTCTTCCTCTCTAATTTTCTCTTTCTCTCTTTTATCTTCTCTTTCTTCCCGTATCTCATCCCTCAACCCTTCTCTCCTCCCCTCAACAGGCGTGGAAATCCCCACAGGTGAAACTCCAAACCCCCGTCCAAACCTATCAGGACTGCTGTAGAGCCTCTTCTCGGTGTCTCCCAGCGAGGGGGGAATAAATGGCGATGCTTTCACGAAAGAATTGTCATACGCTCTATTTTTCCGGTGAGTTTGAAATGCGCGTATTCTTTCCAGATGTGACTGGAATGCATCGACGCCATACTCAATACTCTCAGGCTTCTCACTGTCAAGATACTCTTCATTTCTCACAGGAAGGTCCTCGTTTCTTTCAGGAATCTCACTGCTATGAGGAAATTCTTCAGTTCTCACTGGAAAGTCCTCGTTTCTTTCAGGAACCTCTTTTCTTATTGTAATCTCATTTCTTTCAGGAACCTCACTTCTTCTTGTCATCTCATTTCTTTTAGGAACCTCACTTCTTCTTGTCATCTCATTTCTTTCAGGAGCCTCACTTCTTCTTGTCATCTCATTTCTTTCAATCCCATCTCTCTCGCCCGCCCCATTTTCATCCTTCCTTCCCTCCAAAAACTTCAACTTCCTCTCCAACTCCTCCGACTCACTCTCCGAGTCATCCGCTGTGTACACTGCCTTCAAAGGCGACGACTTTCGTGGAGATGTCCTCGGTGACTGCTTCTTGATCGAATCGAGTGTCTGGTTAACCCTTTCGAGGAGAATTGCGCGGGAAATGTCTTCGTCATGCTCCGTTTCAATTGGTGAATCTGAATCTGATTTCGGGGCAGGTGACTTCAGTGCTTGAGAGTACACTGGTTCATCGGTTCCATAACTTAGGTACTGCCGTCTTGTCTCAAAGTCTCCTCGGGCATACCTAAGAGGACTGTCAATCAGATTGGCTCTTGCTGATGATATTTTGGCCGCGCTCTTTAAAACATCGGGCTGAGTTTCATCAAAGTCCTCATCAGGAATGGGTTTGACTGATCCGGATCTGTGATTGAAGTCTGATTTCTGATTTGAGTCTGACCCAAATCTGTGGTTAAAGTCTGATTTCTTATTTGCGTCTGATCCAGATCTGTAGTTGAAGTCTGATTTCTTATTTGAGTCTGATCCGTAAGCAGATCTGTGATTAGTGTCTGACCCAGATCTCTGATCAAAGTCTGATCTGATGTCTGATCTGTGGTGAAAGTCTCCAGTGGACCCATTATGGGCCCTTTCTGACCGATAGTTTGAGTATCTATTGTGGGGAGTTTCGTGTTTCTGGTCAGGGGTCTCATCAAATCTCCCTCTGTAACTCCCGTTTTCTCGATTTCCGTTACTTTCATATTCCCGACTTCCAGTACTTTCATATTCCCGATTTCCCTCATCTGTTCCATATTCCCCCTTTCCTGAGTTTGTTCCATTTGAGTGTCCAAAGCTTCGATTCCTCCCATTAAGCTCGTCTCCTCTTCCCCCGTCTCTTCCATCCCACTTTAAAGGCTTTATCTTCATCAGCGACGGCGGTGAGCTCGCCTCATTCTGAACACCCACGGCCCTCAAAGGACTCTGGATGTGTTCGCTGCTGATGTCATGCGCGATCTTGTTGTCCTCGGAAATCAAGTTCTTGCGCGGCGTCCCATTGCGCAACTTCCTGCTCGCACTGTGCTGGAGCGGCAACACGCTCGTGGTGGTCTGGTACCGGTACAGGTCATTCCGCACGCCCCGCGGGGTCTCCATTTGCGTGTCGTCGAATTCCTCGTCGGATTCGTACGGACGAACGCGCTTCATGATCGTAAATAACAATATGGAGAATAGATTAAGAGCGAAGACTAAAATGAAAATAGATTAAGAGTGAACGTTAAAGACCTTGAGTAGATTAAGAGAACGTGAGAAGTAGTGAGCGAACGCAAGAGTGAGTACTGCAGGTGTACCAATAAAGAGAGAATGCAAGCGAATGAATGATACATGACTAGGAGTGAAAATACAAAGCTATAAGATATGGATATACAAGTAGATCAATATACGAACGTGAAATATACAAGTAGATTAAGATAAAATAGAATGAGGATAAATAAAGAGTGAGTTTCTGAGGTCAGAAGTGAATGAGAAATACTTACCTTCTGGAGTATCGATCCGAGTGAACACTAAAGAATATCCAGTGTATGAGAGATTCTATTCTTCGCGATAGCTAAAACAAGGCCAAAAAGAAGTCAAATCAAAACGAACAAACCCAAAACAAAGCCAAATCAAAACGAACAAACCCCAAACAAAGCCAAATCAAAACGAACAAACCCAAAACAAAGCCAAATCAAAACGAGACAAACGTAAAGACACCACAGTAGATTTAGTGGATACGAAACAAAACGTTAAGACACAACAGTAGAATTTGTGGAAGCGAAACAAAACGTAAAAATCACACCAGTAGATTGTGTGGATACGAAACAAAACGTAAAAACACACGAGTAGATTGTGTGGTTAACGAAACAAAACAACACTACAGTAGATTTTGTGGATTGAACCAAATTTATTGAAATAATTCGTGTCATATATTGCAGGTTAAGAGTCCCTCTTTCTAACCTATTCTCTAGTGTTTCATATTTGACACCAAACTATTTGTTTTATGGATTCTCATTTTCTTTACGTTGACTACTGTTTTCGCATTCTTGTATTGCAGCATCACTCGCACTGTTCAGTATTTATTTTTGTCACTCCCACTATTCTGTATTTATTTCACGTTCGCTTATCACTCTTCCGAACATTTATTTCACGTTCGCTTATCACTCTTCCGAATATTTATTTCGCGTTCGCTTATCACTCTTCCGAATATTTAGTTCACGTTCGCTTACAACTCTTCCGAATATTTAGTTCACGTTCGCTTCGCTCACGTTCAGTTATCACTATTCTCGTCCGCCCGCTCACACCAGTTATCACTGTTCTAAGTTCCTCTCTCGATGTCTCTATACACCTCCTTCTCCACTCTCCCCCAATCAACCCCCCCCATGCCAAAAGTCCGCTCGTAATTCACCCAGCTCAAATGCTGAAAGAACAACCGCAACTCCCCCACACTCCCCACGCTCTCAACACCCCCCAAAACAGGCACCCGCGCATCCTGAACCTGCTCGATCTTCACAGGCGTGTCCTTCACCGAACTCATGTCGTGCATCTGCGCTATCCGGTCGATAATCGCCAGATCCTGCAACTGGTGCATCAGCGCAGGACTCGACGACACAAATTGCCACTCGTGCACATTGAACTCGTCAAACCCCACCACAAGGAGCTGGTCAAGAAGCTTGCACGCGCCAAGCACCATCTCGAGCTCGTCCGGCGAAAACGCAGCCGCTTCGCGCAAGTTGCGCGCGCAAACCTGCCCGAAAACCCAGAGAAGATGCTGGCAAATCGACTCCCAATGCGGACGCAAAAGCGACTCGCTGAAACGCAACGTCACCGCCCTCATCAACGTGCAGAGCTCGCTGCGGTAGAGCGGGGGACACTGCAAAAACGCATCGTTGATACGCGAAAAAACCTCGTCAATATTGGCTGCGAAAAAATCCACAGGCCGCACAAGCAATAAATAGCTGATTCGCCGGATAGCCTGCACCTTTCCCTCCAACTCAGTCCGCTCGTTCCAGTTGAAGAGATTCCCAGGCGCTACTCCCGCGGATGGAGTGATGCGCGCTACCAAATCGCCCATACGGTGCGGTTCGGTCTCGATCCACGTAGCGATGATATCCCTCCAACTCGAAGTGCTGAAGAAATGGGGCCCCATGAACGCCTCATACACTAGAGCACGCCAGGGTTTCGTAGGGTTGTACGAACCAATCGTGGCCAATAACGAAAGCAACTGTGGAGTCGTCGTTTTCGCCCGGATGTTCGGCACTATGAGATTCGAGATAATAGTGTTGATACACGACGCAGCTTTGTCGTTATCAGGCACAATCGAAGGAAGACGTGGAATCAACAATTCAAAGGTTTCAAAAGAGGAAGGCGGTAGCTCATCGCCCTTTTCGTCTTCACCCTTGTCGCTTTTTTTCTCCTCCCTCTCACCCTTTTCGATCTTCTTCTCCTCCCCACTACTCGCACCCAAAAGACGCACGAAAACCTCGCTGGCCTCACGCAAACTGCGCTTGTTCTCGTCCCTTCCACGACTGTCGGCCATCTTCACCGCCGCAACAACCAAAAGCCGCAAACAGTCCGGTTGCGCTTCACGGAACGCATTCTGGGCGCAGTCACGTGCAAACCGCGCGATTTCGGGCCAAACCTCCGCGACCACGTCGCTGTCGAGCGACTCGGTGTACGAAACCGCAAAGCTCGCAAGGCTCTTTACGGAAACACTCACGTTTGCGTTCTTCGGGGCCACAAATCGCGTGCGCATGGACTCAAGCACATACGGAAGGGTTGAAACGGGATGCCCACCATCAAGAATACTGAGCAACTTGACACTGGCAATGGGATCGCGCAGAATAAGCGTTTCAATCACATCCTGGCGCTCAAGGTCCATGAGGATGGAAAGAGAAAGACGCGATTTGAATTTGAGTTTGCTAGCCACGTGAAACGTGGATAGGTTGGTGGGCAGAGAGGTATCCTTACCAAAGACAAGACTGTCGCCAAACTTATCACCAAACGTGTCTTCAAACTTTCCAACCGTCCCCCGCTCTCCTCTGTTCCTCCCTCCTTCTCCATTCCTTTCCCTCCCCCCTCTTGCCTCCTTTCTCCACCCCTCGCCCTCTGCCCACAACCAGATGCGAAAAAACACCTCCGACGCATCCTGGATCGCCAACAACACCAGGTACATCCTGTTCTGCTCACTGGTGCGCAAATGCGGCAGCTCCACCTGAAACACGCCCTGGATCACATTCCCCAAGAACCCCAGCTCGTCCTTCGGGCCCTTGGCCATGCCGCTGTGCCCGATCTGGAGCAAGTCGCACATCCCGTCCATCAACGGCGCAAACGCATCGGTTTCCACCACGTGCCCGCGGCGGACCCGGTCAAAAAGACTCCCGATTCGCTGCACCAAACAGTCGGAAAGCGTGAGCAAAACCGCAAACTCAGAGTCGTGCAACACACAGACTGAACGCGTAAGGAGCTGGAGCCATGCACGGAGAGCTATTGGGGAGGAGGCGTGGGAAATGCCACGGACAAGGAACCCAACAATGGGGGGATGGTCGGAACTCTCGCTCTTCTTGATTATGTCAAGGGTGATGTGGTGGTCTTGTGCGAGTTGGATGTAGTGGGATATGAGCAGAATGAGGGAAAATGAATAATCAGCCTCATGGATCGAAGACCCATGCTTTCCGTGGTCATCTCCCTCTTTCTGTCCACTCCCCTGTCTTTTCTGACCCCTCTCCACAGCCTCCATCAACACCTCAACCCCCCCCAAATACCGCTCCCCTCCACTCACCAAACACCTCAAAACATCCACCGCCGCAACCACGCAGCTATTGTACTCCTCGCCGTACCCACCCTCCAACCGCAAGAACTTGTACACCGCCTCCACCACTAGTGCCTTGTACGTCAGCGCATTCCACTCGTTGTCTCTGATCAACTTCGCCTTGTTCAGCGCAGCCAACTCGGTCCCAAACACACTTCGGAACTCCCTGTCCGTCTGGATGACCGCCACTATTGCCCGCAATCGGTACGCAAAAGCCGCGAGGTCGTGCGTGGACTCAACCAGAACCACCTGCGCCCCCATAAAGTCAAACTCAAGGAGCGGCGCAACCACAAGCTTCAAAAGCCGGTTGATCTGGCCCGTTTTGAGCGCAGACCGCACAAAGTCGGCTGCAAACTCGCACCCGGAAATGTCGTCCAACACAAGCTGGAGCGGCCGCGACACAATGTCGTCGGCGCTGAGCGACGCAGAGTGCGTCCAGAGGGAGTCGAACGCGCGAACGCGCTGTGGAGCGGGCATTTTCGTCATGAGCAGCGTGATTCCAGCGGAAAGAAGCGCAGGGGCGACGGGAATATCACAGATTGCGCGCACCGTCTCGGAAACACGTGAGTTTTCAAAGAAATAGACATTTTGGCTCGTCCACAAACTGCTCAACACAGCCTTGAACATCCGCGCCCGCTGGGCATCCGTGCTCCGCTTCACCACCGCGCCAAACACACGGGCGTTTCCCAACGCGCTCTCCAGGGTTTCCGACAACGCCACAGTGAGTTTGTCGTAGTGCCCCGTGTTGCGCTCAAGAAGGGACGCCAAAACCGTGGCTGCAAAATTCGCACAATTCGTGCCGATGCTGGAGACGTACACGTCCACCATGAGCGACATGAGCGTGGAGATGGGATCGGATATGTGGGGGCGTAGGGTTGGGTTTTCGAGGAGTTTTGAGTAGATTGGGAGGAAGCGCGATGTTGAGAGGGAGATGTAGTGATTCTTGTTTTCTTTATTTTCACTATCCATTTCATCGTCCTTTTCATCTTCCTCTCCATCTTCCTTCCTCTCATCAACCATCCCCAAGAGAACCTCCAATATCTGCAAGCCGTCCATCGTCGCCCCCTCCCGCTTCATCTTCTGCAACATGCATGCCGCAGCCAACGGGGCATGGACTGTTCCCATTTCCTCGTCGCTGAAGTTGAATGTTTTGAGGATGAAGTCGAGGAGGTGGTAGGGGGCTTCCAGATCAGCCTCGTCCTTGGTGTCAGTATCTTCCTGTCTCCTTTCTTCGGTCTCTATACTCTTTTCATTCTGTTTTGTCTTTGTCCCATCTTCCTCTTCCTCTCTCTTTTCTTCAGTCTTTGTCGCTCCCTCTATCAACCCCACAATATCACTCCATATGTACAAGCCCTCCACACTGTCAAAAAACACCCGCGCCGCAGAAAGAACGCTCGCGTTCTCCCGCCTGGAGTAGCTCGCCTGGAGTAGCGGCCCGAATATCCGCGGAACAAGCACCGTGCTGATCTCCCACTTGTCGGAGACAAGTGCCAGTGCAATGCGAAGGGTTTGCGTAAGTTCGTAGTTCTCATTGTTCTTGATGCTATTCTTTTCATTCGTTTCATTCTTCTTATTCCTTTCATTCGTTTCATTCTTCTTATTCCTTTCATTCTTTTCATTCTTCTTATTCCTTTCATTCTTTTCATTCTTTCCATTCCCTTCATTCTTTTCATTCTTTCCATTCCCTTCATTCCTGTCACTCTTTCCAATCCGTTCATGCTTCTCCCTTATGCTCTCCCTTATGCTCTCCACCACCTCCCCTCCGTTCTCCTCAAAGTATCCCCTCTTGTTGTCCTTTCCCAACAAATACACCCACAAACGCCGGTTCAAACTCATGTCCTTCCGCAACGTCACCCTCACACACGCATCCACCAACAACTGCTTGTCCTTCCCCAGGATGTGCGTCGCAAACGCCGTGCAATCCAACGGCAAGTTCGTCAATAGAAGATCAAAGAAGCCCCGCAACACAACGATGTCCGAATCCCCTAGTGCCGCCGCAAAGGCGCGAACAAGAAGTCCCGGTTCTGGAGAGAGACACGCCATTGCATCGTCCGCATACACGTCGTTGTGAACCGGAATGAACACCGGAAGCCGCCGTGTGAACCACGCCAACGCACCCAACCGTCTCTCGGGACTGGTGATCACGCAGAGGAAAACTGCCTGCCAAAAGTGCGCGTCCTGAACACGCTGCCGGAGCGCATCCACGAGCGCAAGAACGTCGCCAAACACCTCGGAGTTCTCGTCGTCCAACCCCGCTAGCAGCGCCAACACTAGCGGTCGTGCTAGCAGGCGTGCGGTGGCGGAATCCATCGTGTCGACGCAGTTTCTGAGGAGGCGCACGAGCTGCGGTTTCACGGTGATCAGGCAGTGCAGCATGAGGGGGAGGAGCCCGGCGATCCACGTGGGCACGTCGCGTGCAAACGCACCGCTCGCGACGATGCTTTCGTAGATGGAGAGCGTTTTCTGGTGGACTCCGTTGGGGAGACGTGGCGAGAGACAGTGCGCGAGGCACGCTGAGACGCGGGAAGCGTGGGGGATGTTGCTGTCATTCTGGAGCGCCTTTTGGAGGCGCAGAAGGAAGGCGATGTAGTCTGCCCACTCGGTGAGGTCGTCGAACGATGCTAGGGTTTTCTCGAGGGCGGGACGCATATTAAATAGAACAGAGTTCTATTTTTCAGAAAAGTGAACAAAGCGAGTGTTGACAAACACGGATGAGGGAGTGGAGTGAGAATAAGGAGAAGATCAAACAATAAACAGACGTAAATGAATAAACAATAATCAAACATAAATGATTAGGGTCAAAATGAATAGGATCAAAAGAATAGGGTCAAAATGAATAGGATCAAAATGAACTAGAAATTGAAATGCAACAAAATAAGCATTGTACCTTCCATAGCTTGAATTGATTAGGCTGGGATATCTTTCTTGACGCCACCATCAAATCCTATCGCTTGCTGCTATTAGTATTCACTTATGCTTCATATCGGGGGAGTTATGCGGCCTTTGTTGATTTGAGTAACCTGCATGTAGTGTTTTGCAATCGCGAGAAAACGACAGCCGAGGCTGGAAGAAGCCAAAACAGAGTTTCAAAGATACAGCCGCAGGCTGAAAAGTAGCGATTTAGAGTGTTTTCTAGAATTGTACAGGCTGTCATGAGACATCATTTGCAGAGTAACTTTGCAGAAGACAGCCTTAAGCTGTCAAAAGTGGTCGATTTAGAGTGATCTCATAAAGACAGCGTAGGCTATCATAAGACGTCAATTGCAGATTCTTCAAATGGACAGCCGCAGGCGTCAATTCCAAACTGATATTCGAAAAGAGATAGTCGGCAGCCGTTATAAAGTGTCAATTGGAGATTCCTGAACCGCCGTGCGCGTCAATACCGGATAGACTCTTACAAATGACAGCAGAAGGCTCATAAGTAATCGGTTGAAAGATAAAACGTAAAAAGCAGTTTTGATTTCTGCGGCTCCACATTCATCCGATATAGTAGGTGAGGCTTCACACGGCTCTCTGTTTGTAGTAGTCACTTTAGATATCCCTTCACAACTGTAGAGCAGGACATTACACGTTCATGTTATCCAATGATAGTGCTTCCCACTCTGTTATTCATTGCTGGTTCTTCGCACTCTGTTATTCATTGCTGGTTCTTCTCACTCTGTTATCCATTGCGGTGGTGTTTCTTATTGAAGTTCGCTCATTCCACTTTTGGACATTTTGCAGCCTTTTTCATTTGAATCCATACCCGCAATATAAATCCACACAATCCTGAACAAAGTCATCTATTACTTCTCTACTCCGGTCTGAGGTCACAGGTGCCATTTGCCAGTGGACACCCCTATGCTCACTGGTCATGTTGTACCAGTTCATCCTATGCTCACTGATCATGTTGTACCAGTTCATCCTATGCTCACTGATCATGTTGTACCAGTTCATCCTATCCTCACTGATCGTGTTGTACCAGTTCATACTATGCTGGTCATGTAGTACTAGTTCTTCCCGTGACTCGCGAGGATTATTCCCACGATGATTTCTGGTTATCCGAATGCTACACATTTGGACTGTTTCATTCACAATAGGAATGCTTGATTAGCCCATGGGATACTGGGTGGTGTTTTGTAGTTATATCTGAGGGACTGGTTGATCCTGTCCCATTAGCGCGGACGCCATGAGTCTGCCTTTGGAGGGGAAAGATACCTGATAGTCTGGCCCTTATGAATAGGTCCAGAACCAGTCCCCAAGGGGTAGATCGCATTCCTGCCCCATGAAAGGGCTAACGCCTCCCTTTCACTTTCTCACGATCCCTACGGCTAGCGCGCTGTATGGTGGCGTGTACTCTTATGTAGAGGTGTGCACGTCTGCATGGACGTAATATACCAATGTAAGAGCCTTCATAAACCATAGATACCATCATTTTTATTTTAGCTTTAATGACTTGATATAATTTGTTCCAAGAAAGCCCCCCTCCTTTGGCTTGCTGGTGTGTTTAGGTATCAGGCAGTAGACTGAATTGACAATCGCTTTGCAGATGTTCTTGTCTCACAGTGAGGTGATTCAGTGGCTGCAAAGAAATGATGATTAAACTTTACGACCCTTCGAAAGAGCTTCTAATGACGGTTTTCAGATATCCCTTAGAGCTCTTTATTAACGGTTTTCACATATCCCTAAGAGCTCGTTTTACTGACGGTTTTCGCATATCCCTAAGAGCTCGTTTTATTAACGGTTTTCGCATATGAGTTCGTTTTATTTACGGTTTTCGCATATCCCTAAAAGCTTCTTTTATTGACTGTTGTCACTTATCCCTATCATCTCTTTTATAGATTCTTTCAGGAACGTCTCTGTACGTCGTCACCTCAACGTTCATGTATTTGCACTCGTTTGCTGTCTCATTCAAAGTCCCAATCTGGATATTTCGCAACCAAATTGGAACTGCGATGATCGCGGTTTGAATTCACAATATAGAATTGGCTCGCGCATCGGATGAGAGGAATTCAATGCAATAACTTGCACTTGTGCATATGCTTGCAGAACGAATACAGCACCATATAACTTAGATTATCCGAAACCCCTATTCACACCCGCAATCCAAAGTGTGTTGACTATTCCGCCGGCTGCAAAAATTCTTGCTTACCTCTTCAGCCCACTGTTCTCACTGAGTCTCATATTACTAGTGTACCACGAAGATTTTGCGCTGGGATTTTTGTAGACAGGTTCCACACGCATACAGTGATAATATTTTCTCAAAATATTGCAATTCCTTCATCTTCTCCAACTCGGATTCTCATAGTCATGATCTTCTCATCGATTCAAAACCTCTAATGCCGGATCCTTCTCCCCTACAATAACTTCAGTTGTCTTAATAAATAGCCTTCATTTCCCGATTCGCAAGCTCAACGGAAGACTTACGATACCTTGCTCATTCGTTCCGTTTAGGCTCAACGGCTTACGTTACCTTCCTCTTTCGTTTCGCTTAAGCTCAACGACTTACGACACCTTCCTATTCGTTCCGTTTAAGCTCAACGACTTACGACACCTCCCTATTTCGATCAGTCTAAGCTCAACGACTTACGACACCTTCCTCTTTCGTTCCGTTCAAGTTCAACGAAAACTTTCGAAAGCTCTATTCGTTCCCATTTCGAAAGCTCTATTCGTTCCCATTTCGCAAGCTCAACGGGAACTTCAATGGGAACTCTCCTAGTTGAGAATCTTCCCAATAAATTCCATGACATCCCCCAACTCCCTCTCGTCCGCACTGTGCGCGACCCCACTGTACGTCTCGAACTTGTAGTTCTTAAAACCCAACCCCTGGTACAACTCGTTCGCCGCCACTGCCCACTGGTGCAGGATGATCGGGTCCACGTCCCCGTGCCCCTGGAAAAACGGCGTCTCGGCATTCGCACTGGTGTGCTTCTCGCGCACAGTTTCCGCAATGGGACAGAAGCCCAGGAGCGCTACCACACCGCCGATCTTGATGTCCAACAACGCGGCAGTCGCTAGCGAAACTGCTGCTCCCTGCGAGAATCCACCCAAGACGATCCGCTCCGCTGGCACGCCCAACGAGATCTGCTCCGTGATGAAGCCCTTCAACACGTCGACCGTCTTCAAGAAGCCGGTGATGTCAGACTTGGCACGTGGGTTGTTGAACTCGTAGATGTCGAACCACGCTGGCGCCCTCATTCCGCCGTTAACAGTGACGGGCATGAGGGGGGCATTGGGGAAGACGTAGTTGATGGTTTCGCTGTTCTTGATGATCTGAGCCTGCTTGATCAACTGGGGGAACCACGACCAGCCCTCGCCGGAGTCTCCGAGGCCGTGGACGAAGATGATGGCGGACTTGGCGGGCTTTCCTGCGATTCGAATGGCGGACATGTTTTTTCCAGTATAGTAGTAAGTGAACGTGAGCAAAGCGAACGTGAGCGAAAAGATATATGTACCGAACATGAAACGAAGTGCAGAAAATATAACGAATTTATTAATACTTGAAGGTGAGCGCAGCGAGCCAAACGATAATATCTAGTAAGTGAACGCGATCACTGCAGCCAAAAGATAACATCTATAGATAATAGCAAGTGAACGCTATCACAATTAACGGGAACAGAACATCAGAAAATAGTGAGCCTGAGCGGAAACCAATAGGTAGCGTACAATAGTAAATGTCAAGCGAACGTACGCAAAAGATTTGAAATTGACGAAAGACATCAGGTAGTATAGTGAACGTGCGCCGTAGGTATAAAGCGAACGAAGTATAAAGAATGAACTACTACACCATTACTGCAAAAGAGCTCAAAATTACAAATGAGATTTTCCAATCTCATCTAACGGTGGATCTCAGGTCAACTTTCTACTCCGTCAGTAGGCAGTACTACAATACCTGATCGCTCGAGCGGTCCCGATGAGCTCTATCAAATGGCCCAAGTGGTCCATCTTATTCTCATAGGGCCCTCCATGCAAATGTTTATAGCCCATCCACTTGATGGTCCAGCGTAAATCTCAGATGGTCCTCTTTTACGTAGATATGAGAAGTGATCACGTCTTCTACTATTGGAGCACATTTTCTTCTTGTGTTCATGTTTGCTCTTCTGTCGTGATTCTCCTCTTTTTTTCATGTCTGCTCTTCATGGTTCTCCTCTTGTGTTCATGCTCTGGTTACTTTCCATTTTGCAGCCATTAAATTTGGAATTTCGAATCGTCACTCAGGCGTTATACCCTTTGCTTCCATCAAGACACCAGATATCGTTAAAAGTATAGCCACAATTTAGCAGCTCCTTTCCATACCTACATTTGCTCACTAATGTCATTCATAGTACAATTACAATTTAGCAGCTCCTTTCTTCACCTACACTTACTCGTTAATGTTAATGAATATATTCCCTCTTTTCACTTCTACCCAACTCCAGCTTCGACACCGACTCTCTAGTGCACCTGTTGAGCCGTTTATACCCCGCCAGCAAATTATGGCTCATTATGTCGCTTATTGAAGGTTCGCTCGCTCGAAGAATTCGGTTTCCGATTAGCTCACTCGCTTTGCTGGCTTTGCTCGCTGAAAAAAGTTCACTGATACTAGATCACTGTCTCCGCTCGCTCGAGTTAAAGTCTTTATTTCGCTCGCTCGTTCGTCAGTTATACGTGTACTGGAACGGATCGTCAAACAACTCCGGAAAACTATAATTCACCACGTCCCCAAAATTATCCATAAACGGCAGGAACTCCGGAATCGTAAACTGCAGCCCAAACGCAAACTTCGGTGCCTCCTTCTTCTCCGCAGGCTGGTTCTTGCGTATACACGCAATAAAGTTCTTCAGGTCCGGGTTCAGCAGCACGTCCTGGTAAATGTAATGCTGGCACCAGAAGTTGTCCACCTGCACCTCCTCCGCAAGCACAGGCTCTAGCTCCGGCGACGGCGCAGGCGCAGCCCCCGGCGTCTCAAGCATCCGCGTGAACGAATCCACAATATCGCGCGCAGGAAACACCCGCCGCCCCATCCGACTATTATCCCGGCAATAAAACTCAATAATCTCCTTCAACTCGCTGATCTGCCGGTCCGAATAAGTCAAAAACGCGTTCGTGATGGGCTGCAGCGTCACAGCCTTCTCCAACTGCGACCCCGCAAGCGTGAAACCAAACATGTACAGCTTGCGCGTGTTCCACGAGAAGTTGTACCGCCGCCCCATCCGCTGCATTGTGTCAAACAAGTGCGTGGTAGCAAGCGACGTAGCACCGTATAACTCCCTAAGAAGCTTGATCCGGCTAAGCAACGCTGCCTCTTCTGCGTCGTCCTTCTTGCCATTCCGACGCCGCTCCTCTAACTCCCCGTGTTGTGCCCGCAACGTCACGAGAATGCGCACACTCAACGTCCCCGGCAACAGACACGACATCGCGTTGACCGAGTTCAACGCAGGCGACACAAAGAACGAAAAGCACAGTCCACCAACAAAGTTCCCCCCACTGCCCTGCAGGTTCCGCGCAGCACACAACCGCGGCGCCTCGCTCAACTCGCACATGTACATCGCATACACCTTCCGCAAGTAGAAGAACTCAAGGTCCTTCATCCCCAAGTCGTGGAAGTGGAGAAAGAGGTAGCAGTACATCAGCAGAAGGAGCACCTTGCAGTAGAGAAACCCAGATATGCGCTTCAGTGCAGACGGATCCCTGAGCGACCCCCCGCTGCTGTTGATGAACTCGGTGAAACTCATGCCCCCAAGAAGCTGCACACACGCATCCTCCACATCCCCCACCATCGCCACCACATCCGAGATCGGAACAGGCTCCGTCACCGTCCGCACCATGTAGAGAAGCTTCGCCACACGCGCAATGAACGGGTTGTGCCGCGCAAACAGCGTCACCACCTCGCTCTCCATCCCAAGGTCCCGCACATTGGGCACACCCTCACGAGGGAGCTGTGTGTCGTGCATCGACGGCGCAACAGCAAGCGGCGACCCAAACAATATCGAGTTGAGCAAGTCCTGGAGCCGGATAATGTGCCAGATCTTGCGCTTGAGGTTCTTTTCCCGCTCCGTCTGTGCATCCACGCTGAAGTCCGGGTCCCGGTGGATCCCCAAGCTGATCGCCAACTGCGCAATCATCAGGTTCAGCACACGCGATCGCGTGTCCGCGAAGTACCCGCCAATCTCAGGCGCAAACGACTCGTAGAACTGCAGAAACATGATCGCCTGCAAAACCGCCAACGGCTGCTGGTGCACCATGTTGTACCGCCCAATACACTCCTCGCACACCTTCGCAATGTCGATCGCAATCGGGTGCGCCACCATCAGTGCAAAACGCAGCTTGGTGTGCACCTCGGCATTCTCCTCGGGCACGTTCGTAAACATCGATACGTAGCTGAGCCGCAACACGTACAAAAGCACCGCAAGGTGCGCGTAGTCCTCGGCCTTCTCCAAGTCCATCGCAATCTGCCCCCCCTGTAGCCGCACTAGCACCCGCAACACGTCCCGCTTGAACACATCCTCGTCCAAAATGGGAAAGTACAGGTAGAGGTCGTGGAAAAAGTACTCGATGTAATGCTCCACAATGTGCCCCGGCGGGAGAAGGAGCGACGCTCGCGCAAGGAGCGTTTTGTCCGCGAGCATCTCCGGGTATATGAAGTACCCGTGCTGCACACCAAAGTTGTTCATCGTCTGCTTCACCTGTGCGCGTGTGTGCCCGTCGTTCTCCTGGACAATGTACTTGGGCCCGTGGATGCGCAACGCACTGCGTGCGAGTCGTGCTAGGCCCTCGTTGGGCAGGTTCACCAGGTGGTTGTAGAACACGTCACGGAAGCTCGATTCTGTGCGCTTGGTCCGCGAGTTGAACCAGTAGATGACACGAGTCCCTGCCTCGCGCTTCATCAATGCTATGAGCGGTAGTGGGCTCTGGCACGACTGCTTGACGCCCGTCTTGCTGACACGGTAGTTGAAGTTGAAGAACCTCTCGGGTGCCGCGAACGGATTCACCCCCAAGCATAGGTCCGTCGCCCTGGCCACCTCCACATTCCCCTGTATGTGTGGAGAGCTGGGGCTGGACACCAGCGCGCTGGACTCCACTATCTCCACTGTGTCGGACGCCATGGTGCTCTCGAGCTTGTGGAGCTGCATTTTGAGGTTCTGCAACTGCGTCTGCAACAACGCGTTGCTGCCGTTCAGCGAGTTGTTGATGTGGTTGGGGCTCGCGAAGTTGCAGAGATGTGGGACACTGAGCTTGGTGCACTGCAGGCAGGGGAGCTTGCGGTCGCACTTGGTCTTTCTGCGGCGGCAGTTTTCGCAGCTGAGGGCGATTCGTGAGCGCTTTCTTTTTGGTTCGTCTTCCATTGGGTTTAAACGTGGATAAACGGAGAAAACAAAAAGTGTCCTAGTGGACACTGGTTACGACGACACGAATTTGGAGACATGGTTAGTTGTGTTTTGTCTCCGCAGGCCTTAGGCATATCATCAAGAGAAAGAGTAGAATTGCGGGAATGTTGGGGATCAGGGTGTATTTATGCATGAACTGAGCGTATTTGCCACACAAAGTAGGTCACCAATAAGCTTCGCAAAATATATATGTCTCAGAAGCAGCATAAACATGTCATGTCAGAAGTGCAATTCGCGACCCTATCTTGCCCTACTGCTTCCCATCTACAGTTCCTCACCGCCTATTGCCTTCCTCCGAAATGGCTGCAAAAGAGATATTTCGGAGATGAGCGGATGTTGTTTACAAAGGAACATTGCATGGAGGTTGCATTCTTGGACCCAGAGAAGACCGAGGAATCAGAGATTTCCAAGAAAATAGGCAATTGCGGTAGGAGGAAGGGTTGAAGAAGGTGCGGGAAGATTGTAAGTCAGAAGTGATTGACTCTCTAGGATCCGCAATGTAAACCTTCCTCACATAGATTATCGTCACTTAGTGGTAGTCATAATAGTCGCTATATTATCAACGGTCATCGTATCACGATCGAATCATGATCGTCGCTAAACATTATCCTCACTTAGTCATTTTCCCACTATCGAATCATTATCGTCGCTCATCATTATCCCATCATCTCGTCATCTCCTCATCTCATCATTTCTCTGCATCTCATCATTATCTCTGCATCTCATCATTATCTCTGCATCTCATCATTATCTCTGCATCTCATCATTATCTCATCATCGCTTTTCCTCACGTATCATTATCTCATCTATCAATATCCGTACATCTACGAGGACACCACGTTCCGTTCCAAGATCTTATTACCCTCTATATACCCGCTACCTAAAAAACTTGCCGTCGTTTCCTCCCTCTCTCCTCCATTGAGCCTGCTCTGCACCACTGCTCTCCAACTGGTACAACCTCCACGCCTCGCGGATGTGGTGTGGTTGCAAAGGCTGCTGCACGTCGCCGTCATACTTCAATCGCTTGTCCTCAACTTCGACCTCGGTTCCCCCCTCCAAGGAACGCAATATCTCGCGCTTTTGCTCCTTTTTGCGCTCTACCTCCGCGAGCAACTTGGCCTTGTTCTCGCGCTCCTGCACCTCGAAGGCACGCGTTATAATCTCACCTATGTACAGCTTCGATATACCCGCAAGCACAATGGCAATGTTCTGCGCGATGGAGTGGCCCAAAACGCTGTTGCACACCTTTTTGATGCCTGGCTTGTTGACGCGCAGTCGGCGAAAGGCCTCGAAACGCTGCATTTGCTCATCGGTGAAGTTGAAGATCAAAAGGCGCTTCTTCTCCTCGGCAGACAAGTCCTTTTCCACGCTGTTCTCGCGCAAGTTGTTATATTTGGCCACAAGTTCGGGGTCGTCGATATCGCTTATGCTGATGTCCGAGTCGTAGTCGTCGTCGTCGCTGCTATCGCTGGGCTCGTCCTCTTTTTGGTTGTAGAACACGCGCCATATGAGCTCTTCGTCGTCCTCATCGAGACTGACGTCGGTGCGCTCGGACTCTGAGTCGGACATGTGAGATTGTGGAGATTGATGGAAAGAACGCAAAAAAAGAGACCGATATTGGAGAGAAAATTCCACTTATAATTGCACTGGCAAGCTGTTGGATGGGAGCTAGCGATCCCTGATGAGGTAGTTAGTTTGAGAGATACACGAATCTAATAAACTGTGAGATTTTATGGAAATTGGCTAGGATTCTGAAAAAATGGTCCAGCATTGGCAACGATACTGCAGAGGTTCAAAAAGATATTGATATCATATCGGAAATCATATGTGGAGTATGCCACCTGGCATTATCTTACGCTATTCATATTACCACTCCTTTCGGTAAGAGGTTTATGGATTGCCTAATTTCTTACGGAGCTTAATATGCTACTGTTCAAAATTCATAGCATAAATTTCCAACGACCTCCTATGTGATATTCAGAGTTCTCAGCAACGTTTCATCCTGAGCTGCTTTCTGAAATCATGGCCAGTGCGACTTTATCCAAGCTAAAGGAGTCTACTACGATCTCTTTCGAACCATTTCTCTCTTGCATTATTAATAGATGCTCATCTGCTGCGATCAATCAACGCCTTTGCTCCGATCTATCAGCGCCCTTGCTCCGGCCCTTGCTCACAAGAAAGTATTCTCTCGCTCTTTGGCTCACCACGAGACCACCTCGTTGCGCCTCTTCCAGTTTTCAACTGCCTCCAATCGTATTCCCAAATTATACGATGGGTCCGGGGGAATTCCCACAAGGGGCTCTATAACTGCTCCAATCTTTTGGTAAATGTCTTCCCTCAATGAAGCCTCGAACTCGCTAACCTCTTCCTTGACCTCGTGGTTCTCGCTCTCCCCTTTCTTCAATTCCTCGTTCTCTTTCTCCTTTTCATCCCTCTGAATCGCTTTTTCGTCTTCATCCCTCTCATTCTCACTTCTTTGACCAGCCGCTTCTGTGATCCCCTCTTTGTTCTCACCACTTTCCAAAACAATCTCATGTGTACCTCCACTGCCATTGAACCCAAACACCACGTCAGCATCACCTTCTCCAAACCTGTGCTCAACAGGAACACTTCGTGAGATTTGTGCGAAGTACTCCTCGATGACCTTCCTTTCGTTTTCTTTAGCGCCCATAGTCCTCACCCGGAGAATAGGGCCGAATGCTCGAGCGGCTCCCACCTCATGCACGTGCAATTCTGCTATGAGGAGATGGTGCACAATCACTTGAGCAATCAAAAATGGCAAGTCGTTCGCGTGCACCGCTGAAAGTGTATAGTATAACTGGGCTCTGAGTACCTCTGAAAACGTCACCACCATCACATTCTCATGGAGTGCTAAATCGACAAAGTAGGGTCGCGATTGCACTTCACGTCTGCTGGATCTGAATCGTGAAACCCAATTCAAGAAGTCCACACCAGTATGCTCTAATAACTGCTTAGACAGAGCCTTCACAAAAGACTGGAATGGCCCGTATCCCATAAGCCGTCCCAAAGCGTACTCCAACGCAGTCGAGAGCGTGTTGGACCAGGACTCCAAATTGATCCCACGATTTGAAACAGCTCCCAAATCTTTAGATTCGGGCCCATTAGTGAGTCCTCCAGATGCGTTTCCTCTAGATTCAGGGCCATTAGTGGAACCTCCAGATTTGGATGCATTGCCTCCAGTATTCATGAGTATTTGCGGTCGCACTATGGTGTCCGGATGTACGTTCGCAAGCTCAGCATCGACCTGCCTCTGAACAGCAAAAGCTAGATCGGGGAAGTTGAACCCAGCATCAACCTGCTCCAAGTATACAACAATGGGTACATGTTCGGGTGGACTTCTAGCTACCAATGCATAAGTAGCTGCTAGTATCACTAGAGCGACGTTAGCGAACATTGACGTGAGAAAAACTAATTAAAGAAGTAGATCAGCTCAGACGTACAACGTGTTGAAATACCTCACAATTAGATTCTACTCACTCAATGCATACGATGGCACTATCTGATAATTCAACGATTTCTTCGACTTCCCGAATTGATCTACCCCATAAATTCTGTTTCAATCTCTTTTCCTCATCTCTCCATGTCGGTGCCATCAGTGTCCCTCGAGATTAGTGGAGACCCTAGGGCCCAAGAGGAAACATACGTACATACTGTCTACAACGAGATCGCGTCGCACTTCTCACAAACCCGCTACAAACCGTGGCCAATAGTGGAGAAATTTCTCACGAGCAGAACGGACTACTCCGTGGGCATTGATGTGGGATGTGGAAACGGGAAGTACCTTGAGATTAACAAAAAGCTCTTCATGATAGGGACAGACCGCTCAGACGGCCTCTTGTACTGTGGAAAGGACCTTTCCAACAATAGGTACAATTTGGGCGTTGCTGACGGCCTTAGTCTTCCACATACAGAAAACAGTCTCGATTTTGCGATTTCCATTGCCGTGATTCACCACTTTTCCACTGTTGAGCGCCGTATAGAGGCGATAGCTCATATCTTGTCCAAGTTGAGGAAAGGAGGCGAGTTGTTGATTTACTGTTGGGCATTGGAACAGGAGAATTCGAGGAGAGGATACAAAGAGGGTGACGACCAGGATATACTCATCCCTTGGGTGCTTCAGAACAAGGCACCAAAGAAGGAGAAAAAGAAGGGGAGGAAGGAGAGGAATAGAAACAAACACCAGAAAGGCGAACATAAAGTGGAGGCCCTCGAAGAAAATGACTTGGCGAACATTGAACAGCACAAGAGTGGCACGAAAACAGAAGAGTCGAAGTTAGGAGAGGTCGGAAATCAGAATAGAGAAACTAAGATTGGTGTTGAGTCCGAGCCCAAAGCTGAAACTGAAGCTGAGCCTGTCACAAAGTACAGATATTATCATTTGTACAAGGAAGGCGAGCTTCGTGATAATGCGATCGCAACTGGTATGTGTGATGTGGTTGAGGAAGGGTACGAGAAAGACAATTGGTGGATCATTGTTAGTAGGAAGTAAAATGTATAGAATGAAGGATGTAGATTGATGAAGGACGAAGACGTAAATCGATGATGGACGAAGACGTCAATCGATGATGGACGAAGACGTAGAGTGAAGATACACGAGAATGAATGATATCCAAAAATAAGTTTATGGCACAGGAGTATTACTTCGTAGGACTGAACCAAGTATTTCTATCTCCTGTAAAACCCTCTCAACTTTTCCAATGCGTCTATTATATCCCAATCTGCGTCTATTTTTTTTCTATTAAGTATTCTTCATATCCATGATTTCTCCACACGAGCGACAAGATAAGCTCATTCGCGCTACTGACCTTGATGCGTTAGCTTGTCGCTTCATGGCCGATAAGCAAAAATACTTCAACCCACCAGACCCAAATGTTCAATTGCTTTTCCGTTCTTATGAAAGGTACCTCCAATACTGCACAGGCTATTCGAACCTAAGTGCTGGCAGAACAATTCGATCAGTTCTTAATGAGAAGAAACTTCCTTTAATCAATAGAGGTACGTTTCTACGCACTGAGCTGATAGATATGGTTGTGAGAGAGTTTGTGGAGGAGTATGACGAGTGTCAAATCATTCTGTTAGGTAGTGGTTCTGACACCAGGGCATTTCGAATACTCGAAAAGTACAGAAATCTACACTACCATGAGATAGACTTCCCCGAATCCATGAAGATCAAGAAGTTGGCGATCCTAGGCTCAGATAAATTGCGCTCAATCATCAACTATTCGGGGAGTATTGCCGGCGATATCTCCTCGCGCGAAACTTTCGAGGGTTTCGACCTGGACTTACATTCGGATCACTACCACATGTACGGGAAGGACTTACGTGAAATAACACATGCCCTGGCTGTGAAGGATTTCCTCCATGAAGTTGACTTTTCTCTCCCAACGTTAGTGCTCAGTGAGTGCGTACTCTGCTATATTTCTCCCGAAGATAACTTCCGCATTATCAGTTCATTCAAGGAATCCTTTAACCACGTTATGTTTTTGATTTACGAACCTATGTCGCTTGGAGACTCATTCGGTGAAACAATGACAAAAAACTTACTAGGTAGGGGCTTGACTCTCCCAACCTTAGATGCATTTCCAGATTTGAATTCAAGAAGGCTGTTTTTAGCAGAGAAGTGCGGATTTCCGATAACAAAGCTCACTAGTATGAGTGAGGTGGGGGGGTATTCTGGGAAGGTCACAGATCGTCCATGGTTAACAATAACAGAGTCTCGCAGAATAAACCGTTTAGAAATGGTGGATGAAATTGAGGAGATCAAACTATTATTTGAACATTATTGCTTGACTTATGCCGAGAAGTGTCGAGAGGGAGAGGAATTTCAGGGAGTCAACAAGTGGAGGTGGCTTTTATAGAGCATAATGAGATTACGATATAATACTGAAACTAGTCTACCGGTTTTAGTAATAACATTATGATTTGACAATAAGCGTAAATCCTACTTCACGTATTGAAAGGAATTTCCTTTTAAGGTCCCTATAGTACATCTTGGATTCTGTACCAAGACGTGAGCCATGATGATGCTAAGTAATTCATACGCAGTTCACGGTGATCAGATAATTGTTGTGTACCATTTGGGAGCACCATACCGAAAGTAAAGCTACATGGAGGTCAGAATTAAGTTCAGTGGGGAAGTAGTAGCAGAGGTGGGGGTCATGGCTTCACGTAATAACGATTATCACTTTGCAAGAGGCAGTGTGCATCAGATCGACTTCAGAAGCCGTTCTCTATCAAATATATTAGGATGCGGTGGCTCAATGGTAGAGTTTTGGATTCCAAATCCAACGGTTGCAGGTTCGATTCCTGTCCGTGTCACTTTTTTGCATACCAATGTTACAATTGCTAACTTCGGTGGAGTTCAGAGTCGATTTATCGCTCTCAATTGGATGAAAGGTTAACTCACGCATCCACAACTGGCGAGTGTAATTCATGTCGTCTCGCGGCAAATTGTGAAATGGCCTTGATTCGGCTTAATTTTCTTTGCAACTTTATTTTTGTTTTAGAATGTCATTGATCAACTTCGCTAAAAAAAAATCCAAATTTTGTTAATTGTCAAGGCACTCTGGAAACACCCATATCAAGGGATTTCAAAACGCGAATACGATCTCGTCCATTGTTTATCCCTACGTAGATAATTCACCATAAGAAAACTGAGGCACTTCAAGTAGAGTACAATGCACATTCCAAGAAAATACGAGATTTTCGTATACGGTCCGTGATCGTGGCCTCCACTTGTGCCAAGAAATTGGAGTAGGTACTAAATACCCCAACTCCGCTCAATATTAATCAAAGGTCCTATACTCAAGATGACTGATACAATCGACACGCCATTCAAGCATCCATTCTGGTCTGCATTTGCAGGATACGGTCCAACTATGAAGTCAAAAGACGAATGGCTCGTAATTGAAGCGTCATATGCACTTCGTGAAAAGGAAAACTGGGTGCTGAAGTATAAGGATGACTCAATTGCTGAAAAATGGGGACGTGAACTCAGAGAACAGCTCGCTGGTAAAACTGAGCATGTTCAAGAAATCATTGACTTTGTTTGGAAGGAGTTGGATTGGTACGCAAAGTTCGAAGAAAAAGGCACCCATGTCACCTTTAATGAGATGATAGTGACCACCGAGATCTCCGATCAGTCTCTCAAGAAGAGATTACAGGATCACTCCCAAAAATTGAGGGACTCTTTCTCAGATTTGGACTACCATCCGAGTTCTGGAAACACGGTGGTGGACTTGGTACACCCTTCACTTTTCCCAGTCCAGTACGGAAAAACAGTAATTACAAGGGGAGAACCCGAGGTTGTCGTATACGGGGATCTGGTGGTAGCTGCGCCAAGGGGCGTTGAAGATTATGGCATCTCAAAAACCTACCAATGGATTCCTTCAATCCTTGAATACGATGGAAAATTCTCTTTCTCCTCTTACATCAATAACCTTGATCCCTTGAAGTTCAAGGATTTATATTCAACCATTGAAGATGTTTTCAACACCATCCTACCGAGCTTGAATTATGTTTTGTCACGGTACGCATCCCTGGAGTACATTCGGATAGAAATTGACCAGTATGACGGTGTTTACCGCGAGGGATACCATGAAAAGTTGGTAAAATTGGAAGAGACTTTAGACGACGATGAAACCGATTACGATGTTTTCGACGAAACACTTCACAAATTGAAACAGGAACACTTAAAGTCGTATCCTCCAAAATTCGAAAGCGGTCCACCGAACGATAAACCTATTGATGTTCGTGATTTCAAGAACCTCAAGGTTATTGTGAAGATGGCCAATATTGAATTGACGCCTGAAAACCCAAGTTACAATGGTGGTACTTGGCATGTAGAAGGTACGATCAACGAAAACATTGTCGCAACCGTTTTGTACTACTACGATGTTTCCAACATAACCCAATCGAAGATCGGTTTCAGATCAGTGTTCGACGACCCACCTTATGAACAGAATGACACTTTGTATTGCGAGCACTACTTTGGCTTGAAAGATGAAGGCTCCTTGCTGAAGAATTTGGGGGGAATCGCGACTGAAGAGAATAAAGTTGTTGTCTTTCCGAATTTCTTTCAACATCGTGTTGATCCATTTCAATTGAACGATACTTCGAGACCTGGTCACCGCAAGATTTTGTGCTTCTTCCTAGTGGACCCTAACAACGACAAGGTATTAGCAACAAACGAAGTTCCGCCCCAACAAGAGTCTTGGTGGAGCCAGAAGGAATTGATAGAGTCTATTTTGCCTGACGCCAAGTTGAGGGAAGCTGTCAAAAAAATTGCCAATCTCCAATCCTTGGAGGAAGCAAAAGCAGTTCGCGAGCAATTGATGAAGGAAAGAGTGTCTGCTGTGGAAGACTTAGATGAAATGGTTAGCTACGACCGGAAGTTCCTGTTATGCGAACATTAAGAGCTCTTACAAACTTAACTGCCCTCTCGTGTAAATTTGTAAATTGCGTAGTCTAAGAAGTGATAACGTGGTTACAAATCAGATGGAAGATAAACCCATTAATCTGAATGGGGCGGCCGGTGGAACGCAAAACTGGCTCAATCTGACGTTCAACAGTTCAGATTCAAGGTACACTTCTCCTAAATAATAAGCATATAATGAAGTTTACCTTAACACAGTACTATTCTAGACGGACATAAGTTGTACGTCGATAATATTCATCTCAAAATTAACACTGTAAGACCAAATCTCAAATGAAAATATAGCAAAACCAGGAGTAGTTCCCCCCAGATATATCACTCCTGGATTTATAATTAAAACTCGACTGTTTCAAGGAAACTCAAAATAACAGAGTGGAAGGCAACTTAATCAAAAAAAAACATATAGAGAAGGTGGTTTTAGTGTCAATTTCATCAGGTGAGAAAAATAAGAAGCTATAGTAACCTTTGTAATCAGAACTTGATTTCTCCTCCACGAGGTTTTTTTTAGTGGGGAGGAGAAATCAGCAATCTCTCTATGAAAAGTAGAAACTCTCGAGTACTTTAAATTGTTCTTGGCTTCATTGCAAAACGTTACCAATACGTACGAATTGCTACTCTCGAAATCACCGAATCTTTGAGCGCACATTGAACAATTAGGTATTCCTAATGGTATGTTTGAACAAATACTTCCCTAATCCTCACGGGTTGTTATATTGTAGTTCACTAAAATAATGACGAATGTACTCTACAAATCGGTACGTCGTGCTTCATTATTTTTTGTTCAAATCAAGTAAGACTGAAATCTGCTTCTATTCGAGATACACTCAAACCTTCTAATAAAGTCCTGTAGGAAAAATATTTACCCTCAAGTAAAAACCAAATGACCCGTGAGGACGGGCGTTTGAACGCTTCCTTCACATTGCATTTACTGATTAATGACCGTTAAAGGGTCACACATTTATATGTTCAAAAACTGTGAAGTTAGGTTTAAAGTCGTATAATAGTGGTTAGAACTATATGTCCAAGTATTGATAGAGACCGAAAGACATTCCTTGAGTACAAAGAGAATCGGGTACGTTGAGTAACATTAACCGACAGACTTCAATCAACGTTATGATTTTAAAATCAACTTCAATTAGATACAATGATCAGTGGGCAGCAAGACTCTTATCCGTTATGCTCGAATTTAGGTAATTCTTGACATTATTTTTTTATACTAAAATTCCCAAATGATTTGTAAAAACGATTTTAATTTTTGGCGGTTGTTAATTTATAATATCTGAATATCGTTAAAGATTAGGATTCTAGAATGAATATAAATGAGAAAGCATGGGGAGGATTAATTCAAGGATTTGTTGATATTTATGGTTATCAGTTGATGATTGTATTTTAATCATTGTAATAATGAAACGAATATGTACAATGTATTTTCGAGCATAAATGTGTGATTGGGATTTAATATAGGGATTTACTGTAAAGTTCTAATGGCTTTGTTTTGTTTTTTAAAGTTCCAAATCTTGTTGTGTTTTATAGTCCTCAGCAGATAGGTTATGGCAAAGGTAACTCATTAATTCACGATGATGCAATAAAGTCGTCCTAGCACGTAAGCCATGAAACATCGTTCGGATTTCCGGTTGTCGTATAATTTCTCTTTGTAAAGTTGACTCTCACTCAACTTTGATTTAATTTATTTTGATTTGTTTTCGTTCACTAGGACAATTTTTTCTGTTTTCATAAATGAAGATTTGAATAAACACATATCTTTCGTGGTATTGCGCTTGCATTGAAATCAAAATCTGAGTTCTGGATGCATTCGTGAACATTACCTCCAAAAGAATTGTAGTGTTTCGAAACTTAATTGCTGTTATGATTGAGGTGTTTACATGTCCCTCAGCGTGTAATTTGTCATAGAAGTTTAGTGGTTAGACCCTTTTTGCGTCAGTTTCGGGTTGATGTTAAGGAGAGTTGATGAATATACGGATATGGATTCAACTATTCTTTCCACATAAGGTCAAAGTTTACCAAGCCATATACTAGTATGTTTTTATGATTGTAATTTATGAAAGTTTTGCTGGTTGTTGATTTTCATTACGCGCAGGTATTCCACCCCGTGATATTTTTGTCTATATCAAGTTTTATGTTGTTTCATTTTTGGCTTTTGTCAAAGAAGAAACATCTTGTATTTCATTGGTATTAATATTTGCTAGGAATTTGATTTTTTAAATTCATATAGATTGCTAATTTACATTCCCCTTGGTATCATCAATCTTAAAAGTTTATTTTTGGACTTGATGCTTTTAAGGAATGAAGTACAAGTGGCAATATTTACTTTTGGTTTTCACATACTCTGATCTCTAGGGTTTAGCTTCTCAAGTGTAAACGTAGTTGAGTTGCTTGTATTGCTTTTTTACTCATGACTTACAGGTGGTTTGTAATACGGTGGGGTTCACCCCAGCTTTCAAGATATGAATTCTTTTATCCAACAATACAATTATGGTTGTTTCTTCCCAGAATTCAATTTTTGAATGTCGCTGGGATCATTATGAAGTCGATGATGGGTTTTAGGTGTCCTTCGTTGCAGTACCGTCGTGTCTATGCGCGAGTACCTTCTCATATCATGATACAATGTATTTCTTTTCGTCTCAACAATTAGCTTCACTAGCTCAGTTGGCAGAGCGTCAGTCTCATATTCAATTACGAGTGTGTCATCTGAAGGTCGACAGTTCGAACCTGCCGTGGAGCAATTGTGTTTTTTTTGGTCAACTTTTCTTCCGAGAGTGGTTGGTGTTTCTTTTTAGAAAATATATGCAGTAATGCCACTCTCAAGATTAATATAGAAGGAGCGGAGAGGAAGCTGCATTGTGGTCTTTTCGAGGTTTCGTGTTTTGTTATGTGACGCGCGTACAATTAAGAGATTGCCGGTCAGCATTGTTGCAATGATTCCATTCAGATGATGTGTGGGGAAGATTTTATTACTGATTTACATGTACGAACGTTATCCCTAAGTTCAAACTTAAATTAAACAATTACCATTATCTTCATGCCTTAGGGTTAGCGGTCAACCACTCGACAGTATTTTTCACGAACTCACACACCTTTGTCATATCACTTTTCTTGAAATGCTCAAACTTAAGGCCCTTCTCACATAAAGACAGCTTTATGTGGGTCCACTGTTGCAACTCAAAGTCCACCTTGAGGTCAATACTATGTCCGTTGACGTCCGTCACAACCTTCTGAGTAGAGAAGCCAGAGTAAACCCTATACTTCATTCTGTTGTTTTCCTTGTCAATCATTTGCTCGCGACCCATCAAGTCAGTAGGATCCAACTTTGGATAGTTGCAGTGCAAAGTGAAAAGCGGAACCTTGTTATTTGAGTTAAAGATGGTGTTGTCGATCTCCTTCAATTTTTCGATCTGCTGAGCTTCTGGTAATGCGGCTAACTCTTTGTTGTTGAGTACTTTTTCGACGAATTCCTTGTGGTCAATGAGAGGATTTTTCTGCCCCATTGCCACTCCCTGGAAACTGTTTTTGTCATCAAAGTAACCCTCAGTCTTGATGAATGATTTAACCTGATAATATGGCTCCTGTGTGATCTCAGCGGCGGTAACAAAGGTATCTTTATCGCCTTCACCCATTTCGCCCAATGAAAACAATTTGTAATAAAGACCAGGGCCGTAAACGTTGTAGTAAAGGGAAAGAAGAAGAGTACGGCCGTGAGTGGCCTTGTTTATGAAAACCTGACCCGATTCTGTTGATAAGTCGGGGATCGCACCCTCCAAATCGTGGTACGGCACATCGCTTGTAGCTGGGCCAGCATTGTGCAAGGGGTACCTATTGTACCTCACTCTGTGCAGTTCACTCACAGTCCTACCAGCAACATCATAAAAGTGTGGCGAGGTTGTACGGACCCAGTAGTCTGGCCATGTAATCATCCCGTGCTGCTTGTATAACTCGGATTGGAATACCTCATCTGGATTACTCAAAATAATATTATCGGAATCCAAAAGTAAAATGTTGTCAAAAGTTGAAGTGATCAAGGCTAACGACTTGAATTGGTACAGGGAGAAGTGAGACCAGTGGAGCATAACAGTCAGTCCAAGTACGTCAGGCACAACGATACAAGACGCATTCAAGCTGGGCAATATTTCGCTGCAGAACTTGATCTCTTTCTCGATATCAGCAAACAATGGTAATACAACTTGCACAGGCAATTTGGAGCCTGTTTCCCTCAAGGCAAGGATTGACAAGTAACTCAACCAGGTGAACTTTCCACCACCTATGAGAACAACACCCGTGGATCCCTTCTTATACGTGTGTTTAGACAAGACTGCGGGAAACTGTTCGAGGACGCGTTTGTGAGATTTTCCAAGATGCTCCAAAAGTTCTGGTGCGATGTTGGCCTTGGAGAGTAAGACATCCTTGTTTTTAACATCACCCTGAAGTTGATCTGCCTTGTCCACGTAATTCAACTTCTCCTTCAACTCATCTGGAACTTTGTGTTCGCGTAAGATGTCGAAGATCGAGTTCCAGAACTGATGCAGCTCCTTGGTGTGATGCTGCCCAACCAAGGGTTTATTAGCTTCTTCCACAGTGGCGCTGGAGAAGTGCTGGTAGATGTCGTACTTGGAGTTGGATGAGGCCAAGAATATGAAGAACGTTGCTAGCACCACAGCAGCGGCCAATATCATGCGGGTCTTGACTCTAATCATGTTTTTTTTTTAAAGAAATCGAGATGATGATATGATATACAAAATTCAGATGAGAAAATTCCCGTAAATAAATACAACGCGGCTAGTGGAAGTACTCGTAATTCGATGATTGTATATTTTTAAGATAAAGTGCAGCCGTTGACATGTGGCTTTTCGTAGATACGCGTTCCCCTTTGGCATTTCGACAAATGATCGAATTATTCGCGGTGAGATACTAAATATAAATCGGGAGGAGGGTAACAAAAAATAAAGGATTTGCCCACTTCCTGTCCCTATGTGGAACAATTCTACTGGAAATAGTAATATTCGAAGTACTATTCGCCAAACAAATCAAGGCGATCACCCTGACTTTTGCGAAAATCCAAAGGCTCGTATAGATCATCGTAAAGTTCTCCACTGTCACATCTAGTGGTCTTATCTTGGCGATTTCCGTCTTTTTCTTTAGAATACAATGTCCTACAACGGAATCGGACTTCAGACCGTACGCGGCAGCGGCACGTCAGGGCACATTCAAACCAACCTCGGACGACGGGAGCCAGAACCGAAACGGAGAAAACTTCCCGTGGACTCCATAAGGGATACCAGCAAGCTCGGTTTGCCCATCAACGACCACAATAGCAAGAGGGCGATCCAAGTGAAATGCATGGAACTCAGGGATGACTTGGAAGAGGAGGGGTTGGCCGATGCCGACATAAAATTGAGGATAGATGCATTGAAGAAGGAGTTAGAGTCTGGTACAGCTCAAGATACACAACACGATAGTGCGGGTCAAGATTCACGTATAAGCGTAATCGATCTGAAAACTCGAGATAGTGAAGATGTTTACGTGAATAAAGGGAGGAATAATGCCAACAATGATAATGAGGACAAGGGGAAAGTTTTAGCAGAGATACAAGATAGGAAACTGGCTGATGAAACTAGCAATATCATCGAAGGTGCCACGGCTCAAGAAGGGAAGGAGTTTGACGCGCAAAGCGAAAAGGCCATCAAGGATACCACGTGCTGCAGTACCTCTGAAAGTGATGCTCATCAAAGCAGAAAATACCTCAAAGTTGACAGCGATGCAACGATGCCAGCTACAGCGATCCACAGGAAATCTGATACGGAAGACCCCAAAAACCAAAATTCAATGCCGGAGAATGAAGTAGCGTCATCAAAAGAGATAGGACCACCAAAGGAAACAGTATCATCAAAAGGGACTACTGAACGGGATTCTCCAGTCCCTGAGTACATTCCTCGATCCAAGAAATTGCACTGATGGAGTTAGGGGGTTGCAATCCTGTTTCGACATTTTGAAGGGGCCAAAACCCCTGCGCTCGCGCTAAATGTAACTAAAAGCCTTGGGTTCGCGCCTAAAGATGAGAAATCTTGACGTTTCCTTTGAACCAGCGCGTTCACTATATATGCACATTCATCTGTAATCTAATAATTGCAATATTCCTATTTCGAATAACAAATTATACACCCATTCCGTTTCGTGGCTACTCTTGAATATACTCCTTTAACGAACTCGCAATTCCATCAAGACTGTCAAGGGGGCTCTTCCCAGATTCAGTTCTCTTCTTTGGCCTACTGGGGATAACTGGCACTTGATGCTGTTTGCCTTCTGCATTTCCGACCTGGCCCTCAGCCTTTCCAACTAGGCCCTCAGCCTTTCCGACCTGGCCCTCAGCCTTTCCAACTTGGCCCTCAGCCTTCCCAACTTGACCTTCGGCTTTTCCGAGATGGCCCTCACCTTCGTCAGCCTCTTCTCCAGCTTTACTAATTTGGCCTTCAGCTTTCCCTAACTTACCCAGTGGACCTTCAGTCTTTGCAAGCTCGCCTTCAATCTTTCCAAGTTGGCCCTCTGCCTTACCTAATTGGCCTTCAGCTTGAGTAATTTGGCTCTTGGCCCCCTTTGGTTCACCTTCAGCCTTTCCTAATTGACCCTCAGCCTTACCCAATTGACCCTCAGCCTTACCCAATTGACCATCAGCCTTACCTAACTGCCCCTCAGCCATCTCAGCCACGTTTTCAGCCTTGATGGATTGGCTCTCTGTGTTTAATAACTTGCCCAGTTGATCTTCATTCTTTCCCAGCTCAACTTCAGTCTTTCCAAGATGGCCCTGAGCCTTGCCAATCTGGAAGTCACTCTCAATATTTTTGGTCGTCTGCCCCTCAGTCTTTCCTAGTTGACCTTCGGCTATGCCTGCTTGCCCTTCGGTTGTTCTGAGTTGGCCCTCAGCCTTACCTGCTTGTCCCTCGGTCTTCCCTAGCTGACCTTCAGCTTTATTCAGTTGGCTGTTGTTACCAAACAATTTATACTCAGCTTTTCCATGTTGACCCTCAACCGTACCAAGTTGGCCCTCAGCCTTTGCTGAATGACTCTCAGTCTTTCCTAACTGGCCCTCGGCCTTACCAAGTTGGCCCTCAGCCTTTGCTGAATGACTCTCAGTCTTTCCTAACTGGCCCTCAGCCTTACCAAAAAAGCCCTCAGCCTTTGCTGAATGACTCTCAGTCTTTCCTAGCTGATCCTCAGCCTTTACTGATTGACCTTCAACCTTACCAAGCTGACCCTCAGCCTTTGCCAATTGACCCTCTGCCTTTGCTAATTGACCTTCAGCCTTTGCTGGTTGTCCCTCAGTTTTACCGAGCTGACCCTCAGCCTTTGCTAATTGACCCTCGGCCTTTCCTGACTGTCCCTCGGCTTTATTGAGTTCGCTGTCAACTGACTTACTCTCCGTCTTTCCGAGTTGTCCCTCAACCTTGCCAATGTGGCCCTCAGCTTTTCCCGAGTGACCTGCAACCTTCCCTTCTTGGCTTTCAACCTTGGACTCCGGCCTGGCTTCCCACAAATCATAGGAGACAATTTGGAAACGCGACGGAGTATCGACTTTGACGGGTTCCAGCAACTTCTTCGGTAATCTCTTGCCCTTTGGACCCTTTGCTCTTCTCGTAGAGTCTAACGTAGTCTGTGGAACATCTTCCTTGACTTCCTCAACTTCCTCATCTTGTGTCTTTCTTCTCAACAACAGAGGGGGGACCATACCTGGCATCGGTATGCCCTTGCCCATGAAACCCTTCAAACTCTCGGCGAATTTCATTTTATCTCCCGAAAGCTTTCCCTCGGGACTCGCCCGCTCCTTTTGGATGGGTTTCTGGTCAAACATCAGCTGAAAGGCAGCAATTTTAGAAGATAACTTTTTAGGTTTCGGAGGCGCCGAGGGTTTCTTAGGAGTTTCCGATGGCTCCTTCGGTTCGATATCGCCCTTGGGTTCCGTGGCCAACTCCTGTGACGCATCTATCTTGGGACGCGCTGGAATAATTGGTTTTTTGGGTCTTTGAGGGATTGTCGGTTTTGAAGATTTAGGAAGCAGAGGTGTAGAACTTTCATTGTCTGCTGAATTTTCTGAAGGGTTCTCAGAGGTCTCATCTTTTTCAGCACTTAAGTTTTCTTGGTTTTTGGTAGAGTATTTTGTAACTGGAACTCCTGGCGATTCATTCAATAAGTCATCCATCTCTCTAGTTTGCACTGAAACGTCATTAATTGACTTAATCTCAGGTACGTCATCAATTGACTTCTCAGGTACTTCAGCAACTGACTTCTTAGTCTCTGGCTCATCCTCAACTGACTTCTCAGGTACTTCATCAATTAACTTCCCAGATGCTTCATCATCTGACCTTTTAGCAGGCACTTCGTCAATAGACTTCTGAACCTCGGGTACTTCATCCTGCTCGTCCCGTTTTGGTCTCTTCGGGATAACAGGAATTGAAGCCTCTCTTCTTCTCTCCTCTTCGTCCTCCTTCTCTTGAGAGATTGTCTCTACGTCATCGTCGAAACTCGACGCATCCGAGGGTGGAATACTCTCATCGTCGTGTTTGAACGTGGCTTTGGTATCGGAATTTCCGGGGGTCTTGTCACCGTCACCCTCTTCCACCTCTTCGGTGAAAGAGTTTTCAGGAATTCTAATTGCACCGTGGGATGCACTAGCACTCGTTGTTTCGCTGGGCAACTTGTGATTGCCACTCTCGATCACTACGCTGTCGTCCCCTTCAATTGGCTCGTTCCTTTCAGTTGTTACATCCTCAATTGGCTCGTCCCCTTCAATTGGCTCGTTCCCTTCAGTTGTTACATCCTCATTTGGCTTGTTCCCTTCAGTTGTTACATCCTCAATTGGCTCGTCCCTTTCAGCTGTTTCATCCCTTTTTGTTTCACCCTCAATTGTTTCAGCTCTCGCTTCACTGGCTATGTCTGCTTCTTCTGTTCTCCGCCTCATGGGCCTGGGAGGGATTTCAGGGGTCTCTTTCAATTCTATGGGTTTGTCTTTGTTTTCAGCTATCTGCGCCAAGGTGACTCTCTCTTCGTTGTCGCTCTCACTGGGGTCTTCGTCGCTGAAGCCGCTGTCCGACCTGACAGCCGGTACCGACTTCGTTGGTCTTCGTGGAATGGTAGGTTGGTCCATAGTGGCAAAGAAAACGTAGGGATAAAAGAACAAATCGGAAGAGGGAAAATAAGAAGTGCAGCAAGTGCCAGAAAAGACACTTGACAAACAGAGGGTGAGAATTACAAGAACCAAGAACGACAGGCACGCACAAGCGCGGGAGAGTGTTTGGCCAACCCCTGAATTCTTTGCAATGATGGGGCTATTTGTATTTGTGGTAATTTTAATGCATAATCTTGCTTGGTTTCAGGACAACGACTGACGTTTTGCCAGATTGACTATCATTAGTCCTCATTGACTATCATGAGTCGTTGCCTCATTGACTATCATTATGCATTCCTTGACTATATTCATTCATTGACTATATTCATTCATTGAATATATTCATTCATCAATATCAGCATTCATTACACATTGAACCAACATTCATTTTGACTCGTTCACCTGGTCAACTCCACTAGATTCAACCATTTCTACATCTGATTACATTAATTCAGCATTATTAGCTCGAGAGTTCAATCCAACCCTAGATATTTCCGTCATAAAGAACTTTTCAACTCTTTCAGTCAATCAGGACGTTCAACTGATACCAAGCTCGTACTCAATCTTAGCTCTTGACGAGTTGACAAAATTTCAGCTCTATCAAGTTCAGCTCGATAACTTCTTCCTTGAAAATCTTCTTCTCGATGATCTTTTTGAGAATCTTCTTCTTGACGATCTTCTTGATAATCTTCTTGATGGTCTTCTTGTTAATCTTCTTGATATCTTCTTCCTTGATAATTCACATTTTCGGGAATTCTATCGTTCTCATGACTCTAGTGCTATCTGGGTTCCTCTACGAGTAGTTCAATCTGAAGATGTCGTTGAAAACGTAGTAGGAGTTTCCGTCAGGGATCAAGTGGAACACCTGCGAGTATCTCTGCTGGTTCTGCTCTTCGTCGATCAACAACTCACCGGTGACCATGACCAAAATGTCGCCGTTAGCGCTTGCAGGCTGTGCGTCCAAGGTGGAGATGCGGTGGACGACCTTGGCGAAAGGCAAGGAGACCAACTTCTCGACAATGTCCTTGCCGCCCTGCAACTGCGAGGTCTCGAAGGTCATCATGGACTGCTCTCTGTAGAGGTTGCCCAACTGGGTTCTGTCGGAGTCAAACTGCTGGTAGTAGAAGTTGCAGAACTCGGTCGCTACGGTGTTGAAGTCAACTGGGGGTTAGTAAAGGACTGATTGGAGGGTGCGGGTACGTACCTGACATGATGGTGAGGTGTAAATTTGAGAAAAGAGAATAAAGGAGAAAAAAGATGAGAGTAAATTTGAGTCAAGGAAAATACTCAAATCGATAGATTCAGGTAGAGTGAGTATCACTCTACCTGAACCTTCAGTATTGGTTTTAACAACTTTGGTAGAAAATTGAGAAACGTCTATCTTTGGTAGAGAATTGAGAAATGTCTGTTGAAAATTGAGAAATGTCATTCTTTCGTAGAAAACTGAAGAAAATGTCTATTCTTCGGTATTCTTTGAACTTTGGAACTCGCACAATCATTCGATCAACTACATTGAACTTTATTTGGTAACGCACAATCATTCGATCAATTACATTTATTGAACTCCATGTATTCATGTATAACTATTTATGTATAACTATTCATGTATCACTCCATGTATTCATGTATAACTATTCATGTATAACTTATTCATGTATCACTCCATGTATTCACTCCATGTGTTCAAATCAATTCCTCTTCTACATCCTCAATTCCTCCTTCACCCCTCGTTCTCTTCTACTTCCTCAATTCCTCCTTCCCTCGTTCTCTTCTACATCCTCAATTCCTCCTTCATCCCTCGTTCTCTTCTACATCCCTCGTCCCTCTCTATCCTTTTCTATATCTCAAACCAACTGCGAGTAGTCCTTCAAAATCCCCTTCATGTGCGTGTTGGTGATCTTGCCCCTCCTCGCCTTGCGCTGTTTCTTTTCTGCCTGCGCAGGCTTCTTCTTGATCGCCTGCGGGTCCGCACCGGTCGGCTTCAAGCTCTGGTCAATCAACGCCTGGTACACCATGTCGCGCGCGGGCAACTTCACGTCTATCCACATGTCCTTGAACTCGTCGTCCACCGTGTCCATGTCGCCGCCCAAGTTCGCCCACACCAACCGCGGCGTGTTCTCCTTCTTGTTGCGCAACACGAGGATCTTGCCGTGCTCCTCGAGCTCCGTGATCGCAGGAATGCAGCCGGCCCAGCCGTCGCGGAGGTCCTTCACACTGGTGCCCTTGAACGTGGGCTGCGAGCGCAAGAAGTTGAGCAAGTCGTCGCCGTCGCGGATGTTGTGCAACGACACGTACTCGAGGGTCTGTGTGTCCGCGTCGTACCGGATGCGGTCGATCTCCTTCAAGAGGGGGAGCAAGTTGCGGCTCACGTCAAACGACAAGTAGTTCTGCAACTTCTGCACCAGGATGGGCGCGTCCTGCTGCTTGATGTACTCCACCGCCAAGTGCAATTGTGTGGACAAGTGCGACCCCGAAACCTCCCCCATGCTGGCCTTCTGCCTCTTGATGGCCTCCGTCACCGAGTCGGCGGGCCGTTTGGGGCGCGGAGTCGGCGGCGCGACCGGCGAGCGCGGCTGCACCACCGGCCGCCGTGCCACGGTCACGGAGGGGCCGCTTTTGATCTTGTTCTTGAAGGCAGAAAGCTGCGCTGAGAGGTCTGACATGTGTGACTTGAAAAATTACCCGGACGCCGCGGCGTATAAAAAGGGCGACGGCAGAAGAAAAAAAAAGGCACGGTCTTTTCAGTGCCTGTCCCCGTACGTCTGATTACAGGGGGGGCAGGGCTGGGGGACCGCATAGTGATCAGTTCCCGGCGGGGAGCAGTCCTTTGCCGGGAGCCAGCTTTAAAACCATCGCTGTTGGAGGTTGCCCTTGTGCGCGGCCCATGAAATGGTGATGACCTGAAGTCTGGGATATTTGTAGCCTCACATGAACGAAGTGAATGTGAGGAGTGGGAAGAACACGAACATGCTCACATGAACATACTCACATGAAGATGCTCACATGAACATACTCACATGAAGATGCTCACATGAACATACTCACATGAAGATGCTCACATGAACATACTCACATGAAGATGCTCACATGAACATACTCATATGAACATACTCACATGAACGACGTGAATGTGAGTATGTGAGTGATGAGATTGTGAGTGAGCAGGTGATCGAAACAACCACTTCACATTCACGAAGTGGTGAAGAGCGACGTGATTCGAACATAATTCGAATTCACTCGTGAGTCACTATTGTAGCGGTCGAGATGAACGAACGATGAGGTAATGTTAACGACGAGTGAATGTAAACGATTCAATGTCAACGACGAGGTACTGTAAACGATTCAATGTCAACGACGAGGTACTGTAAACGTTTCAATGTTAACGACGAGTCAATGTAAACGAACGAGTAGCGAAAGAGTTCATGACACGAACTCACACGCGTGAACGAATGAGCGAGTGTTCTTGTTAGTCAAACGGGTTTATAGAACAACTCAGAATCACTTTGTTCATGGAGATTGAACAGAACGATTGAGCGAGTAATGTAGTGAAGACTCGAGTTGAGAAACGGGTAAAATGAACTAGCATGAACTAACTCACATGAACGTGTGAATAAAGGGTAGAGTGATATTGGATGATTATGAAACTCTTCAGGAACGACCAATGAACAAAAAGTGAATGTGGATACGAACGCTTAATACGATGCTCAACGGAACATACGATGCTCTGTGAACTGTGAGTGTTTTCGTGGGTTGCCTGAACCAGTAAAAGCGCCAATGTACATTTCAACATCTCAAACAGCCCCTATTCAATAGTCAGCAGTTAATAGAGTAATGATCGCCTAGAGTTGATTAACCACTCCCTTGTGTTTCTTACCTCGATCTGTTATCAGTTCAGCTAGTTTGTTGCCTGGCTGCAAATCTCAAAAAACCTGGGATCAGTACCCGAAATCGTATCACCTCAGTTCATTAGCCTTCTCCGGTTACTGACTTTTGTAGAACTCCCGGCACTGTTTTTTCTCAAAAACTCACTAAATTACATGGGAAGTCACTAAGCTTCACGAGAACTCACATTTTACGAGTACTCACTTCAGTTCATTAAGTTTGATTTTTCACAACTTGTATGATATTTCATGAAAAGACAATACTTCCACGGAAGGTACTGAATTTGACGAAAGTCAATTAGTATGATCTTTCACAATTATCACTACTTACCAATATTTCACGAGAATTCACATTCTTCAGGTTCCCTACTTATAAACCTCTTCAGCAATGTCACAATCTCCCATGTGCCCGCATCCAGCTGCTCACGACATGGCTTCTTGGGTTTTAACACCTCTTCTTTTCTCTGCTTTGCTCAGTCACTTTGTTGGTGGCTTTCGCTTCTTCTTCCTCTTCATTAATCACCTTCCTCCTGCATCTCTCACTAGTAAACAATGTGCACCTACATCTCTCACGCATAAGCAATGTTCTCCTACATCTGTCACTCATAAATATTTTACTGTCCATCAACCCACACAACAGTCACGATCAATCATGCTTAAAGCGTACTAACTTGATCTCTTGACTTCATCATTCACCTATTCAATGTCATTCCCAATGCCGTGCGTCCTACACTAGCAGATACCACTTTCATGTCATTCATCGCAACAATCATACCACTCTCATCATAATTCACGCCCATGATGCACATAATGACTCAGATTCCAGTGTGCATTCTGGAAACATTCAGGTAATACTCTATGTTCAACCATGATGTAGCTGCACAATATCATAAATACTCATTATTTAGGTATCTCGCTTAAGATTGTTCATTCCATGGTAGCATCATCACTCTCAATCTTCATGGTGGTCATAATGTTGCTTCCTAACACCACTGTCAGTCTTCATGAATGACGTTACTTCGTAACACCACTGTCAGTCTTCATGAATGACGTTACTTCGTAACACCACTGTCAGTCTTCATGAATGACGTTACTTCGTAACACCACTGTCAGTCTTCATGAATGACGTTACTTCGTAACATCATTCAGATATCACGTCGCTCAGTTATAATTCTCCCCTATTCGTCCTCTCCTCTCCCTCGCTCTCCTTACCCTCTCCTCCTTCGGATCCACCAAACTGTCCCGCAATATCCCATGCACCAATCTCCTCCCCTCCACCGTCCGCAAATCAATCACCTTCGCCCACAACAAATTCTTGTACATTCCCAGGTTCGTCAAGTCCACCACCAAGTCCTGCGTGTACTCCTCAAATTCATCCTCCTCCTCGCTGTCCAGCACCAAGGATCGCTCGTAGTGGTCACAGTCCCCCACCATATCACGCAAAAACTGCACCACCGCTCCCTTCGTGAGCCACACCATCAGACTGAGGTCCACATACAGTAGCACGTGCTCAGTCACACGCACATTGTACCGGTCCCTGGTGATACGCATCCGCAGCCGGTATCCATGCACCCCCACAATCGAATTGAGCAACTCCCGCTCGTTGATCTTCTTGAGGTACGCCGGATTGAGAGATTTCAAATTGAGATCGCTCAAGAAAACCCTACCGTCGCCTTTTTCAAGCTGCAGCATGTCGGGGTTGTTAAACGGAAGGAGAAGCGACGACCGCACATGTCCGAACGAGCTATTTCCAGGCCCAACGAACGCAGACCCAAAACTCCCTCCATATCCAGATCCATAACCTAATGTTCCTCCATATACCTGAGACCCATTCGCTTCCCTACCCTCCCTTATCGAACCAGCAAAACTCTGCGTCGATCCCCTAACCGAACCACTGGAACCCACCCCCGACCGCATCATTGACCCCGCACACAGAAACTGGTCGCCATATTCCAGCAAGTCCAACAAGTCCTCCACATCCTTCACCAACAGCTTCGGGTAATTATGCATCAAGTCGAACGTCGCAAACTTATAGATGTGCTGCCGCTGGACCTCGTAGTCCATCGACAACAGCAACCCCCCGAGGCAGAGCAGCTCCACGTTTGGACACAAGTTGATCACATGGAGCACATACCCTATGGGAATGTCCTTCGTCGCCAGGTAGTTGAGCAAGAACTTGTTCATGGTCGGATGCCGCACCAGGTTCCGCACCAAGATCGGAGTTTGCGACCGCTCGGTAGTAACAGCAGGTTTTACCCCCGTGGACTTGCTGCGCCGCACCCGCCGCCGATTGTTATCTGGCCGACGCCGTTTCTTTGGCCGTAAGAACCTGAACAGCCGCTTCACCGATGCAAGCGTGTATTTACTCAGTGCCTGCGAATTCGCCAGCAATTGCGACGTCATTTTCGTGAGATCGGTCGACACAGACGACTCTGCCTGCGGAAGCAGGTACAAAGGGTTGCTTTTAACCTTCCAGTCACGCCATCCCGCCAACACCCGCGGTTCTGCAATCAGTACTCCGTGTCCAATCTCAACTTCCTCCTCGCCGTTTCGTATGCCCAGAAGGTCAATCGACTTGACATACTGCCCGACTTCCAGGTTCATCCGCAAGTACGTCACAAACTGCGCAAACCGGTACGTCAGCGTGAACGACACCTGTTCGTAGAAGTACGGCTTCGCGAAAAAGTAAAAGAGCCGCGATACGTAGAGACAGCTGCGATAGTCGGTCGGCAGGTCCACTAGGAAGAAGATGTAGTCGAGTATCTCAACGGGGAGTGAGTGGAAAGCGAGTTTGGGTTTGGGTTTGCACACACATGCTGGTTGCGGTTGGTTCTGACTTGGTGCTATGCACCCGCAGTCCTTTCTGAAGCCTGCGCTGCTCAAGCGCATGCTCAATGTTCTGCTAACATCGCTCACCAAGCTCTTGTACTTCATCTTGAAGGCGGATGTCGGCGAGTTGAGTGTCTTGAACAGGAGGTTGTGGTTGTTGCCCTGTTTGAGCTTGGAGTACCACAGGTTGAGCTCATGCTGTGTGAGGGGGACGAGCAGGTGGGTGGTGTAGTCATAGCGGGCGTTGGGGTTGAGGAGTGAGCGATATGGTGGGAGGTGTGAAGTGTAGTCGACTTCGGTCATAAGTACAGTGAAAAGAAGCTGTAGTGGTGATCAATGTTCAATAGCTGTGATCAACTGTATTGATTTGGTAGTTCAATTATTGATCTGATTCGTTCAACTATTATTGATCTGATTAGTTCAGCTATTATTGATTGATAGTTCAACTATTATTGATCTGATTCGTTAAACTATTATTGTCTGATCTGTGATCTGTTGTGTCAGATGTTTTTTGCAACAAAATTAGTGATTTGGATCTGCGGTATTAATGTCCCCACAATACTTTGTGACGCTCTCGTGAGGATCGCGTGATAAGTTCTTCAACAGATCCGTGGATACAGATGATCGTGTGACTTCTGATAAATCAGCCTAAGACAATAGTCGCAGTGTTCCATTCAATAGATGCAGTGTCACGGTTGCAGTGTATCACAGTGCAGCGTATCAACAGTTGCAGTGATAAGACTCAACAGGGAATAATCAGTCTCGACTTGCGCAATAGACTCGACTGGACACCTTTATTGGGGTCTGACTGTACACTGTGGCTCAAGAACTTTGAACTGGTGGAAAGTGGGGTCTTAAATGTAATCCCTATTTATTTGAGTTCAAATTTAGACACGCATTTCCTATTTTCGGCCCCAGATAGCAACCGATTGGGAAGTCCACAAACGAACAAATCACAGGATGTTACCGATCACTACTGGATCACGCAGGTTACCATGCTAGTTGAAATGTTCTAGACCTGGAATTCTAGATTGTTTGAATGCGGGTGACCACAGCCCCTAACAACATGTAAAGACCCCGATTCGGAACAGCGAGGGTTATTCTCACGGTTGCGTGTTACCGGCCAACATGGGTATGGTGTCGCACTAGACAAAAGCGGTATATATACGGCAATGGATCGGCCGTTTTGGGTAAATAGGGGGGAAAAGTGGGGCATTTCGGATCGGATCACAAAAAAGGGTCATTAGGGGGGAGATAAAGAGAGATGGGATGGAGATGGGATGAACGATGGGAAAGAGGATGGGAGATGAAAAAGAGAGGTGATTGGAGACATCCTGGGAGGTGGCCAGGGAGATTAATATGAGATATGGGGGAGGTGAATATGAAAGATGATTAGGGAGAGTAGGGGATGCATGTTTGTTATTTGGGGCTATGCTGTTGCGGCGTTTATCGTGGCATGAAATTGGTGACATGTCGACAGATTATGCGATAAGTAATTAGTGTGTTATCGGAAGAGAGGAAGGCGAGCTCTTTCAACTGGACCACATGGCTTGGCTGGATGTAAAACCGTTGGTGATAAAGTTGACGTAAACTTTTTTTGTTTTTCTGGGGAAATTAGCGACATGGCTGAAACGAGATGGAATCGGGAACGTTTGTCGGGTATTGGTGAATTTGAGATAAGGCAGAAGGGGATTTGAGAAAATACAGAAAACTTGATGACCATCGCTGTAAGAATATACCGAGAGGAAACCTATTAGCAGTAAACAAGACGTGGCTCTAACAAAAATGGGTTATGTGATCAACGAATCCAGAGACTAGGCAGTGTCTAGCAACCTAACAAAGGCGGATCTGGCATTCTCTATTTATAAATCCACAGCCTAGTGTATCTCAACCATTGCCGTCCTGCAGCAATCCTGACTCACGAAAAACGAGCCAATTTCATTTCTGCGGTAAAAAATTGACGTGAGGCATGCTTGCGCAATAACACCGAGCGTTGTGAGACACGTTTGAAACTCATGATTGTGGAAGTTTTGACGTACAATCGGAGTTAACTGGTTAGTTCTCATATACGGATCCCCCTTTTGCAGTAATCACTTTACTGATTCACTAAGCCCCCACTTAATCTGGTTTGGCCCACTTGGTATTTTCTGATCTGATGATTCCATATTAGGTGCTTCGTCAGCTTGTGCTATTTTGAACGTTAGCGAAGCTGTGAGATAGGATAATGATCTTTGTGAAGGAACATAGCGATGCTATTTAGTGGACACTAGTATTGGTGTGCTTTCAAAGAATTCCCACTATCTTGAATCTCACAATGTCGGTAGTGTACTATCCGACTTTGTATCGCAATTACTGGGCTTACATTTTCTAGAATGAGTAATAGACACTAGCAAGAGATGATTGCAGTTGCCATTGAATAGAAAGCACTCGTAGAGCATTGAAAATAGTGGACTTCCATCTCATGAGGTCACCTGCATCACGTCATCTTTTTTTAGCACATGCCAATGATCTGATCATAGAGATGCACCTTCCCCACCTTATTCATGTCAAACGGGTTCCAGAAATCTATAATGCGCACAAGAAGCACGAGAAAGTACCATGAACAATGCCTATAAAATAATGTCGTTGTTCATAGGATAGTGTACAAAATGTTGATCGTGACCGAGATCGATAAGGGCAAATTGAAGAGATTTTGTGAGTCAAATGAGATAATCCAATTGACTGCGAAGTGCGATTTTTCATTACCATTGTTCAATGCATTACTTTTTACCACTTTTACTATTCAGTTTTTTACCACGTTTCCCATTGAACTTTTTACCACTTTTACTATTTAACTTACCACTTCTTACGCTTCAACTTTTTACGTTCTACTCTTTTTCCAGCTGCATAACGGAAATCGTAAGATCACTAACTCCACGTTCTTCAGATCTAATCGGTAGGCTCGGCAAGCACAAACGACAGACTTAAGCGTTGCAGATTTGTGAAACCCGTGTGCTTAAAAATTCAAGTTTGCACGACCAGCATGAGGCGAAAGTGCACAACAAACACGGTGAACAGGATGTTTAGGTTTGCAAGACTAGAGTGAAAATACTTTTGACATGAGAATAAGGTATGGACCGTCACCTTAAGATCGTATTGAACCTGGTGATATTGTAGAGATATTGTAACTGGAGAAATGGGATCAGAGACCATACGAGAGATGACCATCTCACTGATGACTTTCTGATGGTGTAAAAGAAACGAACGGGGACAAATAACCACATACCAGGTCCAAACTTTTAAAATAGTCTATTAGGACTGAATTAAGCTTAACGATTGTTTATGGCACATAAAATAGGTTTTCCTACATGACTTGTAAACAAAGAAGATTAAGATATCGATCGAGATACGAGTTATGAGATCAATTCAGGATATTGTACGAGCGAGTAAATGATGGGTGAATGAGAAATGAAAGAAAATAAGCAGCGAGGAAATGAGTAATGAAAGAAAATGGGCAGTGAGGAAATGAGAATGAACGAAAATGAGCAGCGAGAAAATGGGGTTGAACAGTTTCGATAACTGAAGAAGAACATCTACAATCGCCTCGTATTTTCATTTACATGCCCTTGCATGTGATCCACGCATTACCATTGCGTTTCACTCTGTGTTCTTTGCATGGAAATGTTCCACGAAATTGCCGAGGACAAAGAGGCGAAGATGTAGCGACATCAAATGTCGCACAAAATGAAGGAGTCACATGAAAACGAGAGCAGAATTTTGTGATTGAATAAGCCATGACGTATATTTATTTTGAATTGAGCCATGACAATTATTTCTTATCATTTTCCAAGTGGAGAGATATGTCAAACAGAAAGGAAAAACAAATCACGGAAAGATACAGAACCACAGAAAGATACAGAATCGCAGAAAGACATAGAATCACAGAAAGATACAGAAAGAAAGAAAAGATTACAGAATCACAGAAAGATACAGAAAGAAAAGATTACAGAATCACAGAAAGATACAGAAGAAAGATTACAGAATCACAGAAAGATACAGAAGAAAGATTACAGAATCACAGAAGGATACAGATTCGCAGAAAGACGTAGAATCACAGAAAGAAACAGAAAGAAAAGATTACAGAAAGAAGATTAGAGGAAAACTTCAAGAGTGAACAGAAATGCTTAAAACAAAAGAATACAAGGTGAACTTCTGACCCTTTATTATTCTACCCCCTCCATAAATCACATTCTAAGTGTTTCATATAAGCGAAAACTGTGTGCAGTCTCGATGCACGTCAGGGAGGGCACATTGGTTTCCAGATGACCACCGAACGCAGCAATATGTCTTGACAACCTAGGACATACGAAAGGTTATGAGATCTGGTCATGCCGTGCCGTGCCCTGACAACCTGAAACAAAATAATAAGGGGAGGAGCAAGATGGACGGGAGAGGTTTACACTATAGAGTTTATTATGGTACAAATTTATCAGGAACGAGCAGTGCACAAAGAGAGGAGAGGAATGTGAAGAGAAAACGAGAAATTGGAAGATTGAATGAGAATGAAGATTAATATGGGAGGAAAGATGAGGGAATGGATGAAAGATGAGGAATTAGATGAAATATGAGGGAATGGATGAAGGATGAGGGAATGGATGAAATATGAGGGAATGGATGAAGGATGAGGGAATGGATGAAAGATGAGGGAATGGATGAAAAATGAGAGCTGTGTAGAAGAATTACAAACCGAATGTAACCACTGAAAGAAACTGAAGCAACATGACTTGTAGAACCATCTCTCCGCTATCATTTCAATCACAAATAATACTACTTTTGTGTACGTGCCCCCAAAACCTTTGTGATTTCTGTGATTTCTACCTTTGAACTTCTTTGATCTTTTTCTTTGATCTTCTTCTGTGATCTTCTTCTTTGATCTTCTTCGTCTACCTTGATATCCTACCTTTGGTACCCTACCCTTGACTCTTTTCTGCCTCTCGCAATACTCCCGCCTCTTCTGCGGGCCGGCAATATTGCGACATTTTTGGTTGCGAACTTTTTCGCAGCCACGAGAAAATAAAGCTAAATCCATGAAGGCGACAGGGTTCTATGGCTGGGTCGCGTATTTTGTCGCCAGATACGGTGATGTGAAATATTTTCTGGTGCGGTGATATATATATGGATATCATTTGGCGATCGCGTGTATGGGGGATAGTACAAAAAGTATCAACAGTACACACAACACACAACACACTACACACTACACACTACACACTACACACTACACACACACAACACATACGACCACACACTACCACACACCACCACGATACACAAAACAGTCCAATTACAATCAGTGCATCACTCCAAAGACTCCAAGTCCCTAATTTCTCCACCACATGCAATGAATTCAGCCAAACTAACCCCCCTGTACTTTGGGTACGTGGGATCCACGAAAGACGCCCTCCTAATCATACAGGAAATCGTGCACAAGCAGCTTGAGGTTGTTCCGCGACGCCCCCACGAGCGCGAAAGACCGAGCTTGATCAAGCTGGGCAACGTTTTCGTGTTTATCGAGGAGCACAGCGGCATCAAGCGGTGGACCGACGGCATAGCGTGGCTGCCACTGCGAATTCTCGGGCGATTTTTGGTGTACCGCGAGTTGGACAAATATCTGGTGGGTGACAAGGACGACAAAAAGCGGAAACGGCGCAAAATGAGCGAGGACCGCAAACCGGACCACCAGATGATGGCGCTGTCGCTGTACGTGTTCAAGGACCAGGGGCTCATCAAAAAGACGCTCTCGCTCACGACCACCACCAAAGACCTCAATGTGGAGAACAAGGACCAGAAACAGACCATCCACTTGATTTCGTACTACAACGCAGACGACGTTCTCAACGGAAAATTGCGCCGACCACTGGAAACGGACCTCAAGAACACCGCCATCACCGCCGCGCTATGGAACGCGGTCAACGACCTGTCGCTAGGGGGCAAAATCCCCACGGAGGACGAGGCGTACTATTTTTTGGACACCAACTACCAGCTCCAGAACATGCTGTTGCTCCAGCAGCAGCCGTACCAGGTCCCGGTGCACATGCGACAGCAAATGCGGCACAATTCGCACCCACAGCTGTATGAATACAAGAAGGAGGACGAGGATTGGCGGAATCGCAACATGAACATGAACTACATGAACATGAGTCCGATGAACCCTGTGAACAGTAATTTGGCACTACCAATAAACCAGGGCAATCCAAACCTCGCGTCCAGTCTAGGAAATCTAAACTCAAATGCGATGAACCCTGTGAACCCGGTGTCAATCAACCCTGTGAATTCGGTAAATCCGATTAATCCTGTGAACTCGGGAAATCCGATCAATCCTGTGAATTCGGGAAACCCGATTAATCCTGTGAATGCGGTACCAAATAATCCGAATACGAACCCTAATCTGAATCCTGTGCCGCCGAATCCCCCGCTCCTCAATAGTCTTGTTCCCAATTCGGTGCCCATGAGCCAGACGTTTCCGCACATCGTTCCGTACCAGAACATGCCCGTGTATCCGCAGTTCCAGTACCACGAGCACTACCAGCACCCGTACTACTCTGACTTCGGGCAGTTCCAGACCAGCCCGGCGAACCCGAAGAAGCGGTACAGGTCGGGGAGCAATTCGTGGGCCCCACCAGCGGGTTATGTGCAGAACGACGAGATACATTATGAGGGCGCGAGTCCGGCTGCAAATCCTGCACATGCGCACTACATAGAATAATTCGACTAGGACACAGCGAGGAGCGTATAAGTGATTACGACTAGCAATGAGAATGAGTGACATTACGCTTGCTATGAGCTATAATATTTCGCTTGCTATGAGCTAAGATATTGAGACTTGCAATGAGCTATTACTACTTGCTATGAGCTAAGATATTACGACTTGCTATGAGCGTATAAGTGATATTACCGTCGGACTATTGCCGAGTGAAATGAGCCAGTTGCAACCATGAGTGAATGAACTAGTTCAATAACATTGGTGTGCGGGTTTCATTAGTGATTACGTAACTGGAGCAGTAAATTACTGAACTATAAGTGATTACTATATGAGTTCAAGTGATACTATATGAGTTCAAGTGATACTATATGAGTTCAAGTGATACTGAACATAATTACTCAATAAAACGAGTCTTGAATACTGAAATGTGGTCATTATAGGTGATTCTTCATATGATCGTTCATAGGAGATTACGTGAGCTATTTTGGGATTCCATACATATGAGCTACGATTACGCGAGCTACATTATTACACAGCGAATGGTAATATGTCAACTGCACATGGCGAATGGTAATATGTGACAAAGGCACATGGCGAATGCAGTGATGAACATAAAAATGGTGATTGCAGGGCGGTCTCAATGCTTGTTAATGTGACTGTGAGTGATCTACACCCTTACCAATAGTGCGGACTGCCCGCGATAGTGAAGAGAAACGCGACTGACACCAAGATTGTGGGGAAGAAGACGCTAAAGTGACATGAGAATGTGGGGAACGGAATGTGGAACTGCAATAGTGAATTTGAGTGAACTGAATGAGTATCTTGAGTGACTTGAGTGAATATGAGCGTCTTGAGTGAACTTGCCGTGATGAAAGGGAATACGAGAATGCGAGACATAGTGAACCTGAATTGAGAATTGAGACTGAACGAATTTGAATGATTTTGAGGGAACTGAATGAATTTGAATGATTTTGAGGAAACTGAATGAATTGATTAACGTGACTCGAAAACGGAACAAGTAACATATCAAGAACTCGACAAACTCGAAGAATCATTTTCGACTTTCCCAAATCATTCGACCAAATCATATTTCTTAACACTTTCATCTTACCACCTCATTAATCTCCCAAGTTAACATGTCTGGAGAAAATTGTGATTTTCGGATCACGAAGCCAATCGAGCTTCTGTCGCCTGTGGTGACTAAAATGCATACATATGAATAGAGAAAGAGAATTAGAAGATAGTAGAAAGATGTCATGAATGGCCGAAAGAGAGTTTTTCAGTTTCCATTTTGGTTTCAGTTTGGATTAGCATGGATTAGTATGGAGTTTTCTTTGTGTTTGGTTGGTTTTCAGTTGTGTTGATTTTCAGTTGTGTAGGTTGATTGTGGACTTCACAATGGGGTATACTTCTGATTTTTGTTCTACGGTAGCTGATTATCAGTCAAATTTCAGAGTGATTGGAATTGCAGTTGATTTTGGCCAGTCTATTTCAGTCGTTTTCCTTACATTTATCATCGCTTCTCATCCTTTAATCCTGCCCTCCATAATACTTGCTCATCGGCGCTATCACAACCCCAAACTCTGGTTTCACAATCAATTCCTTGCATCGTCCGCCTTGGGTTTTTCCAAATCCTGCAGTATTATTTTGCAGAATGCGCAAGAAAAGCACACCTTTCTCGGTTATAGATAAGCTGCATTGCATATAGCAATTATCGATGCTCAGAAGTAATTAGACGCAAAAGGATGGATGCAAGAGAAAGGAGAAGAGCAGAGAAGGGAGCATGAAGGAGAGAGAAAGGATGAGAAAGGAGCGACAACGGAGAAGAAATGAAACAGAAAGGAAGCAGAAAGATAAGGCAGAAAACGGTGTGAAAATCTTCCAAAAAGATAAGTGACCAATGACTCGAAGTACTATTGCAAAACATTGTCACTCAAGGTTTGTGGATATTTTTCAGCCAACTCTTCTATGCCACTTTCCTCGCGCGTCTGTCTGCTTCTGCATGCATACTAGCCTTACTAACTAAGGCGGACATTACATGCATGGCTAGTGACGAGCGTCGCTTCATAAAATGGGGAGGGTGGCAGTGGAAGAAGATCAGAAACTAAGTTTGGTATATACTCATGGCCAAGAGATCCAAGAAAGTCTATTTGGAATACCTTATCAACTGAGATGGGTTGTTTGACGTGATGGAAAAGTCCACGTGTAACGTGATTTATACGGATATGCAGTATGCCGAGAAACAAGAGGAGTACCGGCACAAGTAGTATTTCGTATCTACCGACGCTTTAAAACGTTGGACCAAAAAATAACGGATTCTGACTTTGATCTGAAGGTACCAATCTGTTGACCTGAGCAGCGAAGCCATAATTTTCGGTTAAAATGCTAGCCCCAGAATAATTAAAATTGGACTCAAGTTCCATTCAACGAAATTGCAATACTACTTGGACTCGATTAAAGTTAAGGCTTACATTCTAGGATAAAGAGTTACCTGTTAAGTGAAAATAGGCGGAGGATAAAAATAGGTAGTAGAAAAATTGGAAAGCAATTTAGGGAACAAGTTGAGATTATGAGTGTAGAAAAACCACGGTGGGAGTTTTTAGAATTCGCGCGCAATAGTAAAAATAAAAAGAAAATAGTAATGGTGGAGAATAGTGAACATGGAAAATAGTGAAAATGGAAAATAGTAAAAATGGTGAGAATAGTGAAAATGGAGAATAGTGAAAATGGTGGAGAACAGCATTAATGGTAATAACAAATCAAGTGAAATTGGTAAGGAGGAATAGTGATAATAAGGGGGGACGATAATAGCGAGAATATAATAGCGGCGATTCTAGTGTAATAGTAGCTGCTGGAGAATTCTAGTGTGTTAGCTGGAATTTGCTAGCGTGAATTCTAGTCGAATTTGTGGTGGAAGCAAATATTCGTGTGCAGTAGCGATCGTTAGCATCGCAATAATGGCGAACACATCTCTCGTAATATGTGTGTTTATTTACAACCGTCCTAGATCTTATTAAGGTATTGCACAAAAACCCAACACTAAGTGGTTCTCTTGTCTTTCTCCATGCTTCAAATCGCCATATCCGTCGAATGATCTTGGGTACCTTGCAATAAGGCGAGCTGATAAAAGTATATCCTTCTCGTGCCTGCATGGTTACGGCATTCCAGTAGAGAACGCTGTCAATGCCGTCGAGTGCGTTTATGCGCCGTACTTCAGTCGTATGATGAGAAAACCTTAAATGTTCTAGAACGAAGACCAAAACATGTTTGAAACTTCAACGTGCCGAGTTCTGAAACACCGTAACGATGTGAGAATGCAAGTAGAGTTGAAAACTATGGAAAACCGCCAGAATCCCCAGAAAGATTGCATCGGATATAACAACACCGACATACTACATTCTTACTTCACGGACATTAACCATCGAGTCGTTCTGATTGGATATGGACGGTTTGTGTATCTGGTTATGGTCGATGTGATATGTACGAGGCTTATGTCTGACCAAAATGGAAGACGACATTGAGGGTGTAAAATGAGAAGATGGGGTGAACAGGGTTTAGTAAGAACACAATAGCTAGGGACGAATTACAATGGGCTGGTTTTATTGATTAGATTGTGATTAATGAGATGAGATAGATATGGGATATCAAGATTATGAGATTTTGATTAGAGTATGAGATTTTGATTAGAGTATGAGATTTTGATTAGAGTATGAGATTTTGATTAGAGTATGAGATTTTGATTAGATTATGAGATTTTGATTAGATTATGATATATGGTTTTGGTGGATGACGTGCAATTGAGTTAGCAAAGTTGCAGATTCTACTTTTAGTGCTCGTAAATATACTCGAATAATATCAAAATTGCGCTTCATGAATGTCCTCGAGTCAATCTACATCAACCGTTGAAGCTAAGCGCTCGGGTATTTCTTTTATCCGGAATTCCTTGCATCGGTTTTAGCGATTAGAAGCTGTACTTGTGGCTGCAATTTGATGGATGTAGAGGAAGTAGTCATTTGGAAGCGTTGACCGTAGTCTGTTGCAGTCTTTTGCAGTATGCTATTTTTACTGCTATTCGCAGTTGGAAGCGCTGGCCGTAGTCTGTTGCAGTCTGTTATTTGCAGTTATTTGCAATCTGTTGTTTTGCAGTTCATTCTGCTGCTGTTTGCAGGTTGAACGTTTCAATCTTTCGCAGCTAGTCTTTTGCAGTTTGCCGTGGCGGCTGGATTTGCAACCAAATGGATTTGCAACAAAAGATAGAGATTTCAGAATCTTCAAGAACACACGGAAAGCCTCGTTTGAATGGGAGCCATAATATCCTTTAGGTTTCTTGTTTGTGTTTGGTCAGATCTGAGGACAAGCGAGGTGAATTGAACGGCTTGGGCGACGTCCGATTAATGAAGTTTGAAGAAAGTTGAGTGATAAGGTTTCGATGAACAAACTTGGAATGAATAAGACGTGGGTTTGAGGTTTTAGTACGAGGTTTCTGATTGTGAGATGTTTGAGTTATTAGTGAATGAGATTTGTGTGAATTCACTGATATAAGTCCTTTGAATGAGACCTCACCAGATTGATACCAAGTGCTATATGAATAGAATATAAATCCTGCCACTATCTATACCAAGATTTGCCACTGCTCCAGCACCAGTTCCTTAGTTCTGGTCGCTTTAATGCCACAAAAGGCTACTTGCTTGGAATTAAAACCGTCAGTCCTGATCAAGATACACTACAAGGAGTGCAACGAACGTATGCGGGATGTTCACATGCATATTAGTTTTCGTTGGTACTGTTTGTGAGGACTTTTCGACGTGTGGTAATTGCTCGATCAACCATCGCGTTGAGTATCACTTTTCACTCGAGGTTCTCAAAATTCATCCAATGCAGCCACTGAAAATAGTCAGTCGGGTTTATTCAAAAAACATGGCCATGATTTGTGAAGTTCCTAAGTTGATTGCACGTTCGCTTCATTATGTTTCGAATTTGGTACCTTGTTTGCTGGCTCATTGGCATTCGATTTTGCTACTCTTCATTCGATTCTTCAAGAATACTTGAATTCCTGGTACGCATTACGTTCATGTTTACTAGAAGTTCACTCGAATGTAATAGTATTCGAAAGTTGGTGAAGCGCGAGTGCTCACTTTAGTGAATAGTGCGCGAACGTTATCGAATAATACTCGAACGTTAGTGAAACTCGAATGTTGGTGAAAAATGCTCGAACGTTAGTGACCCTCTAATGTTAGTGAGATGCTCGAATGTTGGTGAAAAACGCTCGAATGCTAACACGACTTATTCTAACTCGTTCGCATTCACTTCGTTTATATTCACTCGAATGCTTACTCGTCTACATTTGTCCATGTTCTATGAATTACCAAAGACGTGCCGACATAGCCAAGGTGAATTTCACCGAGAGCACAGGAAGCGTGAAATTTCTTGGATTTCATCTGAGTCGTTTGTTACCTGCGTGTGGCTGACGTCAGGTGCACTTCTTGGCGATTCAGAATGATTGCAAATGTCAAACAATTTCGGTAAAATTTATCATATCGTCTATTACAACCCGGAATGAGAACCTATATGAACCCAAGACTACCATAGAAAGACTGAAATGCTGCTTGTTGACTCGGGTGATGAGTTCTAGTCTGAGAACTCGAGAACTCAAATTCTGAAGCTTGAACTAGGGTCCAATACTTGAAGTCAGTCCAATTGTCGTTCAAGTGTAGCGAAGGGACATCTCGAAACTAGTCAAATTCAGCTCAATCACATGAACGGACGATTGTCCAGTCATACTAGCTCATTCACATGAAAGAATAATTGTCCAACCATACTAGCTCATTCACAGTCACTTCGTTAATGTGAACCCGAGTGAACTCGAGTGAACTAAGCAATATCAATCCCCCCTATATCATCCACATCCGTCTCACACAACTTCTTCAAAACCATCAAACACAGCGGGTCATTTGTCTCGAAGTACTTCTTCAAGACACTATTATAGTAGCTCAACAATCTGTTGTGTTTCTTTACCGACGAGTTTGCATCCTCCAACTCCTTTTCGAACTTGGAGATGTTGCTCTGCAACTGCAACTGGGCCTGCTTTTTGCGCTGTCTGCATTTTGATGCTGCAATTCTATTGCGCTCCAAAAGACGCTCTTTCTTCCAGGCACTAGTTCCCGGAATCGGTCCGTCATTTGGGTTATATATCACCTCGTTGTTGTAAATTAACTGGTGGTTTGGAGGCGGCACACCCGCTGGAAACTGCTCCACATTGAAGTCGTGTTGGGCCACAGGCTGGTGGCCCTGGTGGCCACCTTCACTGCCCGAGTCGTCTATGAATGCCTCGTGGTTGATAATCTGGCCGATCTGACCGTTGGAGATGGAGATACGTCTACGGCGTGGCTGGCCATCGTTTGAGAAGTACGGCAACATCATTGTCAGGTCGAAAATGGGCGGATTAGTAATGGGGTACGAGTTGATGTCGAACGGGTTGTGGAAGGGGATACCCGAGTATGTTCCGTGTGTGGCGGGCGCTGTTTCGTCGGGTGCGACTTCATCGAGGAGGTTCCCACGTCCGGCATGAGAGTGTTCGGGGAGGTGTGAAGCCGAGGCGGAGTGGTGGAGGGAGGAGTTGACATGGCTTGCGGCGTTTTGGGAGTTGACATGGGTGGAGATGTTGTGGGAGTGGTTTTGGTCCTGGATGGAGGGGGTGATGCTGCCACTGTGGGGGATATGGGAGATGTTGGGGATGTTTGAGTTTGAGTTGTTGTTTGGGTGGTGTGAGATTGGAGGGTTGTGGTTGATGTTTGAATTTTGCATTTTCTGGAAATTTTGACCAGAGACCTGTTGGTGCATATCGAACAGCAAGTTATCCGGTAAGTTTTGGATCATCGTAAGGTTGTTAACGAGGGTGTTCTTAGACATTGCGAAGAAGTGGATATACTTTTTTTTTTTTCCTTGTGGGCACGTGCAATTCTAGAACAGTGGCTGCAGGAAGCGATGGGCTGATGTGGATGAGTAATAAGGCGGAGGAAGGAAAGGAGGGTGGAAAGGAATAATGTGATGGAAAGAGAAGAGAGATGTGATGTTGTGATGTTGTGCTGTGATGTTGTGAGGTGTATTTTGAGCTTAGAAGTTGTGAGGTGTGTTTTGAGCTTAGATGTCATGGGGAATAAGACAAAGCTGGTCATGAAATTAATTAATCCAGAAGAGGGAAATGAGAAGGTAGGATGGGATAAAAAAGCGAAATCCGAGAAGCCGGGAAAAATCTCGGAGATATTTGCAGGGGGTGATACAGGCATAGATCCACGAGATGAAAGTGTTAAAAGTTTAATCTTGTTGGTTTGGGAGATAAAGGGTAGTTGACATGGGGTGGGACGAATGTTCGGAGGGGTATGGAGTTTAATGACGAGCAAGTTTAAGCCGATCTAAAAGGACTATTTTGGAGGGTGATTATCTGATTGTTTATCAATTAGAAGTTTTGTCTGGCTCGGCTCAGGGATATTTTCGAGAACCCTTCATGCATATCGGATTTCCGGTTTTGCGGGATATTAGTAATATGGTGTGATGTTGAGGCGTGGGCTGATGTCGAAAGAGTGAACGGAGAGACTGAAGGAATGGGTCTTTAGAAGGACCGAAGGAATGGGAAGTCTTTAAAAAGCACCTAAGGAATGCTAAAATAGTAGTTGGCTGAGGAATAGGGAGAGGGACTTCAGAAAGAACCGAAGGAAGGCTTGAATAGGTGAGGATTGGTTTGACTTAATAGTTGAATTGATGGATATGGAATATAAACAAAATAATATCCCGGTTGTGATCAAGATACATCTCTGTTTAGTTTACAATTTTTGATGTTGGTCAGATTGTATGGTGGATAGTGAGATCAACGATGAAGGATATGGGAATGAGATTTTCAATTAGGATTATGCGGTGTTTGAAATGTCGTTGATGATGATCAATTCAGGTCCGATTATGCAGTGAAATTGTCGTGGTGGATAGTAAAAGAATATGTTCATGTCAGGTTATGCAGTCACGTTAATTTTACATGGATACTTGAGTCAGCTGTGAAACGATTTAGACATCATTCAATTAGGGTGTGCAATGATCAGGGCTGTTTATACAGTATTATCTATGCTCGTCTCACTCACCGTTTCTGAAGGTTTTCTTTCTTATTGTCTTTTTGTCACATTCCATTTGTCACATTCCTTCAGTACGTCATTCTCGATCTCCATGGTCTTTATCTTTTCATACTCATAATCTTTCCATGTTCATAATCTTTCCATGTTCATAATCTTTTATGCTCATAATTTTTCCATGTTTATTATCTTTCCATGTTCACAACCTTATACTCATAATCTTTCCATCTCCATTATCGTTCCCTGTTCATTATCTTTCTATCTTCATAAACTTTTCATACTCATAATCTTTCCATTTTCATTATCTTTCCTTCTTGCATCTTCATTATCTTTCCATCTTGAGTACCTTCTTATAGTTTGATTTCCATCTTCATTAGCGTTGAACCACCTTTATCATTTAATTTTCATCTTCTTTATCAATTAGTTTCCATCTCCATTAAATTTCCATCTTCATCAATTAAATTCTCGTTTACCAATTCTCATTGCACCGTGTCTCATTTAATTTCCATCTCAATTATCTTACGTTGCTAGATAAGTGTTCAGTTTCCTGGTTTGTAAGCTCTCCAGAAAACTACCTAGTTCTGCCGTTTGGCTTGCGCACACCAGAAAACTGTTGCTATGTCCATCCAAGTCATCAACAACGACACGTCCTCCACTCCCCCCAACCCCCCACAAAACACTTACCATGCCCAACTAATCCAGCGGCTCCAAGACACCCTAAACGGCGAGAGTTCCCTCACATTTTCCGTGCTATACCCCGCACTAGACAACTTTAACAGGTCCATTGCTGATAGCGGGGTGCAGTTCGAGTTTGTTCTAGAGAACCAGCGCGGATTCAAGTGTTTTGGGATTCCTGTTTTTTCCAGCGACCTGTTGTTCCCTTGGTTTGACCCCCCCGCGTACCAATCGAGCCGAGGGGTAGCGCTCCAGATTTCCGAGAACAAGATGGTAAACTATCCGTTGCCGGATGACGGATGGCGGTGGATGTGGGACGTGTGGTATGTGTTGATGGTCCACGACGTGGATGACGAGGGCTGGATGTATCTGCATGTGGGTTTTGCGGATGTATTTCGGTGGAGGGGGAGGTATAGGTTTGGGAATTTTGTGAGGAGGAGGGTTTGGGCGAGGGGACGAACGAGATCTGAGCGATTGAGCGAGAATCTGAACGAATGAACGAGAATCTGAACGAATGAACGAGAATCTGAACGAATGAACTGAGTGAATGAGTGAGCTGGATACAACTGAGTGATTTTGAATCACATGAACGAGTGAATGAACTGGATACAACAGATTGAATCTGATTATATGAACGACGCGAATGAATCGAATAGAGATCTCAGGTTCGATCAACATGAACGAAGTGAAAGGAGTGAGCAATATTGAGTAAATCAATCTGAACGAACACGGTCGTGATGTATAAAAAGCGTTTTAAACCGAGTGAACTTACAAGATCAAGAACGGGAATAAATTCGAAATGAGTGAATGAGGTACCAATGAGTGTTCAAATAAACATAACGAGGAAATTAGTGTGCTACAATCGAGCGAGCATTTCAATAAATGGAAGCATGAACAAGATAAATTTGAGAGATATTGTTTTATTGGGTGGACGAGTTCAAAAGATATGAGAATATGAATTTCATAGAAACAGTGACAAACCATGGAGAAGACAAAATTAATTGAATGGCATCAAATACACCAAACGAGTCAAAACATAAGAGATTGATAAATCCAAACGAATCAAGAACTAGAGATTGACAAATCCAAACGAACCAAAAACATGAGATTGATGTATCCAACCGAATCAAAAACATAAGATATGATAAATCTGGATAAACTAGAATGAGAGTACTAGAGTGTTTGGGTAATCTATTAAGGTAATCGATTTGAAGACGAAAACAGCTTCTATCGACATGTAGAATATTCCATCGATGCAAAAAACGTCATGCTGCAAAAAGTTCCTACCTGGACGCAAAAAATGTTTCAAGATGATGCGAATAACAGAAAGCGTATTCATCTTAGAGTGGTCGCTTTACCTTAAACAACACTTACATTGGGACTCAAATCTGAAGTACAATCGAAGTCATTATGGAGCAGTTTATTAATTAGAAGTTCAATCAAAGTACAAGTTCACTCAAATCCATGTAATCCTAAGCTAACCATTGCTATAAACTCATGCTTCAAGTCAAAGATCATGAATCAACATGCATTCAAAGTCACCAAGATGCCTACTCTTGCTCCGGTCATGCTCAGGTAAACGTCTGTTTCTGATATTCAGGTAAACGTCTTTTTTAATGTCCAGGTAAATTCTATTTTAATGTCCAGGTGAAGTCTATTTTCATGTTCAGGAAAGTCTATTTCATATTCACAAAAGTCTATTCTCATCATCAGGAAAGTCTTTTTTCATCTTCAGTTGCCTATCTATGCTTCTCACTTAATATAAGTAAAACTCCTACTCCTCAAATATGAAACCCCACTCGCTACCGTCGTCGCAGCCACCACCCACCCCAAAACACTAAACTCTCCCCCCAAAACAACCCCAAACACCTCCTCCACCCACGGCCGGCACACCAAGCCCCCTATATACACCATCTGCAACGCTGTGTTCGCCTTACCAAGCAAATTCGGGTGCACACTGATGGTTGGGTAGCGCACCAAATTAAAGAAATTTGCAGCCGTTGGATTTTCGAGCGACCTGAAACGGAAGTAAAACGCCATTCCGCTGAGCATTGCGTCGCGGCCGATGATTGCCGCGGCGACCATACCCGGAATTGCGCTTGTGTACGCCAAACTGAGTGTGCACACGGCCATGAGCAACTTGTCGGCCGCGGGATCGAGAATTGAGCCCAAAACGGACTTCATGTTGAATTTGCGCGCAATGTACCCGTCCACAAAATCCGTGACACACGAGTATGCGAATATCAGGAGTGCGATGTTGGGCTCGCCTGAGACAATGAAGTAGCCAACAAACGGTGCGCAGCCGATTCGCGTCATGGTGAGGATGTTTGGGATGGTGAAGGGGGATGTATTAGAAGATGTAGTTGTGTTGGTGGAACTTACATTGGTGGAACTTGAGTTGGTGGAACTTGAATTGGTGGAACTTGAATTGGTGGAAACTGAACTGATTGAATTGGTAGAATTATTTGAATTGGAAGAAGTTGGATTAGTAAAAGTTGAGGTTGAGTTGGTAGATATGACATGTGAAACATTCTTGGATCTGAAACCACTCTCAGGCACTGGCGGAATCTTAGGAACGTTAGGTTTTAATAATCGGTATGAGGTATTGTGGAACGTTCTAAGAGTCCGAAGTGTTTGGGATGGGACTCGAAATGAGTTGATTTTGAGTACGTTGAGCATAATGTAATAGATATGAATGGGTATTCGGTGAATGTGTGCAAAGTTGCGATGGTTGCGCTATGTGGTAATGATGTAGTTTCTTACTTGTTGTAGAGGAATTTGCTAGATTGTTGTTCTTGTTTGTAGATGCCGATGCTTTTGCAGATGCTGATTGTTCCTGTTTATAGGTGCTGGTTGCTTCTTATGTTTTATATCCTTCTGATATCCTCCTGTTTTGATGCTATATCTGATCGCTTGATCCAGTTGCTGATTTGGTTTTTCAACATGGTTAGGTAAGCAGTAGATTAAGAGTCGGGCTGCAAAATTGTTAGTGTTAAAGTACCTGCGGTACAGACAAAAAAATGCGGTGTGGCTCACCTGGTGCAACTCGGCGGGTGCTGGTAAACCTTGGACTGAAATGACATGAGGCTTTGCAATACGTGAAAATGTGGAAGAGTTGGTGGTCGTCGGGAGCCTCGGATGGTCAAGAGGAGGTTGGAGGAGGTTGAAGTGGATTGGAGGAGACCAGATGATATTGGGAAAGTCATAGAATGAAGTACAGTGGAGGAGTTGGGGCAGATTAATTGAAGTCAAACTGAAGAAGTGGTAGATTGTTGAGATGGACGTTGAAAAGAATACATGAAAATGACTACATTGAAGGCATACTGGTCAAATCGAGGTCATGAATCTGGTGCACTAAGAACTGCGAAAATGACGGTGTGGGGCTGAACTGGCAGTTAGAATTATTGGTTTGAGTGGGGTAGAAAATTAAGAGGGTTCAGGAAGATGGACAAGATTTTCAAAGGTAATGGAAGAAAGCTACACTGGAGTGAAAATGTTACAAAGAGGGTTGCTAAATTACAATAAAGTTATTCTCGGTTATAAAGGGTCTCGTTAGAGTGAAGAAGAATAAAGGTCGCGAAGGTTGCAAAATTACAATAATGTATATTCTTGGCTATAAAGGGTCTCGTTAGAGACTGAAGTTGAAATGTCGCGAAAGGTCATCAAAAATTACCATTTACCTTATTAAATGCAAGGAGTTTGAGAATCGTCGCAGGAGGTGAGTTACGAACACAAGAAGGCGAATAAGAAGGTTATTTTAGAAGTGAGATGGAGTTACAGAAAGTTGACGCGTAATGGTGCTAGCGGTCCATTGCTGACTTAGGGACTGACGTGCAAAGGCTGCAAAATTACAAGAAAAAGCGTCCAAGGCCCTTTTAGGGTGTGTGGAAGGTCACAGAAGTAATCAAGAAATGTATGTGAAGTAGTCGTATATCGTGAAGTATTCCTATATCGTGAAGTATTCCTATATAGTGAAGTAGTCTCATATCGTGAAGTATTCTTACATCTTGAAATAATCTTGTTAGGCGATTCGAGTAGTTACAGTGGTTGCAAATCAAGTCATGTAATAGTGATATATTCTTGTTTGTTGATTGACATAGTTTCATATATTACAAAATTAGGAGATATGTGATAAAAGCACTTGTACGTAGAAGGCAGTCTTCACATATCGAAAGTGTAAATAGTTGGTCAGAGTAGTGGATATGGTTGAAAGTCACATACAGAAGGCTGCAACAAACACAAGACAAAATGTTCAGGATGGAATTGGGAGTGGTCACATACAGAAGTTGCAAAACCATAGAGGCAAGAAAGGCCCTTACAAACTGGTTGATGGTTGTTGCAAAAAAATAGTAATAGAGTCATTCTTGTAGAAATAGTGAGGTTTGCAAGGGTTGCAAAATACTAGTAATAGAGTCATCCTTGTAGAAATTGTGAGGTTTGCAAAGGTTGCAAAAAACTAGTATCAGAGTCATCCTTGTAAAAATAGTGAGGTTTGCAAAGGTTGCAAAATAATTTTACGTGGCTTCCATCGGTAGTTTTAGCGAACCGACCAACCTAATATAACTGAATATTTCTTATACCAAATACATGTTTTTTGTAGCCACGTAAAATATTTGGGCAAAGGTCTTCATAATTAGGGATTTGCACGTACAATATTAAGGCAAAGGCCTTCATAATTAGGGATTTGCAACGCAGACCAAGGATGAAAAAATAGAGCCAGGGGATTACCTATAGATGCAGAAAATCACATGATTTCAAAGAAACGGGATAAGGTTCCATATTAAGTGCTATAAAAATCACCTAAAAATTTCCGGACTCCTAGTGACAAAAACCTCGCGAGCCATTTATGCGATACTACCGGATCCTAGCGAGAAAAAACCTGCGAAAATTAGTGAGCCATTTCTGCTACCGCCAGGAATCCTAGAAAATTCATCGTAGGGAGATGAGACATTGCGACACTAGTTCTCTACAAACATTACAGTTCCCACTTCCAGGTGATAATCCACTGTTCCTGTCGCATCACCAGAGAATTAAAGGCTATACCGAACGCTGTTCTGTCGCAAGCAAACGACGAGCGGTAAAAAAGATTCTGTAATACCGGAGTTTCTGTCGCAAACCCAGGAAAGTCGGTATTCAAAATCTTTTTTACCACTTAACGAATTTTTCTATCATGTCGTTGAAACTCCCCCAGGCCCCCAACTCAGGCCTCTTCAAATCAGGCTACCAATCACACTCAGCCGAGGATGGCGCCATCTCCCGCAACGTCGCCGCAGTCCGCGAAATATCCACCATTCTCCTCTCGCTGATGGGCCCGTCCGGACGCAGCAAGATCATAGTCAACAAGCTCGGCAAGATTTTCGTCACCAACGACGCGGCAACCATGCTTGGCGAGTTGGAGATCATCCACCCGGTGGTCAAGATCCTCTTGATGGCGTCCAAGCAGCAGGAATTCGAGATGGGCGACCACACCAACCTCGTGATTATTCTCGCGGGCGAGTTGTTGAACATCGCGGAAAAACTACTCACTCTTGGCCTCAGTGTGACGGAAGTCATCCAGGGCTACAACTTGGCAAACAAGTACGTGATGAAGGAGGTCGATTCGCTTGTAATCGACACGGTGGAGGACTTGTCCACGGACTTGATCAAGGTCATCAAGCCAGTCATTGCCGCCAAACAGTACGGATCCGAAGACACCATCTCGGGGCTTGTTCTTGAGGCGGTTCAGCACATTTTGAACATCAAGAACCCCAACTCATTCAACATCGACAACATCCGCGTTGTCAAGATCATGGGAGCGAGCTTGTCAGACTCGAAGGTCGTGAAGGGAATGGTCTTCCCAAGAGAACCAGAGGGTTCCGTGAAGCACGTGACCGAAAAATCAAAAGTTGTGGTGTACACGACCCCTATTGACATTTCGACCACCGAGACCAAGGGGACTGTTCTTTTGCACAATGCGCAGGAAATGTTGGACTTCACGAAGGGTGAGGAGCAGCAGTTGGACCAGATGTGCCGGGAGATCTCAGAAAGCGGCGTCAAGGTTGTTATTGCCGGTTCCTCGGTGGGCGAGTTGGCGCTCCACTACTTCAACAAGTACGGGATATTGCTTTTGAAGGTTCCCAGCAAGTTTGACCTCCGCCGCATTTGCCAGGTGTGCGGTGCCACGCCCTTGCCACGTCTTGGAGCACCGATGCCGGACGAATGCGGGCTGATTGACGTGATTGAGACGAAGGAAATTGGCGGGGACCGCGTGACGATTTTCAGGCAGGAGGAGCTGATTTCGCGCACTGCGACGATTGTGATCCGTGGAGCGACACAGAACAGTCTTGACGACGTTGAGCGTGCTATCGACGATGGTGTGAATGCCATCAAGGGTTTGATCAAGGACAACAGGTTGTTGCCTGGTGCGGGAGCAGTGGAGACCGAGTTGATCAAGTTGGTGACCAAGTACGGAGAGACCACTCCGGGACTTATGCAGATTGCGATCAAGAACTTTGCCAAGGCGTTTGAGATTGTGCCGAAGGTGTTGGCGGAGACCTCGGGGATGGACGCGTCGGAGTTGTTACCAAAGATCTACGCTGCGCACGCGGGCGATGGCTTGAGTGTGGGTGTTGATATTGAGAACGACGGGGTTGTGGATGTGAGGGAGATTGGGATTTACGATTTGTTGAGCAGTAAGAAGAGTGCGTACAATTTGGCGGTGGAGGCGACGAATACGATTTTGTCGATCGACCAGATTATCATGGCGAAGAGGGCTGGAGGGCCGCAGGTACCGAAGCAGCCGAGACCAGGGAACTGGGATCAGGAGGATTAGTCAACGAAGTCAACAACGAAGTTAGTGTGAGAACCGAGACGACAACGAGGATGGAAGAAGGAAAAACTGAGGATGTCGATGAGAATAAGGTGTGATATTTTAGATATTGATTGGTAGTGAATAGATATTATTGTGTGGCTGCAAATTTGCAGCCACTAATATTTTTTAGTAAAAAATGGAAGCGTGAAGATGAATCGAAAGACAGTTTTGCATTGAAATATCACAACGTTTGAAATAGGGTTGTGTTGTTGCATATATTCAGCAATGATTGCAGGACCAAAACTGTGGACGTATATACAGAATATCTATGTGGTGGAGTAATAGTATTTTGCCTCCAGATGGAGGCAGATATCAAAGTTCAGCCTCTTGGTGGGGTATATCCAAAGTTTTGCACTTTAGGGACGGGTCTGAAACACTGTAAGGGGTAACTTTTCCTGTCCCAGGAAGCTGTTAGTGGAGGGGGAGTATGTCAGGACTGCAAGTACAGATATATCACCTCATGGTTAGTGAGCCTGAATTAGTGTTTTAAGTGAGAATGCCGAATTGTTTGTATCAAGTCGTAGCGAACAACGAGCTTACTGAGTGTCGCAATACCTTTAAAATTTCCATTCATAGTATTGACTACTTGTGTATTTTTTTTTACAAATCTCACCATGTGCACGTATTCATATGGATCCAAAAGGTTTTATATAGTTTTTAATCACGAAAGTGATGTGGGACTCAAAGAATATACACCTCAGCAACTGTATATCATATTTTTCCCATCTGTCTTCCTAAACAATCGTGCAAGAGTAAGGAATGATGCCGACCGGAGTGGCTCTTGGGTTTCTCAGGTCCTTTTCAGCGTTGGAGGACTTGTTAGTGGAAGTGTTAGTTTGTTGAGCGGCCATTGTTTGATGGAGAGAAATGAAGGGACTAGGAAGGGTTTATATAGTATTTATGATAGTGCTAAGGTTACGTGATACGTGGGTTACCTTGGCAGTTTTGATATTGTCTGTTTCATCAAATGGCTGCAAATTTCCCGATTGGGACTTCTGAATGATGTAAAATTACAAAGGATACGCAGTAAACTACCAGAAGTGGACTATTGAATGGTTGAGATGAAGTTCAACAAAAATGAACTTTTGAATGGACAGTGTAAAAGCTTACCAAAAGTGCGCTATTGAGTGCTTAGTGTAAAAGTTTACCAAAATGGGCAATTGAATGGTCGAGAAGAAGTTCAACAAAATTGAACTTTTGAATGAATAGTTTAGCAAAAGTGTGCTATTGAATTCTTAGTGTAAAAGTTTACTAAAAGTGAGCTATTGAATGACTTGGATGAAATTTTCCCAAAAAGATTGTTGAAAGGTGATGGTTAGAATATATCAACAGGTATTTACGTCAAATCTCAAATTCAAAGCTTTCGGAAAGGTCTCGAAAATCCATAAGTGATGTCTTCTTCTGAAGACATTGCGCAATTCTTGAGTCACTCCGCAGCAAACTTTTACCTCTAAAAATGTAACGTTAGAAACCCCGCTTGTTTTCAGAAATACAAGTGGGTGCAAAAATATTCCTAGAGATAAGTGATGATACCATTGTAGTAACGATGCTTTTTCTTGCAATTTTGGATTGATATTTACGCTCACTGTAACGTGTGCTACCTCCTTTTCGAATTCATTTATCGTTCTACTTGTGAATACCGCTTTGTTTACTATGAACTTGATTTTATAGTTTGTGCGTCAAGTCTGTCAAAATGCTAGTTCAAGTCAATATTTGTTCGCATTGAGGTATCCAGAAAGCAGGAGACTCTTGCTTGACTAGTTTTCGCTCTTCTTCTGTCACAATACCTACTGCAATTTATTTATTCCTTTTTTCATTAAACTACATGAAATTGAATGGCACAGAGATGCTATAAGAATCCACAAAATTAACACCACAAATTCATGTGTTCTCCTTATCGCAACCATTCTTATCTTCATCTTGTGAACATACACTGTTTTCATTGGGCATTAATTTCTTTCTTCATCGCTATCCTATTCAAAATATTCCAATACTTTCTTGATATTTCAATAAAATAACAATTCACTGTGGACTTCTCGTTCACATCATCCTGTTGGCTCAACATTATCCTTTTGACTTCTCGTTCACATTGTCCTTTTGACTCAACATTATCCTTTTGACTTCTCGTTCACATTATCCTTTTGACTCAACATTTTCCTTTTGACTTCTCGTTCACATTATAGTTTTGACTTAACATTATCGTTTTGACTTCTCGTCCACATTATTCGTTTGACTTCTCGTTCTCATGCTTTTGACTTCTCGTCCACATTATTCTGTCGACTTCTCATCCACATTATCCTTTGACTTCCGTTCGCTCTCACGTGAACTCATCACTCGTGACCTTTTTCCACAAATATCCTCACCTTCTCCAAATCCTTAACACCATCTGTTTCAACACCCCCGCTCACATCAAACCCAATCACATTCCTAACCTTTCTCGCCTCCTTCAAATTGTCTGGCGTCAAACCCCCCGCAAGCACGAAACGCCCGTAATTGAGGTCGTCCACTACTTTCCAGTCAATCACGTGACCTTCTCCCCCCGCTTCCGAGTCGAGAAGCGGCAATACGAGCGTCTTTTCGGCCGCAAACGCTGCCAATTGCCCGGGCATGTGTTCTGCCTCTGTTTGCACGACATACCTGAGGACGACGCCGTAGTTTTCAAGCTGTTTCACGAATTCCGGCTTATTTTCCGACCCGTGCAACTGGACAAAGTCGAGTTTCAAGTCTGATGCAAGTTTCAACACCTCATCAATGGGCTGGTTACGGAACACACCAACGAAAAACGGCCCGTTTTCACAGATTTGGTTCGAAACGTGTGTGTAGTAGTCAATGTCAGAGGAGAATGAGCGGTTCTTGAGATCCTCCTGTATTTGTTTGATAGATTTCTTGTTTTGGTGTGTTCTTGTTTCGAGAACCAACTTTGATATGTCCAAAGCCGTCGAACGGTCGATAGTTCGAGCACGCCCCGGCACCATTATGGCACCGAGAAGGTCGGCGCCGGATGTTATGGCTGTTTGAGCTGATTCGTGAGATTTGAGGCCACAGATTTTGACAAGCATGACTAATGTGATTTTGAGGTTGCAAAAAAAAAAAGTACATGAGTTAACATGAGGGAAGCGAATGTGACGAGTGAATGTTAAGCAAACAACTTATATAGAGTAGCATGATAGTAACGAGTAGTGAGTACTCACAAAGACAACGTCAACTTGTTATTAGTGAGTCTGAAGAATGGAAGGAATAGAAACAAAAACATGAGTGGGAAAGAATGACAATCATTTTGAGATTATCAGTGAAGAGTAGTGATTCAAACTACAGAATCCCTTGAACGTTGGGTGCAAAGATTTGATAATTCCAGAATCCCTTAATCATTGCACTTAGCCACATTTCATCCTGTGAAACAGTCTTGGATCAACGAATCGCTCTCTTTTTAAACCACATGACCTACCCTACATTATAAACTCTAGCGTTTGTCCTTTTAACCACTTGAATTAAGACGCAATAGACCTAATATTGGAAATACGTACAACTGACGATTGGAAACAACTCTACATTATGACACACAGTTGAAAACAGCTACATCCGTTCTACCACCAGATACTTTTCAACTACATTGGACTGCCAGTTGTTTAGAAGAATCATACTTTAAAAACAAAAGGTTTTCTGGCATCTCTCCTTCTGTACTCTACTACATTACGAAACAAAGTCTTCTTGTTTCTGCTATCCTCCATTTTCCTTTCTAGTTGCAAAATATTATATGCAGAATGTTCAAAAGAGAAGTTAAAAGAACATCCTATCTGACAACCTTGTCATGAAGAGTACTATCGACTAATTTTCACAAGCGAAGGTTGCGGTTTTGGAAGGTGGAAGGTGCTATACTTCTGACTAGCTTTTCTGACAGCCTTCTCACTATTTCTGACACTTCTCTTCCTCGAATATCACCCTACATCGAAACAATTTTCTTAGTCAGTCTACAGACAATTTGACATCCTCATCCATTATGGAAATTTGCTTTTCGACACTTCAACCTTCTTCGGTTGTCTTTGTTATGCTACTTAACAAATCCAAAAGTCCCAATATACTATCACCCATAATGGCTCCCACCAGGTTTTCACAATTGCGTACAGATCAGAAAGATTTGCTTGTACAAGCGAATGATAAAGATCAAAAGTAAACGAATGATCGCTCATGGCAGCAGATCTCACATACATGGAGTATTTGATCTATTGTCTCGAATCAACAACGACTCTCAGGAAGTGTTTTTTAATCAAGCCTAATATTCCTAGAAAAGCATTAGAGCAATATATATTTGAGTTCGAAAAGGATGTCGATTCAGTTCTAGTCTTGCAGTGTTTCTACGTTGGATCGACAGATTCTTTTTCCTTTCTCACTGTTCCCGGTTTTTTTCTCGCTAGTTCTGACTGAATTCTCTTGTTATCCTCGCTCTTATTTTTTTCACTGCACGGTTTCAGCCGTGCATTAACTATTTTACTTAACGCATACCCAAAATCACTAAACATAATCAAAACTAATATTAATCACCTAAAACATTACCATTTCGTTTAATAGAAAATGGAACATAATAAATACGACTTATTCTCAAGCACTAAGCATTTCAATCTCAATGGAAATGAACTAGGATTTCCATTTCGCAAACTCGATACTCAATGTCCAAACCTGAAATTCAACCTCTTATTTCCCTCGTCCTTCAGCGTCAACACATACTCCTCCTGCTCCTCCACACTCAACTTACTCCACTTGGCCTCCTTCTGCCTGTTCCTCCACGGGTAGTAAAACCGCGCAAACAACGTAATTCCCAACCCACCAAAAGCAATTCCAATCAACTGGGTATTTCCTCTCTTGTATAACGGCGCATCGTCCTTTCTGTAGATGTTCGAAGCGATAATTCCCGCAGTCTGCGAGAAAATGTTCACCACAGCCGCAGAAACTGCCCTGGTCCTCACAGAATTCGAGTTAGACGAGCACCAACTGATACTCAAAGGCCAGGACGGTGGGTGCGACAAAAGAACTGTCAAAAGTGCATATGTGCCCCAAATATTTTTTTGCGCGTCGGGCCAGTACCGTAACGCAATCAAACCCACCGCAGACCAGATCGGGATCCAGATCAACCCCATCGACGAACTTTTCGTGATTCTTGCTATGTAATCGACCGCAAACATGGTAATGACTGTACCCACGTTGTACGGAATGGTCAAAGCGTTAGTCTTGAATGTGGAAAAGCCCATTTTTCTCAAAGTAAGCTGCAAATACCCAGAAACAGGCGCCGTATTGATATCAACTAGCAACCTGACAAGATAAATGGGAACCAAATCGTAATCTGCTAATGCTTTAATCAATTCCTTCAAACCAACTGGCTCTCTATTGTGCATATCGCCCTTTTGTGGGTCGTCGCGCAAAATCTTGTTCACCAATATTTTTTCCTCCCTGTCAGTGTACCAGCCTTTTTTGCGGTACCAGGTTTTGGTTTGCACCACAGAAGCAGGCATTTTAAAGAAGGAAATAATGCCCACAATAAAGGTGAACACACCCTCAACGATAAACAACCATCTCCAGCCTTCGGGGTGTGCTTTTGTCTGGATTTTCAAAAGTGCAAATGCGAGCAAAGACGACCATACAGTGGTCATGGGGTTGGAAATGTAGAAAACTGATAATCTCAAAGGAAACTCCTTGGTATCAAAGAAGTAGCTGATCCAGAGGCACACATCGCAGATGAAACCGCCCTGAAAAAGGCCCAAAAGTGCACGGGTCGCGTAGAATCCGTGCACGTCCTTGAGCCCTGCCTGCGCGATGGTGACTGCGCTCCACAAACACATTTGCATGGGAATCCAGATATCCGCACCCAATTTCTTGGAAATCAACTGCGACGGCAACTCTGCAATCAAGAAACAAACCAAATTCAATGTTCTGCCGATATTCAACTGGTTGGTGGTAAGTCCGAGATCTGTCAAGAAATTGTCGGAAAGTGCCTGCGTCAAATTTCCGCGATCAAAATTCAAGGCCGTGAACATGATAAGCGCCCAGAACGTGATGTACCAGTCGTTTTTGCGCGTGATTTTGCGCTCTTCCTCCTTGGTCCACGTGAGATCGGGGTCAAACAAGTGCCGGCACTCGTACTGGTGTTCCTCGTAGATTTTCCGGTAGTAGTCGGCCACCTGCGGATCGCGGAACACGTGATCAAACAGTTTTTCGGTCGAGGTCGATTCGATGTCAAAGACTTCGAGTTGGGCAGGCGATTTTTCCGCATTGCTTTCGATGGACGAGTTGCTGTTGGTGGTGACAGTCACACCATTTTTTTCTGTCATTTGAATGAAACTCTGTCTGATTAAACTATGTCTTGCAAGTATCTAAAACGATGTCTCTTCCTTATTTCTGTAGACAAAACTCGTGTCTTATATCCCCTTTATATATTGCTAAGGCGATTGCACCATTCCATCGTGATAACGGCTGTGATAATGTTGGTTTTGCAGTAAGATCTTATGTTTCCTATTTGGGAGTCTTTAAGCATTCTTGGCAGTGGCTTAATGAGCCACCACAGTAAAAGAGATGGAAAACAGATACCATTGACATAAGAATTGCTACCAAATTGCGTCTTCTGATTAGCCAAGCTGTGGTTGGCTGAGATTCGGGTGAGAAAAGTTGGTGAGAAAGCCGTGTGATGAGATATATATGAACATTGGTAATACTACTGTATAACGAAGATGCTTCCTCTTTTTATGGCAGTTTTCTTCTGTCACAGTTTTCCTCTATCATTTCGTCCCATCTTCATGATTGCAAATTAAACGTTTTGTTATGAGCGTGGGATTTTGTCAATCTTTCTTGGTAACCCTCACATTTTTAATCACATCATTCTCTTTATTGTGGATTTGGAATCTTCTCTCAAAAGGATTTTAATTCTTCTCTCATATTCCCCTAGCTAATTCTGATACTTCTTTATTAACACGTGAACCTTAAATCTTGATTCCCTACTCCTCTGTACGGCTGATCGTATTTTGTGGCTGAGATTCGTATCGACTGTAATCGATGTGGCTGACATTAAAGCCTCGATAATATTTAACATATCACGTGACTACTTCACATACGGCCTCAATCCTGATGTTCCATTTTGAGTTTACGTTTTCTTCTATCATACTCTTTGGACCTCAGTTGCCTTGTATATTCCAATCGTTCCATTCCCCTTACTCTATTCCCCTACTCTTCATTATTCCATTCCCAACTCTTCATTATTCCACTCTTCATTATTCCACTCTTCATTATTCCCCTACTCTTCATATTATTTTACTCTTCATTATTCCTTACTCTTCATGTTCCTTCGCTCGACTGCTAGTTTTCATGCTTCCCAAACAACCTCCCGAAACTCTTAAAATTCTCATTCAACTTGCTCACGTGGTTCTCCCCATTCAACGCCAACTCTCTTAAGTTCTTCTCAAAGTTATTCATCTTCGGACCCATATTGGGCGATCTCGGGCTCATCGCCCGCACCTCCCGCGCCTCCCGCACCTCCTCTATCCCCCCTAACAACCCGCTCAGCTCAATCAACTCGCTTTCCCCCGTGATCTGCTCTCGGAACATCTCAACCATGTTTGGGTCACGCACGCCCTTCATTTGGAGTACCTTGGCAAAATTTGCAGCCGACTTGTCGCCGATATTTTCGAAATACAGAGCAATAAACGGCTCCGCAGGCGTCACAGCCACATCCAACACACGGAGCAACGAATAGAGCGCCTCAAACTGAAGGTTTACATGCTTTTGGTACAATTTCGACACATTCACCACAGAACCTGTCGCATCCGCACACTTTGGAAACACCAACGAAACATCCTGCAAATGCCGCGTATCGCGCTCAATTGTTTCCAAGCACCGCTTGTCTAGTGGCGCAGCACGGAGGCTCGAAGCGTAACCAGCCACGACCATCTCCACCAACCTGTCGCAGAAACTCCGCACATACGAATCGCGAATAACCATCGGCAATATATACCGCAAATTCTCCTCAATTAACACATTTTCCACATCCTGCATGTACCCTGAAACCTGCAAGCTCTCGATGTCCCAGTTGTTGTTTGCGAAGCGTCTCCACGGGAGTTTTAAGTCGTTTGAGATCTTGACCAAAAGGGACGAAATCGCCTGGTTTATGAGCCGGAAATACACGTCTTTGGCCGACTCGTAGGACGGAAGTCTTGACTTGTATTGCGGCCGGATCACCGCAGAAAACTTGTCGCTGAGATCGTCGATATTGTTCACAATGTAGTCCCCCGTATTGAGCAACATCGTGAGGTACTTTATCGGTTCGATTCCCGACCCGAGATCCAGCTCCGACTGCGGAAGCATCGGTTGGAGGATTCTGTTGTGGTAATCAATGAGGAACTTGACGAAAAGTCGGCTCAAATCCACAAGAATCTCACCATTGCTCAATCTGAGGATCTGCGTGAGTGTTTTCTGGAGCGTTTTGAACACCTCCGTGCTCGAAACCGCGATATTGGGCACGTTATTGATTTTTATGGTTGTAAAAAAGTCATCGCCATTTTGGGGTTCTTGGAATTCGGCCGGAAGTTGCGACCCCGAAAGTTCGCTCAATTTTCGCGATAACACTTTATCTTGTTCAGACACCCACACCTGGAGATACGGCTCGAATACCAGCGAAATGCTGTGTGTGAATTCGGTCGTTTTGAAATCATCATTGAGTCGTTTCTCAAATTCGAGAGTTGATTGGAGGCGGTCTAAAGTAGACGAGTTTGAACTGCTCACAAGACGATCGTTCTTCGTTTTTCCCAAGAGCTCCCGCACATCCTGGCTCGTTGTTTCACAAAATATCTTGGCCAACTCGAAGTCTACATTCCAGTCACGTGGAAAAAATGCCAAATATTTGCTCCTCAACGTCTTCATCGTATTATTCTCAAAATAAAGATACCTCCTCCCGATATTATCCAACAGCCCTGCCTCGCCGGCTTTATGGAATATACTCTTCACATCCTTGAGCATCTCGCTGTAAAAAGAAGCCAACAACTTCTCCTTGAGTTGGGTGTCCACCAAGTCCACAAGCTTGCACCCGCTCACGAGATTTTCGGTCAGGTGACCTGCCACGTGACGCGCGAATAAATCCTCAAAGTCGAGAAACACGTCGTCGACGAGTTTCGACTGTGTGGCTGCGACTAGCAAGTGGAGCTGGTTGATTTCTGGCACGGACTTGTATGGTTTGAAGTAGGCTAGAAGCTCACGTGTGGCGCTGAGCAATTCCGCAAGTGTTTTGTAGTTTTTCTGGGGGGCGCTTTCCGAAAGTGTATTGTACGCGGATGTGAGCATTTGGAGGCGTTTGAGGATGTTCATGGAAAGGACGAGATTTTTCTTGTACTGGTCGAGGTTCTGGATCTGGGAGGTCATTTGCGCTATGGACGCGGATGTTTCGGCGGCGTGGGCCTTTAGGTTGGTGATGTCCGCGGTGGTGGTTGCCGCTAGGGTGGGGAGGGACGATTTGCGGGACGCATTGTAGGCGGCAGTATCGCGGGATATTTGTGAGTCTAGCTGGGATTTGTAGGTGTGGATGTGGGATATGAGGGTGGGTAGTTCTGATAGTGATTGGGGGGAATTGAGGAGGGTATTGATATTCATTGGGTGGTGAGCAATGAATATAACTGGTGAGAAAAGAGAGTAGTGGATAAAGGGAAGATATTGGGAAAACAGGAAGCTGTTAGGGAGAGAACGGGAAAAAAGGAAGATATTAGGGAGAGAAATTGGAAAAAAGAACAATTTTAGGGAGAAAATGGGAAAAAAGAGAACATAGAGAAAAGGAATAGTGATAGCAGGAAATAGTGGAAAAAAGAGAATAAGGAGAAAGTAAATAGTGGAAAGAGAATAGTGGAAAGAGAATATTGGAAAGAGAATAGTGGAAAGAGAATATTGGAAAGAGAATAGTGAGAAAACGAGAGGTAGTGAAAAATTCGGAAAGATATACTAGGGAGAAATGGTGAAAAGGAGGAGTGAATCAGTGAAAAGTCAACGAAAGAGAAACAGTGAATATTAAAATTAGTGAGTTTGGGAAATGTTTGAATATTTGGGCAGATATGGTAGACTAGTGGAAAGAATGAGAAATAGAGATTTTATTGGAGAAAGGAGAATAATGGATAGGGGGGAAGGGTGGGTAGTGAGTAACGGAAGAACAGAGAGTGGTGGAGAATGGGAGAATAGCGTATAATGGACTAATCGAGAATGGTGGATAATTGGAGAATCGAGAATAGCGTATAATGGACTAATGGAAAATTGTGGATAATTGGAGAATCGAGATGGTGGATAATTGGAGAAGGGAAATAGTGAATAATGATAATCGTTCGAATGATATTTATAGTATCAGAAGTGGTAAATGTTGCGACAGATTTAGGTGAATAAAGGATAGGTGAATGGGATTTCCAAACAAGGAAAAGTTATTGAAGCATAGTCACTGGTGCATTACGATACTCCCTGTAGGAAGATTAATCAAAGTGCATATTTTGGTGTGTTTACGAGTACAAAACACTAGCGAATGCACTACAGGCATGAGAATAAAGACTATCGAAATGACTTAGCATCTATTGACCAGCTAAGTAATAACGTAATGATTATTAAAGGTTTTAGTTTATAATCTACTTAAAATTTAGTTATAGTAATATTCCGCAGGATAAAATGGTAGCAAATAAACTACTACTTGATTCCGCACATTCATCAATTCCCTTTCAGGGTCCCCACAAAAATTTTGTGGAGAAGATGAAAATCACCAGCCCCGCCGAATACCTCAATTAGGCCAGGATCGAAAATGGCAGAAAATAAAGATTCGCTGTGATGCCCGCTATTATGGAGGAGGATTCGCTATAGATACACACTATGATAGAGGACTTCGTAGATATAGGATGCTGATACAAAAGCAGAGAAGAAACCAGATTGGAAGACACAACCGCACAAATACTCATAGAAGATACATTGTAAGACAGCTATGATGTCATTGGATGCGAAAAGAAATCAAAAGCCATAATTAAGGATGTGCCGAAATCAAAGATATAGAAAACCCAGGAATGCGAAAATCAGCTATGGAAAAGGATCGAAAGTAAAACATCTAGAAAACAAAGGCCAGTGAAAATCAAGAATCACCCTTTCTCTAATCCCATCATCCAATCTCGTCGGTCACCTGTCACTTTTAACTTTTGACGTTTATGGAAAAAGCGGCCGGATTAGGAAATTGCAATGATGGGGAGGTGCCATGTAAGAGTGGGGCAAAACAACGATCAAGAGGAGTATGAAACGAGCAAAAAGGGAATATTTCGTCGAAAGGAGAAGGGTGATTGATATCCTAATTAATCAATACACCCTCGAATAAATAGTGATTTGTTTCGGTATACCAGTTTTACCAACCTTATTTTCATCCTCGCCAATTTCAAAAATAATGAAATCTTCATTATCCTCACTAAAAATCTCACAAATGAAATCCTCACTAAAATTCTCACAAATGATATCCTCACTAAAAATCTCACTAATCTCAATGGAATCCTCACTAAAAATCTCACTGGAATCCCCACTAAAAATCTCACTGGAATCCTCACCGATGAAATCCACACTAAAAATCTCACTAATAACATCCTTACTAATCTACCACTATTAACCCACAAAGGATAAGTACTTATTCACTGATGACCCCTCACTTACATCTTTCTCACACATAAACGATAGATCTACTATCCTGCCTCCCAGGAAACTAGTAATCCTTTACTATTCTCACCAGACCTTTTTTCTCTCGCAAGCTCGCCAGACTTTTTTCTGTCGCAAGCTCCAGGAAACGATTTTCGTCACCTTCCCCTTTAGGCAATTCCTGTATTTCCCATCACGGAACCATTTTTCCATATAAATATCCATCCCCCTGACCTCAAGACACCATGGGTCGCTTCAAGTTTGGCAAGAAAAAGACCGAGGACACCGCCTCGATGACTTCCGACAAACACAGCATATACACCACCCAGGAGGAAGACGCGCGCAAAGCGCAATTGAGCCCCAAGCTCAACAAGCACGAGTACGAAACGTTACAGCCGCTCGAGTCGCCCGAGTCGCTCGGGTATGCACCCGAGCACGCGGACGCAACGGTGGCCAAACCGGTGATGCATGTGGCGGACCCCGCACTCGCTGCGGTGTCCCCCTGGAAGCGCCACAAGCTCCTCAACTCGCCTTTTCCGAGGTACCGCCACGCCGCATGCTCGGTGCTGAGCGAGAAATCCGAGGTGTACCTTATGGGGGGTCTCAAAGAGGGCTCGGTGTTTGGCGACACGTGGAAAATCAGTCCGGAGACGACGCGTGACGGGTACATGTATGTGTCGCACCCGATCGATGTGGCCAATTTAAACAACCCGCCTGCGCGTGTCGGGCATCTGGCCGTGCTCTGCGGCAACGCGTTCATTGTTTTCGGCGGAGATACGGTCGACACCGACTTTAACGGGTTTCCGGACAACAACTTTTACTTGTTCAACATCAACAACAACAAATACACAATCCCGCTGCACATCCTCAACAAGCCCAGCGGCCGCTACGGGCATACTGTGGCGGTGATTGCATTGAGCAGCAGCTCGCTGCGTCTCTACTTGTTTGGCGGCCAGCTCGAAAACGACGTGTTTGCCGACTTGTACTACTTCGAACTCAACACATTCAAGTCGGCCAAGGCCCGGTGGGAAACGGTCGAACCGGTCAACAACTTCCGGCCGCCGCCCCTCACGAACCACTCGGTTGCGGTGCACAAAACCAAGATGTACGTGTTTGGAGGGGTTTACAACAACGAGCGCGTGTCGAACGACTTGTGGAGCTACGACGCGGCCACCAACAAGTGGAGCCAGATCCCGACAAGCGGGGCCGTGCCACTTCCGGTCAACGAGCATTCGAGCTGCATTGTCGGCGACCAGCTTTTCGTGTACGGCGGAAACGACTTTTCCGGGGTCATCTACAACCTGTTGCACGTGCTCGACCTCCGGACGTTTGTGTGGCGCAAGGTGGCGGATGGGACACTCTTCGGACCAGGACCGCGCTGCGGGCACCTGATGACGTACCTCCCGAAACAGAACAAGATCCTCATCATGGGCGGCGATAAGAATGACTACGTGGTCGGCGACCTGTCGAACATGGAGACATACGAGGAGTACGACGGCAACGAGGTCGGAACCATGATTTACGAGTTGGATGTCGCGGTTGTCGAGAACTTTTTCGAGGGTGACGCGATCAAGGCGCCCAAACCGAGGGCAGCGTCGGCCGTCAACTACGAGCGCCACGGCCGCAGCCAGAGCGCCGGAATCGACGAGTTCCGGACCCCCTTGGCCAGCCCGGGCAGACGCTCGCGCAACGCATCAAAGACGGATGTCAAGGAGGAGAACGGCGACTTGGAGGATCGGATTACGGAAAAGCCGACAACCTCGGATTCGAAGGAACCTTTCGTATCAAAGGAGCCGGTCAGTGACCCTTTCCTATCGAGAGAACCATTCCCATCGAGAGAACCTATCACGCCGAGAGAACCTGTCACATCGAGAGAACCTGTCACGTCGAGAGAACCAATACCCGAGCACATAAATGACTCGTTCAAATCCGACTCGTTCAAAGTTGATGCCTCCGACGATCCCAAAATCAAACGACTCGTCACCGAACTCTCGGCCGAGCTCACAACGCTCAAAAGCACGACCAAGACGCAGATGCAGAACGCGACAGACCGCATCCGGCAGCTCGAGAAGCAGCTCGCGGACGAGGCTGCCGCGTACCAGAAGGAGCTTGCAGATTCCACAAACGGGTACCAGAAGCAGCTCACGGAGCGCGACGCGCTCGTGAGCGAATTGCGCAACGCGGTGGAGCCCGGCGCGCTCGACATCGAAAACAGCGACACGGGCATTTCCGAGCTTTCCAAGTACAAACTCGACCGCCTCGAGCTCAACAACCGGCTCCTCTACTACGAACAGGAAAACGCGCGGTTCCAGGCGAAAATCGCGCACTTTGAGCCATTTATGAACGCGCAGATCGGTGACTTGTCCCAGTTCCAGAAGGTGATACGCGGTCAGGAGGAGCAGATTGCGCGTTTGAGCGCGCAGGTCGTGGATCAGGAGGTGTTGCAGCGACTGGTCACGGACTGGAAGGCGCGTCACGACAACTTGGCGGTGGAGTACGCGAACTTCAAGGCGATCCACGATGACTCGATCGACGGCGACGCGGAGGACGTGGAGTCGGAGACGCGCTCGTTGGTCAGCACCGCGACGGGCACGCGCAAACGCGACATCTCGTCCCAGTTGGAAGTCTTGGTCAACGCGTGGAGCAACCGCACCACCCTCCCCGACACCGCGAGTGTCACGAGCGCGGGGTCACATGACCCCGAGTTTGTGAGCAAGTTGCAAAAGCAGGTGGACGACTTGTTGGCCGTGAGCAAGCAAAACGACGAGCGTCTGAGTCTGGAAATCGAGCGTTTGCACGAGGAATTGGCGGAGAAGTTGAACAGTCTCAAGATGTTTGAGGAAAACTACCGCGACGCGCTCCAGCTGGTGAACAACACCAGCAAGGCGTTGCGGTTGAATGAGGAGGAGTCACGTGCGCAAAAACAAACCATTGAGAGGTTAGTGAAGGAGAACAACGAGTTGAGTTTGTTCATGAAGGCGTCCAAGAGGCATTCGCTGCGTTCTGTGGCGCCGTTGGCGCCGGGAGTGGGTCTGCCGAACTTGCCACACGCGATTACAGAGGAGGATGAGGAGGTGGACGAGGAGAGTGCGATTAACAATGCGCACTTTACGATGAAGATTCAGGATTTGGAGGCGGACTTGTATATTTTGAAGCAGGAGAGGGATGGGTTGAAGGAGAGTGTGAGGGGGTTGCAGAAGGAGTTGTATCTCGCCAAAAGATGAACGGAGCGAAGCGACGTGAATCTTTTCGAAAAAGGATGATCAGCAAAAGGATCACGAGGTTCGAGCGGGGAGGGACTATAAACAGCCAAGCAGTCACTAATCGAGCGAAGTGATTTGGTACAGAGAAAAACTACCCTAATCGAGCGAGGTGATTTGGTAAACACAGAAAAAAGATGAGCGTCTATGAAAAATAGATAGAAGCGAGATCTTTATGCTAGGGAGACTAGAGAATATTTATATTCATGTGGTGATATATAATAATGAATGAGCAATGAGAACAGTAGTATTAGTAGCGAAGCGAACAAATGGAATGTTATTGAGTGATAGATTGTTATTGAGTGATAGATTGAATGTTATTGAGTGATAGATTGTTATTGAGTGATAGATTGAATGTTATTGAGTGATAGATTGTAATGTTATGAGTGATAGATTGTAATGTTATGAGTGATTGTAAATGATGTTATTGAGTGATAGATTGAATGTTATTGAGTGATAGATTGTAATGTTATGAGTGATTGTAAATGATGTTATTGAGTGATAGATTGAATGTTATTGAGTGATTGTAAATGATGTTATTGAGTGAATTGATAGACTGTACGTGTATTGAGTGAATTGATAGACTGTATGTGTATTGAGTGAATTGATGTAATTGATATTTGGAATGGAATCGGACAGAAGAATGTGAGAAACCAATATAAACCTTTGGACTGTGATTCAGTATGGTTGGAGGAATGACAGTAATACTGAGAGTGTAACTATTATTGATCGAAACATATTGTCAAAAATGATTAACGCTTGAATTGTAGTGAATAGTGGATTGGGCATAACTCATGTTAATTGAATTTTTTGAGAATGTGCACTTCATAAACTGTAAAGGATGTAAGGTTGAATGGTGGGGAATGTCGATGGATGAATAGACGCAGTGTGTTTTTTGCAACGTGTATATCATTTGTGATATTGAGTGCTTGGAGTCTATGTTGATTGTGAGGATGGTGATGTGATCTTGAAAACTAAGGTCCAAAGTTTCCTTGAATAATACAAGATAGTTCTTGAATAATACAAGATAGTTCTTGAATAATACAAGATGGTTCTTGAATAATACACAATGGTTCTTGAATAATACAAAATGGTTCTTGAATAATACAAGGTAGCTCTTGAATAATACAAGATGGTTCTTGAATAATACAAGATTGTTCTTGAATAATACAAAATGGCTCCTTGAATAATACAAAATGGCTCCTTGATAATACAAGATTTAATAGTACCTTGCGTGCCTTTTCTTTCGCCTTCGTACCCACATTAGGTAACATTGGTCTAGTTGCCGTAACTGACACTGAGTTGTGAAAACACGTCATGCTACCAGACAACACGGAAACTGTGCTCATTCTGCCAATTAAGAGATTCATTTTGGCTGCGAAAAAAACTACTCGTAGAACATACGAATGGGTAGAAAAAACTAATGCAAAAAAATACTGAACAAATTCAAACGATCCGATAACTATGTACAACACACTCCTCTTTGAACAATCAAAGACATTATCGATTACTGACCTGCTGTCTCACAAGAATTTACGAACATAGAACACCAAGAGCGAAAACAATATACTGGATGCCTCCCTCTTTCTAAGAAATCATAGATATTCTCCTGCCTCGCAGCTCCCAGAAATCTCAATCTGAACACAAAGAACAAAGAAGAAACAAACAGAAGAATCAGACGTCGTTACAACAAAAGAATCAGATCTCGATGCAACAAAAATACCAGATCTCGATAAAACAGAAATATCAGATCTCGTTACAACAAAAATACCAGATCTCGATAAAACAAAAATAACAGATCTCGTTACATCAAAAGAATCAGATCTCGTTACAACAAAAATATCAGATCTCGTTACAACAAAAATACCAGATCTCGTTACAACAAAAATACCAGATCTCGATAAAACAAAAATATCAGATCTCGTTGCAAGAAAAGAATCAGATCTCGATACAACAAAAATACCAGATCTCGTTAGAATCAGATCTCGTTAAATTTCGAAATCTCGTCTCATCAGGAGATGTATCACCAGCCCATCGACCGTTACTTTTGTATCCTCAAAGCTTACCGTATAAGCACATATGACATGCAAGGTTTAGATATCATTCTGTATGTTCACACCCAAAAATCGTTATCAACTCTCATCATGTTCTAGCCTACCCTCTGCCACTACATCTGCGTCTTCTCCGAACATCTCATCCTCATCTCCAACATCACCACCCTCATCTCCGATCCCACCTCCGACCCGTTTCTTCATCCATTCCCATTTTTGCACCCAAACTAACTCCGTCTTAAACCCGCATCCATTTTGGAAGTATATCCGACAAGACTATATAGAGACGAGTCAACGGCACATTCACTCCTCGCTAGAATTACACATCACTTGATTGCAAAACCGCATGATTACAACCCATTTGAATCATCAAATTCGCTGAACCAATTTTCACTTGAACTATCAAATATCCTTGCTAAATCAGCCGTGCAAAAACTAAGCCTTAGCAAAGATAAGATCACAAACACAATACCTATACACCATTAAGAGTACCGTTACAGTACCGCAATACCACTACCCACACCGTGACAATACCACTGCCACTAACAACATCACACCATCCTCAATCAAACCACCATGTCAATCGCTCCAGACTTGGAAAACGGCATCCAAGATGACAAATACAGCTTAAACAATAACTCAAACAATAACGACAAATTCACCAGTAACGATGAAAACGACAAGTCCACTAATGACGACAACGACAACAACAACTCCAACGACAAGTCCAATCCATTTCCACCCCCCAACTCATCCTTCTTCTCCCCCGCAGCACGTCCATTCACCAAAAAAGCAATCCTAAAGGCCTCCCTTTTCCTCCTCCTCATGGGCGTTCTCGTCCTCGGCATCTTCTCCATCTACTGGGGCTCCATGTTTCGCCGCAGCGGCCGTTTGCGCAATCTCCGCTCGTTGGTGGTCGTCGCAGACGACGGCCCCATCGGCGACCAGTTCGCAGCATTCATGCAGTCCCCCACGGCACGTGCCGCAAGCGACTGGCACGTGATGAGCGCTACCGAGTTCATGGGGGACAAAAGTGGCGCTACCGAGGCGGAAGTGCTTCGGCAGGTGCACCACCAGGAGTGGTGGTTTGCGTTCTATGTGAAGGAGGGAGCGAGTGCCAATCTCCGTGCGGCTATCGCCGACAACGACGTGTCGTACAACGTGTCGAACCTGCTGATCGTGGGCGTGTACGAGACTGGCCGCGATTTTGCAACCATGGGCGGAACAATCATTCCGGCGATCCAAAAAGTCGCGACTGCGTGGACAAACAGCCACGCACCGGAGGTGATGAACCAGCTAGCAAATGGAAGCAGCAGTGTGGTTGCCAACCGGCCGATTTCGCCGCTTTTCCACGACTATCGCCCCGTGGTGGATGCGGTTGTTGCCGCACCCGCCCAATTCGGCAACATTTACATAATCATTCTCAGTTTTTTTTCCTTTTCGCTTTTTGCATCCATCCACGAAAGTGTGGGGAAATTGCGGCTCAAGGGCGTGCACTACTTGCTCTGGCGGTATTTTGCGAGCATCACGGCGTTTTTCTTCATTGCGCTTTTGATGGGGTTGGTGTCGCTTGCCATGCAGATTGACTTTACGCCTGCATTTGGGAAATCCGGCTTTTTGGTCTTCTGGATGTCGAGTTTCATGACGTGTGTGGCGGTGGGCCTTATGAACGAGATCATGGGGATGTTGTGCATTGTTTTCTTTCCAGAAATGATGGGTTTCTGGTTGTTGTTCTGGGTGGTGATCAATGTTTCGCCGACTTTTACTGCTTTGGCACTCTGTCCGGGGTTTTACCGCTACGGGTACGCGTTACCGGTGCATAATCTGTACGCGATCACCAAGGTGGTGTTGTTTGACACGTGGAAGGGCGATTTGGGGCGTTCTTTTGGTGTTTTGGCGGCGTGGTGTGTGGTTTTGAGTGTTTTGCAGCCGGTGGTGGTGGTGTTTTTCAGCAAGAAGATGGTGGAGCGAGCAAGAGCGAAGGCGTAAAAGGGCAACTGAACGATGAATGTGAGTGAACATGAAGTGCTAGAGAAAAGGAAGAGCGAGCTGGTTGAAAAGGAAGAGCGAGCTAGTTGAGAAAGAAGAGCGAGCTAGTTGAGAAAAGGAAGCGAGCTAGTTGAGAAAGGAAGAGCGAGCTAATTTAGAAAAAAGAAGCAATTGAGAAAAACGAAGTCGTGGTTGCAGTCGATTGTACAGAAGAACAAATACTGGAGAAGAAAGTGATCTGACTACATTAAGAAGTGATATAAACGTTAATAGTGATTAGTGATAATAGAGAATATTTTACATCATTCGTGTGCAGGAACGCATTGAGTGAAGGAGAAAAGCGTTGACTTACGTGAGAAGCAATAAACTGTATCTGAAATGATTAAAGATATAGAAAATGAGCAACTATATATGAGGAGAGATTAGATAAGCAGTACCAATGTTATTTGCATTAGGTTATTTAAGGGTTAGTATACCTGTTAGCCCTCTTTTAAAGTATACGCTGGACACTCCTTACGCTAAACTATTTAGTTAGTTCTAGCGGATGTGTGTAAAGAATAGTTCAAGGATCGGATACCAAAGGCACCAATTATGATCAGAAATAAGGAATGACATAGTAGTCGAGTCAAAATGGTAAATTGAGAATGGTTGGTAAATTGAAGACGTGGAGTCACCACGTATTCATGACTAGACTGATAAAGTGAACTATGTGAGCAAATATAATGGAGATTAAAACGACTGCATGTAGTAGTATGAACTGGTTTGACTAATAAATGAAATAGTAAATGGAAAGGACTAAAGAGTCGTAAAAATTAAGGTATTGAGTAAAATGATTCACTAAAAATGGAGGACACTATTCATACAAATGGAGGAAATTTTAGAGACTGTCAGAGTGTCTAGGGAGAGTGATTTTTTATCAAATAATCTGTCGAGTGATTACTTAATACGAGATGTCGTCAGTGTCTCAAGGAACAGCTCACTGCGTTCTTCTTCCACTATAATCGCTCGGGTATGCTCACATTTGCTCAATTCGCTCATGTTCACTCACTTGATTATCAATAAACAAATTAACCGTATTCACAGCATTGCTTGAGCGTCCTTATTCTTCCTGCGCTGTTGCAACCGAAACTCATAGTTCAACCGCAGGGTCACGACTCTTATTCGTAATGCTTCTCCATTAGCATTGCTTGTAAACCTTAAGTTTTACATCATTCCCTCGCCATTTTCGAAATCCATCATTATTTTTCTCTAAAGTTCATACTACTGTTCGTTCGCTTCGTTCGCTAGTTATAAACTCTTTATACGTGTTACTTACGATCAATTAGGTATTGTAGATTACGACCTTTAATGTGCACACACCCATGAGGTCCGTTATAAACTGGGATAATTTGCTCATGGGTTCCGTTATAAAGTACGTTAGTTCGCTCATGAAATCGCTTATAAACTGCGTTAGTCTAGTTATGAATTCCGTCATGAATTACGTTTGTGCACTCATGAACACCGTCGTACGCTCTGTTTGTTCACCCATGAGGTCAGTGGTGAGGTTTGCTTGGCCGTGAAGCGGTTGACTCTTTGGAATTCTCACTCGTCAGTTGTAAGCTCTCAAGAGTTCTCTTCAGTCTCTCAATCATCCTTTGATTTTCATTCACTCGCTCACTCAACTTCACCTGTAACCACTTTATGCTCATTCATTCGCTCACTCAGGTTCACCTATAACCACTTAATGTTTATTCACTTCACGAGCGGAGCCAGTAAAGTTCACCTAAATGTATATTCATTAGTTCACTCGTCAAGTTCACCTTAATGTATATTCACTCGTCAAGTTCACCTTAATGTATATTCACTCGTCAAGTTCACCTTAATGTACACTCACCCGCTCACTCGTCAAGTTCACCTTAATGTATATTCACTTGTCATCACCTTAATGTTTGTTCACCCGCTCACTCGTCAAGTTCAGTTGCCGTCAGTTGCCCTAAAGTCAGCTATGACTGAAAAAGCCATACTCCTCATACTGCGGCGTCCCCGTTGGCTCCTCCGGCACCATCGCCATCGGACTCTCCTCCTCCATGCCCTCGGGGTTGGACGGAAGCAAACTCGCCTCGTGTGCACGCATCCGCTCCTTCTCACTCACAGGCCCACTCGGGTACTCCGGCGTCTCAAACGCAGATGCGTCGTACCCGTGCCCCGGCGGCATGTCGTAATGCTCGTCGCGTGGAGTGTAGAGCGGCGTTGACGCGTCTGTCGTCTCGGGGTGCGATGGCGACTGGAAGAACGACAGCCCCGGTCCTGATCCGATGACCGTCGTTCCCGCGGGCGATCCAGTGGGGGCAGGCGAGCCCCCAAACGCCGGCGAGCTCGTCATTCCAGGCAGACTCGGCATTCCAGGAGTCATACCAGGAGTCATTCCTGTTCCAGATCCTATTCCCGGCGACTGCCCCATTGGCGACTGTCCCATCGCTATCCCCGGCGACTGCCCCATCGCTATTCCCGGAGAATGCCCCATCGCTATTCCCGGAGAATGCCCCATCGCTATCCCCGGCGAATGCCCCATCGCCACCCCCGGCGACTGACTCGTGAACCCTGGCGACTGACTCGTGAACCCTGGCGACTGCCCCGCAATCCCCTTCCGATCACTTCTATGCGTTCCGATAATCACCTCTGTCGTCAACTGCAAAAACTTCTTCGACCGCTTGAACTTGTCCGTATTCACAAATCCGCCCTTTTCGCTGCGCTGCTTCTCGCTCGTGTTCTCCTCAATCAGCAAGCTCTTACCGCTCAAATTCACAAGCACCTCGACAAAGTACTGGAAGGACACCAATGGACACCCGGCAATCGTCGGAAACGCGTCCGCTGGAACTCGCACGTTGGTGGTGACATCCGCGCTCAACGTCGCCGGGTCCACGTACAACGGCACAATCAGCTGGTGCAAATCCTTGCGGAAACTCTCGGGCAAGGAATTGCCGCCCTCCAAGCGGCACACACGCACAAACGTCACTATGATACCATTGAGATCCTGCACCTTGCGGAGGTGGTGGACGCGCAACTTGACGGGAATCTGCTCGCCACGGAGGTACCCGCGGTGCGGTACCTCCAAGGACACGCGGATGGCGGAAGCAGTTCGCGAGTCCAGCGTTGAGCATGATTCGGGGGAGAATGTTGGGTGGGAAAGCGACAGGGCCAGGGGAATATTCAGGATACTCAGCGAAGGTACCAGGGTATTTCCCAGGTTTCCTTGATTACTTCCTAAATTGTTTGGATTTGCTAGGTTTGGAATCTGGTTACCTTGTATCTGATTCAGGTTTTGTATCTGGTTCAGGTTTTGTATCTGACTCAGGTTTTGAATCTGGTTCAGGTTTTGTATCTGACTCAGGTTTTGAATCTGGTTCAGGTTTCCTATTACCTGGCTATTCAGGGCACCTTGTCCCTGACTTCCTTGTCCCTCGCTTGAATTCCCACTTCCGTATTCCCCCTGGTTTTCTCCCCGTCCGTTCTCTCTTATATCTTTTGCGGGATTTAAATTTGGCTGCAAATGACCTGCATACTCCAGCCCATGAATGGTACTCGACAGATCAGGCGAGACCCGCGATTGGACGAGACGCGCGTCTTCGTCATGCTCCTCCCGTATCTGCTCATGCCGCAGGCACGGTGCGTTTTCGCCACCCAGATTACTATAAAGGAGGCTGTTTGCCTCCGGTATCACGGGAATTGATGACCCGTTCTGTACCTCTCTGTCGTCCAGTCCGCCCAGACTCACGCTGCTGTATGTCTTTTCCAGTGTGGTGCTGTGTGTTCGCGACAACCTGTTCATTCGCGGTTCCTTGATGGCAACTCGCTTCGCCTTTGGTGGCGGCAAGCTTGCGACATCAATCGGGCTGATCAAGTTGATTGGTTTGTCAAAGGCACGCGGCGACGAGTGGTGGCCGTTCTCCATGCTGGTGCGCAACAAGTAGCCGATTACGCCCTTGCCAAAGTCGATCGACGTGTATATGCGCTTGTTGGGGAGTTTTACGATGAAGGGGAAGCGGTGCTCGCCCGCGTAAAGGCCGCCGTCGCCGTAGATCTGGATGGTGTGGTCGAAGAGCGTGTTCTTGACGGGGCGGAACTTGCTGTGGGGGGTCGCATTGACGCGAACGTAACCGATGAGCGAGAGCGTGATTGCTGGGTTGACTAGGTTCTTTTTGGATACGAGGATTATCTGGCCCAGGACCTCGTCGCCGGGGAGCCACAGCCTGTGCGGGTCGTCCAAGACGAGGTAGAAGTCGTCGTTGGGGGGAAGGGCGTCGTCGTGCTTCGCCGACGGGATGATTTTCGACATGGCTCGCCGCATTGTTGATAAAGGAGAAAAGAAAAATTGTAGAATAGAGAATGGAAAAGAATGATAGAACGAGAATGGGAAGATGAGAGAGAAGGGCAATACGAATGGGGAGATATGAGAGGATATGGGAGAATAAGGATGGATGCTGGGAGGGAAATGTGGTCTTCATTGTCAATGGTATGATGAACATTACGAACACGTTTGTGGAGATATCGCGACACAAAGAATAGGAATTGGTGAGAGCGGAACACGATTATGTGGTGATGTGGTGGATAAAGGTGATAGGGCGATTAGGTGACTAGGTGACTAGGTGACTAGATGATCCGGTGGTTAGGTGATTACAGACATATAAAGCATAGCGGAAGGATCGAGAATGATTAGGAATCGATTTCAGTGGCAGTTAAGCCACGTCATGTGACAATGTAGATGACGCAAATTATTGGAGTAGATGAAGGACTGAATTAGGTGAGCACTCTGAAGTAGATTCTTCTGTTTTGCCATTTGTATCGTTATATGTACTTTCTCTTACTTCTTGTGGGGATTGAGATATTTTGTATCGCTTTCAACTGTATTCGATGAATGAAAATTCTTCGCTTGTCACATTTCTTTTTAGATTCGGCGAAGGAGAGCGGACGGGTTGGAGGAAAGGTTGGACGTGAGTTTGGAGGTGAGTTTGGAGGTGAGTTGGGATGGGAGAGTTGGATGTTGTCCGATACGTCCGTGTGCAGTGCTCAGAATCGATCGAGGCGGTATTTTTCTGAGGTACAAAGGAAAAACGGTGTTTATTTTTGAGGGCCGAATTGGCGAACAGAACGCCGAAACGCAGAGAATGAATTGGATATAGGGATAAGAAAGAAACGGACTCTTATGGTGGTGTTTTCTGGAGACTCGACGGAGATGTGGTAGATCTACTGCCAGGACGTTTAGGTGTTGCTTGTTTAGGTGTTTCTTGTTTAGGTGTTTTGTTTCTGGTCGTATTTGAATTTCTCCAGTAATTTTCAGCGGGCTTTTTTTAGCGACCAGTAATTATTGGCGACAGATTTAATTTTCTAGTGTAGTTTTTTCTCTAGTAACTGTACATTTAGATGGGTTACACGGAAAAATGAGAAAATGATTGGGAAGGTGAGGATTGCAAAGATGAAGATTGAAAAGCTGCTAGAGCATTGGTGTGAAGGAACCCACTAGATTATGAACTTTGATGAGTTCGCAAGATGATGAAAGTACTGCGGGTGAATGGTGAATATCTATTGTATGGATGGTGAATATCATATTGTATGGATGGTGAATATCATATTGAAGGTGAATATCATATTGTATGGAAGGTGAAGATCATATTGTATGGATGGTGATTATCATATTGTATGGATGGTGAAGATCATATTGTATGGATGGTGAATATCATATTGTATGGATGGTGAAGATCATATTGTATGGATGGTGAAGGTCATATTGTATGAATAGTGGATCTAAGAGATTTGAGAAGTGGTGAATGTTTAGAATTGATTCACATGGCTGCAAAAAACGAGGTATTAAAATGATGAATGTCGAGGTCACGAATAGACGTTGAGTGGATAATGACGAATCGAAGAAAAATCGTAGATTGCTCATATGATTGAGAACAATCGGCTGTTGACCTTAAGTAGGTCTTCAGGGCCTCTAAAAAATGAAGTGAGAGTTCATAGAGTTGTCAACTGAGGAAGATCATGTAATTGAGAATCAAATCTTGTCGAGAATCAAATCTTGTCAACTGAGAAAGATCATGTAATTGAGAATCAAATCTTGTCGAGAATCAAATCTTGTCAACTGAGAGAGATCTTGTCAATTGAGAAAGATCTTGTCAATTGAGAAAGATCTTGAAAATATGAGAATACGAGAATATGAGAATGAGAATATGAGAATATGAGAATGAGAATATGAGAACATGAGAACATGAGAACATGAGAACATGAGAATATGAGAACATGAGAATATGAGAATATGAGAATGAGAATATGAGAACATGAGAACATGAGAACATGAGAATATGAGAACATGAGAATATGAGAATATGAAGAACACAGAAATACGAATGAACAACCTGGAAATGACCTTCTCCAGATCATCATCTCCAGAATCTGCAATACTTCTTTCAGCTTTATCCCTTTTTATCAAAGTATTTGAAAAAAGCCTCTTTCCCCCAAACCCTTCCTGTTCCAAGCTCACCAGGATATTTTCCACCACTTACAGTTATCTCTCAATATATTACTATACCACGCCGCAATCCGCACACAATCCCGAAAATCGTCTATCATCAAAGTGGCAAACCGCGGTACATGTCCTTCCTATCAAAATCCCTCGAGTCCCATCAATCCCTCATCAACCGCGGTATCAATCAGTATCAAAAAAATCGGCATCAATCAGTATCAAATCCATCAATATCAATCAGTATCAAAAAAATCCGTATCAATCAGTACCAAATCCATCAATCCCGCATCATCCCGCTAATCCATCCAAATCCCGATACCAAAATATCCCGCTGTCAAAATCCATCCAAATCCCAAAATCGAAATCCCAAAATCACGGTACGAATCAAATCAATGTAATGTTTGTCGCTCATCAAGGAATATTTATCGCTCACGTTCGCTTTGCTCACGTTCACTATCACGATTAATCAAAAGTCTTCTTGGTTCCCTTGAACTCAGCAACATTTGGAGCCCTCGATGGAGTGCTCTCTCTGCTGAAGCCACCCCTTCCACCTCTGTCACCGAAACCTCCTCTACCGCCTCTGCCACCTCTGTCACCGAAACCGCCTCTGCCTCCTCTGCCACCAAAACCTCCTCTACCGCCCCTGGCACCACCGGCGCCACCGGCCGGGCCCTCTCTCGGAGTGGAAAAGTCCAATCTGCATGGTCTGCCCTCGATGTACTCACCGTTCAAGGCGTTGAACGCACCCTGCGCCTCCTCCACACTGGAGAACTGCACATATCCGAACCCCTTTGGCTGCTGGGTGTCCGGGTGGGTTGGAACACGGCACGAGATGACGGTACCGTGCTCGCCGAAAATGTTGAACAAGTTGTCCCTCTCGGCGTTAAAGGAGAGGTTCCCGACAAACAAGGTGTCGGACGGAGCCGATGGCTTGTCGCCGTACTGCTTGGCTCTGTCGGAGTTAGCGTTGCTGGCGTGTGGCTTTCCGGTCGAGAGGTCCAAGTTGACCGGTCTGCCGTCAATCTCCTTGTCCTGCATGGCGGCCATGGCGGCCTCGGCCTGCGATTTGCTCTCAAAGTCGACATAGCCGTAACCACGGGACTTGCCGGTGGCTCTCTCCATGATGACACGGGCGCCAACAACACCCTCGAGGTGCTCGAACTCTCTTCCGAGCCACTCGTCGTCGACGTTCCACGAAAGACGGCCGACGAAAAGGGTTCCCGGTTCGGAAGATTCGGTCTTGGCCTTCTTAACAGGGGCCGCAACCTCCTCCTCAGCAGGACGCTTGGCAGACTCGGTCTCCTCGGAGTCGGAGGAGTCGGAGTCAGACGAGTCAGAGTCGGAAGAGCTCGACGAGTCGGAGTCGGAGCTCGAGTCGGAGTCGGAGCTCGAGTCAGAGTCGGAAGAGCTCGAGTCGGAAGATTCCTTCTCGGTCTTCTTCTCCTCAACCTTCTCAACCTTCTTCTCCTCCTCCTCAGAGTCGGAGTCGGAGTCAGAGTCGGAGGAGTCGGAATCAGACGAGTCGGAAGACGACTCATCGCTGGACTCCTTCTTCTCAACCTTCTTGGACTCCTTCTTGGACTTCTTCTCAACCTTCTCAACAACCTCCTCATCGGAAGAGTCAGAGTCGGAGTCGGAAGAGGAGTCGGAAGAGCTCGAGTCGGAAGAGGACGACGAGTCGGAAGACGACTCAGACGAGGACTCGACCTTCTTTTGCTTCTTGTCGACCTTCTTGGTCACTTTCTTGGATTCAGATGATTTAGCCATTGTGTGTGGGGATAAATTTTTCACTTGCGATGGGTTTTTATAGGAAAGAAAAAGAAATGAGATGAGGTAACGTGAGCAAAGCGATAAAATGGAAAATTAAGCAAATGTAATGATGAAGTAATCAATGATAATCAATGGAAGAAATCAATGATAATCAATGGAAGTAATCAATGGTGAAGAAATCAATGATGAAGTCTCAATGATGAAGTAATCAATGATGAAGTCCAATAAATATGAAGTCCAATAATTATGGTCAAATAACGACGAAGTCTAATAATGAAGTCTAATAATGAAGCCTAATAATGACCTGATGAAGGAGAACAATGTACGATAAAGGACGTGATTGTTAGATATCTTATGTTCCTCGCAGCCGAATCTAGAGATCCATTGATAAATGGTGAACTGCTCAGAAGCTCTAGAGAAATGTGAGGTTTTTATCAATTTTTATCAAATTGACGATACTTTTAGAAAAAAGGAATTTTCGATTTTAGAATCGAAGCAGATTCGAGCAAACATAGGCTCACGTGATAGATAGGCAGTTTTTGGTACTATGATTTTCCTCAGATAGTAATGTTTTTGATCATTCACTGTGGTTTCTTCAATTGTCATGTTTTTGATCACGGTGGTTTCTTCAATTGTCATGTTTTTGATCACGGTGGTTTCTTCAATTGTCATGTTTTTGATCACGGTAGTTTCTTCAGAGAGTAATGTTTTTGATCAATATCATAAGTTCAATTTCTCGCTAATGGTGCCAATTTTTGTTTTAGGAGAGTAAAAAAGTAGCGATTATCAGTGATGGTTCTCGAATGATCACAAGAATCGATAAGTAATATGTACGCATGGAAGAATACAAAAATTGCCAGACCGAATAATTTCACTCATCAAACAAAAATTGTACGGCGAGTATCATGGTTATCGTATTATCTATCGGCTCCCTGATTTTCTGGGTAAAAACCAATTCTCGGTATTTGTCGTACCGGAGTTTTGGTAATTTTCCACCATTTCAGTGAGCTTTTCGGTAATTCCCTACCATTTCAGTGAGTTTTTCGGTAATTCCCTACCATTTCAGGGAGTTTTTCGGTAATTCCCTACCATTTCAGGGAGTTTTTCGGTAATTCTCCTACCATTTCAGTGAGTTTTTCGGTAATTTCCTAGAAAGTTTTTCGGTGATTCTCGACTACTGGAGTTTCGGTAATTCTCCTACCATTTCAGCCAGTTTCTCGGTAATTATCGTACCACTGGAGTTATCGGTAACACCTTTCCTCTAATTTATCGCACCACTGGTTCTGCAAATCGGTAATTTCTACCTGCTACTGCACCAGCAATTTGCTCTGTTCACACCTGTTTTCGGTGTGTTCCCAGGTTTTCCACTCCTTACAAATTCACCACTAACACCAAATAAAGCCTACCAGCCAGCTAGGGTATAATGTCACTAGTGGCCAAAAATTCAAGCATCGGTTCGGTGACTCTATTGGACCTTGACACAAGTGCTATTTTGTTCCTGTCAGATTAAGCCCTATCGGATGTGCGAAGCGAATGAGTGAACTGTGAGGATTAAATAAGGAATACAATGTGCGAAAATTCGCACCACGGTACTAGAAAGTTCAATAGTAGTTTTATTTCTCACTAATGTATTTCGCACCGATGCCACCACATTTTTCCTTACCATTACTTTTCCTCTCGCACATCATACTAAAATTACAAAGAGCCAGTGAGGATGAATTACGCATTTCCCTTTCGCAAGTCTTGGAATACGCATTTCCCTTTCGCAAGTCTAAACATGAATATGCATTCCCATTTCGTCTAATATGAATATGCATTCCATCTCGCAAGTTCAGTAAACTGTTTTGATGGCTCACGACAGAAGTTATGTACCAGTATTCAGAATGGTGATGTAAATACACTTGGCTGGTACGCATCGAAAACAATCCATACCTTAGTACTTTCCTCAAAGCTTCTTACTCATTATGCTTGTTTCAAAACAACACCTGTTACTATAAAAGATCAACGTCCTCTCACCAAAGAATTTATTATATTTCCTGCAAAAAAATTTACCCTTTTGTCACAGTAGTTGTATTTGCAATATATCTCGCCGATTGCATTCCGTGATCTCGTATCCACGTACATAAACAGTTCAATTAACAAACATTAGAAAACCACATTACAGTTTAGTTAACATTTCAACATTAGAAAACCACATTACAGTTTAGTTAACATTAGAGAACCAGATTATAGTTTAGTCAACATTTCAACATTAGAGAACCAGATTATAGTCAACATTTTAAACAATAGAAAACCACATTATAGTCAACATTTCAACATTAGAAAACCACATTATAGTCAACATTTTATACATTGGAAAACCACAATCTAGTTAAATTCACTAGTAACCAACGAGCACCCCTGATTTGCTGCTTCAGGATAGATGTATACTCTTTTGTTTGAATTAGCTCAAAAGATATGTCCTTTAAGATATAGTGTCTCCTATATCACGTGAACATATTTCCCGCACGGTGAGCATAAAACCACTGGCACAATCCACTCTTATTACAAAACATAAACCACTCTCTGACGCCTCCTGTATCACGTGATCATATTTCCCGCTAACCACATAAAGTTGTAAAAACCACAAATGCATTTCACTAATAACGAAGACTAACTATTTCGGCTCGCAAGCTCACAATGAAATAAACATATATACTGTTTTTGTTCAAAGCGCACCAGATGAAACTCTTTTTGTTTCCTAGTTCAAAAAACATAAGCTAGCATCACGTGACCCCGGATACGACGCATGCAATTCACGATACCACCAATCCTACACTAGGTATTTCAGACTCGCAGAAAACAGAATTTTGTTATAAGATGGGTGAAAGAACAGGAAATTATCCTTGTACGAGGCAGCATGATCTCTCGCTATTGCATATATCCCAGGTGATCAAATTCCGCTAACAGTGAGCATGAAAAACCACTACATTTCACTATTATCACAAAACACACTGATCGCAATCAGAGTCCGGAGTAGTTTATGTTTCCTCACAGTCAGAAGTAGTTTACGCTTCCTTACAGTCAGAAGTGGTTTACGTTTCCTTACAGTCAGAAGTGGTTTACGTTTCCTTACAGTCAGAAGTAGTTTATGTTTCCTTACAGTCAGAAGTCGTTCATGTTTCCTAACAGAAATAGAGTATGTTTCCTTATAGTATTTCGTGGAGAAAATAGTCTCCCATATCACGTGACCACATTTCCCCGCTAACGGAACATAAACGCTAAGCAGCCACATTTGGTAGTACAATATCAGTCCCTCCTACATATTCCTGACTCGCTCATTGTTATACAAAGAATTCCTGATTCGCAGGCTCACCAATGAATTGATACATACACTCTTTTGTTAGTATTTCCTGATTCGCAAGCTCGCCAGAAAATGCACTCTTTTGTTGGTATTTTCTGGTTCGCAAGCTCGCCAGAAAATACCAGTTATTCTTTTTTTCTTCCGCTACCGGTGAAAATTTTCCACATGTTCCCCAAACTCTCCCTCCTCAGAGTGTCTGTGCGCTTTGCACACATGCTCAAGGACCCCTCGTCCAAGTACAAGCCCTTCAAACACATTGACATCCCCGACCGCAAATGGCCCAGCAACAAAATCACAAAAGCCCCCAGGTGGCTCTCCACAGACCTTCGTGACGGAAACCAGTCGCTTCCAGACCCCATGTCCGTCGAGGAAAAGAAAGAGTACTTCCACAAGTTGGTCGACATCGGATTCAAGGAAATAGAGGTCTCCTTCCCCTCTGCATCCCAGACAGACTTCGACTTCACCCGCTACGCAGTCGCAAACGCTCCAGATGACGTCGCCATCCAGGTGCTCACCCAGTCACGTGAGCCGCTCATCCGCCGCACGATCGAATCCGTCCGCGGCGCCAAGCACGCGATTGTCCACACGTACCTCGCGACATCCGACATGTTCCGCGACATTGTCTTCAACATGTCGCGCGAAGAGGCGGTGCAGAAGGCTGCAGACACCGCGCGCCTCATCCGCTCGCTTACCAAAGACGACCCCTCGATGCAGGACACCAGATGGACGCTCCAGTTTTCGCCCGAGTGCTTTTCCGACACCCCCACCGACTACGCGGTGGAGGTGTGCGAGGCTGTGAAGGCCGTGTGGGAACCAACCGTCGAAAACCCCATTATTTTCAACCTTCCGGCAACGGTCGAGGTTGCCGGCCCGAACGTATATGCAGACCAAATCGAGTACTTTTGCAGACACATCTCGGAGCGCGAAAAAGTGGTTGTGAGCGTGCACTGTCATAACGACCGCGGCTGCGGGGTGGCCGCCACCGAATTGGGAGTCATGGCCGGCGCTGACCGTGTCGAGGGCTGTCTTTTCGGGAACGGCGAGCGCACGGGAAACGTCGATCTCGTGACTGTTGCGCTCAACTTGTACACACACGGAGTTTCGCCCGAATTGGACTTTTCGGACCTCGAATCGATCATTGAGGTTTCCGAGAGGTGCAACAAAATCCCCACACACCCACGCGCGCCGTACGGCGGCTCGCTTGTCGTGTCTGCGTTTTCCGGGCTGCACCAGGATGCGATCAAGAAGGGGTTCAACCGGATGGAGAAGTCGCCGCGCGCCGAGTGGGCGATCCCGTACCTCCCCCTCGACCCACAGGACATTGGGCGCTCGTACGAGGCCGTGATCCGCGTCAACTCGCAGTCCGGCAAGGGCGGGGCTGCGTGGGTCATTCTCCGCTCGTTAGGCTTGGACCTCCCGCGCCACTTGCAGGTTGTGTTTTCGCAGGTTGTGCAGACGCGCGCCGACAGCTTGGGGCGCGAGTTGAAGTCCGAGGAGATCTCGGCGCTTTTCCGCGAGGAGTACTTTAATTCCGAACACGTCAGATTGGGCGACTACGAGTTGACGCGCCAGAACAAGGAGGACAAGAGCATCCGTGTGGCTTTCGAGGGCGCCAAGACGGTGGAGCTTACCGGGTCGGGTAACGGGCCCATTTCGGCGTTTTTGGACGCGGTTTCGGGGCTTGTGGGGACGCGTTTCGAGGTTGTCAATTACACCGAGCACGCGATTGGCCAGGGCGCGCAGAGTAAGGCTGCCACTTTTGTTGAGTTGAGTTTTGTGGGGAAGGATGGCAAGCAGGTGAGGGAGTGGGGTTGTGGGGTGAATCTGGATGTGGGGGAGGCCTCGTTTGAGGCGATCTTGAGTGTTGTGAACAAGAGATATAGTGACTTTTAAGACTCTTTTCTTTATTGAGTGGAACAAGATATAATGACTTTTAAAAAACGCACTGTATCTTTCGGAAGAAAATTTATGGCACTGACTTTCAACCTGCTAACAAGAATAATGACTTGAGAACTTTTTTCGAAAGAATGTCACTTTATGATTTCTCATCTTGAGTGTGAACAACAGATATAATGACTATTGCCAAAAAGAACTCTTTTCTTCGAAAGAAAAATTGTCACTTTATGACTTCTCATCTTGAGTGATAACGAGGTATAATAAAATGTCAAGTTGGAAGAAAATGAAGACTCTTTTTCAAAGGGAAAGCTTTTGTTGCTTTAATTGTACTCAGATTATCCCGAGAAAAATATCATTTACGCTGTTCAAGAAAAGCATAACCCGTTTCATAGCTTACATATGAACAAATTGAAAATTATCATCAGATGAAAGTGACTTTGAGTAGTTTAAGTAGGAGGGAGAACTGGTTTCAGCAAAGACAAAGGTCTTCAAGGCAGCGTGACTCGGAAATATTGGAAGGCTGTAAGCGGAGAAATAAAGGCTGTATCGGAGAATTAGAAGGCTGTACCGGGGTAATAAAGGCTGTATCGGAGAAATGGAAGGCTGTAAATGGAGCTCAATCGATGCTTTCAAAAGTATCCTGTATTTAAAATTTGCAGCCAATATCGCTTTCAACGGGCTCAAAACTAAGTTGATTTTCAGTATTTCACGACAGAAGGTTGTTGGGTAAGAGTGTTCAAGAAACCGAAGGTTGAAAGCAATCCGAAGTTGACGTTGCCATAGATCGGCTCAAGTAGGTGTCAGTAGAACGATTAGAGCAGTCAAAACGTCGATCTGAGTGATGTTCCAAAAGACCTTAGCTTGGTAGTCGATCCAAGATTGTAACCGTTGTTCTCTTCTTGAGTTCCAAAAACGAGTCGATACTCCCGGCCTCAGGGAGAAGTGGATTCGGTGATTCTAGAGCACTGGAAGATTTAGTGTATGCTTCTTCTTGCACGACGACTTGAGCATACTGTATATAACAATGCACAGATCATAGGCTGTATTAATCGTAACCTGATCAGAATCAAAACAACCGTGGTCTGTCGATTCAAAGTGAATCAACAGGATTACGCTGAACTTCAATTCGGGAACTTCGCAAACACAATCGAAGGTTGTCCAATGATTATGACTCCAAAACGAAAATTGAAGATTGTCAAATGGGTGATCTCCAAAACGACGATTGAAGTTGTCAAAAGCAGTTGATTCAAAGTGATCTACACAACCGAAGGGAGTAGCACTTATGGTTGCAATGACAATTAAGTAGTGTCTCTGTATGGTTGCAATAACAATCAAGTAGTGTGTCTGTATGGTTGCAATAACAATCAAGTAGTGTCTCTGCACTATGGTTGTAAAATAAAGTAGAGGAGCAAAAGCGGAAACCGAAGATTGTCAAATAAATTGGAGGTGAACTCCCGATGACCAAAAATTGTCAGTCAAAGTGATCAAAGACCATAAGGGTCAATAGCAACTCACAAGAAAGGAGTCGTTTTTGACGTCTCAGGAGCTTGGATTTCTCAATGGACATTGACAATCCAGTGTCTTTCGACAATATGAAAAAAGATATCGATGACAAGAGATTATTATTCGGCAACAGAATTGCCAAGTTGTGGAGTATGTGTGATTAGATAAGTCTCTGTTTCAAGAGAAGTATTGCATCAAAAGAGGATTTTAGAAAGGATGCGACAGCATATTGAGGAAGAAAAACTGGATGAAGGGAACACTCACTTTGCTAAAGCCCCTCCACCATATAGGATATGTTCTTACAATTACTTTGCTTTGGTACTAAACCATAGAGGATATGTTCTTACAATTACTTTGCTAAGGTCCCTCCACCATGGAGGATATGTTCTTACAATTACTTTGCTAAGGTCCCTCCACCATAGAGGATATGTTCTTACAATTACTTTGCTTTCTTCGTTAATCTTTTCTACTTCCTTTTGGGAATATTTTGCACCCATTGGAGGATCCCAACTTTATTCCGAGGTTTTCGGAACATAGAACTATACTCCACAACACAAATTCGTGGAGCGAGTTATTACTGGATCAATTAACGCTAAGCTTCTTTTATTGGAAAGAATCAGATGCTTGATATTTAATGATCTAGCGTTCAACTCTTGTGATATCTTCCAATAGCTTTATTTATTGAAGTTGTTCATCGACATTGACATCATTGACATTCGTCGCCACCACAAAAGCTGCGCACCATTGTGACATTCACGGTTGCCGCTTAGCACAAGAATGAATCCACATGAGTGAGGTATGTATATTTCAATTCGAACATACTACAATTCACTCACTAAAAAAACACTGAGCCACTCGGCTAATACATACCTCACTGAATTCAATTCACTGAACACTCAGTATTCACTTCGTTCATTCAACTTTAACCACGAAACCACTCAGTATTCACTTCGTTCATTCAACTTTAACCACGAAAGCACTCAGCGTCATTTCTTCACTCGTGTGAATTATGATATATTCAAAGCACTTCATTCACATTCATTCAAGGTCGTGTTTCTCTTCAACTTGTTAGAACCGATGATCTTTACTAGCTTTTTTGAGGGATATGAGATCCCCCTCTATGTTGGAATGCAAGTTTCGGGCATGCTAGTAGTTGGCATGCTCATAAACCACCAATTCACAAAGTTGTCAAACATCTCTATGTGAACATAAACTACGATTTGGATGATCAAATAGCCATGAACACGAAGTTGAGAGTATGCAGCGCTAGTGATGGAATGCTCTGAGAGTTAGAAAGAGTTCGATCTACTTCAAATTTATTGTCTTCTCATGTCCAGGTATTCATCATGTAGATGTCAGTTCATAGGCTGAGTCTCGTTGAGTCAGTCTGTTATGTCTGTCATGTTGTGGTAATGAAGTCGGACTTTTTGGAACCGTAAATAAGCACATAATCCAGGCTTTGGGAACCGCAAATTCAGTTCATTTGAGAAATTCAGCTCATTTGGAGGTCTTTGGGTGCGAATCCATGATCATAATCTGTCCTCTCGGTTGTGCTAGACTATTGAAATTAATAAGCGATGTGCGTTATTGTCCATTCCGTTGTGCCGGAAATAATAAGTGAGTGCGTTATCGTCCATTCCGTTGTGCCTGAAATAATAAGTGATTGCGTTATCGTGCTACTATAAAGTCCGCAACATCACTATAATCCACGATACAACGACCTTTCTATTGCACCTGAGTTGCATCGACGTGGAAGAACTAATAACAATTCATCGAAATTAATCTCACATCACTCTTATATTGGTATCATCAAGATGTTGGTACTCAAAAAAAGGTCTGACGAGTACTGTACACTAGATCCATAATACGTTATCAATTAGATCAAAAAGCTCTTAGTTATCTAGCGCCCCAGCGGTCGATATTCAATCGTTAGCAAAGCAAAACTCCAGCGCTGTTGATGAATAGTGCAATCATCATAGGTATTTATTCGCTGGTCGTGATACAATCACGTGATACAATAAACAGCTGCAAATCACTCTACAGTTTAGGCAACATAGCAGCCTCAAGGAGCAGCTGAGTGAGCAACTGGTCAAAATGAACAACAGATTCATGAAGGAACTACTAATCTCATACTTCTGATTATGATCAACGATTCATGACTTCTGATTATGATCAACGATTCATGACTTCTGATTATGATCAACGATTCATGACTTCTGATTATGATCAATGATTCATGACTTCTGATTACGATCAACGATACATGACTTCTGATTATGATCAACGATTCATGACCTCTGATTATGATCAACGATACATGACTTCTGATTATGATCAACGATTCATGACTTCTGATTATGATCAATCATTCATGACTTCTGGTATATGATCAATGATTCATATTATGATCAACGATTCATGACTTCTGATTTATGATCACTGATTTAAGTCTACAGTAAACATCTTGATCGCTTATGCAGGTCAGCCATATGCAGTACTCCACAACTCCAGCAGTCCAACTTCGCCACTCACTGTTCGTTCTCGTCACTCACTCCCCCCGTTGGTGGCAGCCATATGTAGTTGCTTTGAAGTGCAACCATATTTGATTATGTAGATGTAGTACTCTGTAGTGTCTTACGTAGATGTATGTTACTATGTAGCCATCCTGATTGTGCAGATCAAGTTACAATGTAGATGTATGTTACTTGATTTATGTTACTTGATTATGTAGATATGTCTTGACAATGTTACTTGATCATGTAGACGTGTCTTGACTATGTTCTGCTACTCGATTATGTTAGCCATGTACTCGATGGACCTACTCCCTCATTCGGTGGTCGGCCGTCTTTTCGAAATTCCTGCACACACCTAGGGCTCGTGCCCTCGCGTTTGCGGTGCCTAAAATTTTCACCACCCCCCCGTCCTCTTCACAAATCTTTTTTTTTCTTAATCCACTTCTTCTCAAACACCATGTCCACGTTCGAATCTGTTGTTGTCATTGACGGAAAGGGCCACTTGTTGGGCCGTTTGGCTTCCATTGTCGCCAAGCAGGTCCTCAACGGCCAGAAGGTTGTCGTTGTCAGATGCGAGGCCCTCAACATCTCGGGTGAGTTCTTCAGAAACAAGCTCAAGTACCACGACTACTTGAGAAAGGCCACCAGATACAACAAGACCCACGGTCCTTTCCACTTCAGAGCCCCATCTAGAATCTTGTACAAGGCCATCAGAGGTATGATTCCACACAAGACCGCCAGAGGTAAGGCTGCTCTTGAGAGACTCAAGGTCTTCGAGGGTGTCCCACCTCCATACGACACCAAGAAGAGAGTTGTGGTGCCACAGGCTCTCCGTGTCTTGAGATTGAAGCCAGGCAGAAAGTACACCACTGTCGGCAAGTTGTCTTCTGCCGTCGGCTGGAAGTACGAGACTGTCGTTGACAAGTTGGAGGAGAAGAGAAAGTTGAAGGCTGCTGAGTTCTACGCCAAGAAGAAGGCTTTGTCGCAGAAGGTCAACGCTGGCAAGAAGGCCACCGCCGAGACCGAGGTTGCCAAGAAGTTGGCTGCTTTGGGTTACTAGCTGTATAGGATGAAGGCGAGAGCCGGATTCATAATATGAATACACGAACATTCTGATGAGCTTGCGAGTCAGAAGGCAGAAATCGAAGGTTAGAGTGAGGTAGAATCAGGTCGAAGTGTAGAATCAGCACAATCAGGGTCGAAGTGTAGCATCAGTACAATCAGGGTCGAAGGGTAGATTCACTACAATCAGTAGAATAGTCGCACATGAACTCGATAATGAAAATTTTGCGATGTAGGATCTTTTTTACAGGTTGAACGGAGTTTTATTTTGCATGTTGGGAATCGACTTTGCAGGTTGGATTAATTGCAGGTTGAACAATCTTGCAGGTTGAACAAGGGATATTTGCATGTTGGGGAGCGTTTTATTTGGATCATCTGCAGTTGCAGTTTCGATCATTTTGCAGGTTTTCCTTGCAGTTTTGCAGTTCTATTGCGTTTCTATCATTTTGCAGTTCTATTGCGTTTCTATCATCTTGCATTCTATTGCGTTTCTATCATCTTGCATTCTTTTGCGTTTCATCATTTTGCAGTTCTGTTGCGTTTCTATCATTTTGCAGTTCTATTGCGTTTCTATCATTTTGCATTCTTTTGAGTTTCACCATTTTGCATTCTTTTGCTTGTCCTTTCCTTTTCAGTCCTTGTGTTCTTCTCCATTGCTATGCAAGTCCTTTTGTATGACCTGTGGTGTGACGTGAGTGAATTGGCGGTTGCTAGCATGTGGCGTGATCCAGATTCTACAACGTTACATATTCATAAATATACACAATGTCCTTTAAGATGAGATGCTCGATCGAATGCTAGTAGATGATTATAACCGATCGAGCAAATATCCAATCGAATTGACTAACACTGATCGAGTTAAGTAATACTCGAATTGACTAATACTGATCAATAACTATTAAATCAGGATGATGAAGAGAATACATTACATTATATGTACGTCGATACTTAGATAATTAACTCATTAACTATCGATTCCTGGCTCGCAAGCTCACCAGAAATCTCTGATCTAATTAACTCTTTAATTATAGATTCCTGGCTCGCAAGCTCACCAGAAATCTCTGATCTAATTAACTCATTAACTATCGATTCCTGGCTCGCAAGCTCACCAGGAATCTCTAATCTAATTAACTCATTAACTATCGATTCCTGGCTCGCAAGCTCACCAGAAATCTCTGATCTAATTAACTCATTAATTATCGATTCCTGGCTCGCAAGCTCACCAGAAATCTTCTCAATTACTCCCTTTTTATCCTATATCATCGTAGCCTCCATCACAAACCTCCTCCTGTGCCCAACCCCCCCCTTTCCAATCCTCCCCAACCTCTGCTTCAACTTCTGCTTCCAGCTCACCTTCCTCTGCTCAGCCAAGTAGTTCTCCACACTAAAAAACTTGTACACATTCACGCCGGGAATGCTCTGGATCAGCATGTGAAACAGCAGACTCAACCCCCAGTTGCTGAGACTGAGGATCTTGGGCAGTTCCCCGTGCTGGAATCCGTATCGGCGCCCGCAGTGGATCAACAGGATCTGGTTGACGTAAACTGTACTTTGGCTAATGTGCAATTTTTCCTGGTTGTACGCAATGTACGCGATGAGGTGGTTGATGGTGAGGTCCGTATCTTTCATTTCGCCCATGCACGACTTCACAAGATTGAGGACCGCCAGGATCTTGATGTGCGTCTGGTTTTCGCCGTGGTAGAGCATGAGCTCATCGTTGTCCTTTTCGTGTTGGGATAATCGCGTCGCGAGGTATGTGTGGAAGACTTTGTTGGAGTAGGTGTCTGCGAGGGTGAATGTTGTGCACGATTCACACGGAGAAAGTGACATTTGCTGAATTTTGAGCTTCTGATTTTTGAGCTTCTGACGAGCTTGCGAGTGGGGAGCGAAGTAACTAGAAGCGACTGTTTGATGATCTAGCTTCGGTGATGATTTTAGCTTCGTTATTTTAGCTTCGTTTTAGCTTGGTTTTGCTTCGTTATTTAGCTTCGTTCGTTGTTGTTTGAAATGACAGTTTCAGTTCTGGCAGCTCTTGTTTCTGATGATTTGGAGTCAGAAAATTTCTGTTTCCTATTGAGTGTTTTGTTTCTTGGTGTTCTTTTCTGGACTTGAGTCTCGTTTCTGTCTCTTAGTGGTCTTTACTGGATTCGAGTCTCGTTTTAGTTTCTGAATGATAGTACTAGCACCGTCAAACTTGTATTGATTCTTTTATTGCTTCTTTTTTTGCTTTATTTGCGTCTTTTATCGCTTTATATCCCCCACTTCTCCACAGATTGACATCGGGCACAAAACCGTTTCCGGAAGCGGGGACAAATGCATGAGGGGCGAGCACGAGGCGAGCAAGAAGGGTCATGAATCAAAGAAATCACGGTACCGTATGGCCATACCACGCGATACCTAATCACCTACTTCTCCGACTCACGAGATAACGAATCACCCAATCTCGTCACAAATTAAACCTAAAAAAACAATGCCATCTAGTACATCATAGTAAATCCAGCAGTTCCTTTACCTAGCACGTAAATCCAGCAGTCCCTTTACCTAGCACGTAATCCAACAGTTCCTTTCAACCACGTAATCCAACAGTTCCTTTCAACCACGTAATCCAACAGTTCCTATCAACCAGAGCAATAACAGTCACCTAATTTCCTCGTAAACGCAACCCCCTATCTGAAAAAGAAAAACGCCGTAGGTGGGGAAACCGGAAAAATGAACGGGAAAATAGATGGAAGGTTAAACAGATTAGAGCCAGAATGGAACTGGCTATAAAAACAACCACCGGTTGACTGACAACCATTACTGCGTTTTATAGTGACTTTCTGGTTTCGATCTACCTTGACTACACCTATTTAGGTTACATTGTTATGCCCAGCCGTGTGGCTGAACGATCAAAAACTTTTTTCGTTCCTCGTTCAGTAATTGCATATTGTTCCTTATCTTGTTGTAAAAGTTAAGGCTACAACTATCATTACTCTTGCATATTACTTGTTGACAATACTTTATCAAGGCTTCATCAATACTCAATATTCATTCGCTACTTCATCTCACTGATCTCTTTCGCTACTTCACCTATAATCTCTTTCGCTACTTCATCTCAATATTCTCTTTCGCTACTTGTATCCGCTATCTCATTTCGCCCACCCGGTCGATATAGGCGCTTCTCCCCTCATCCATCACCACAACATCCCTCTTCAAAACAGCCATCACCAACTGGTTCATCTCGTTCGTCAGCGCACACTCGGTCCCGCGCACAATCCTCTCGAACTGGTCGATCACCACGTTCTCGTGCTGTAGAAGCGGCATCACCTCACGAAGACTGGTAGCGCGGTGGTAGTCGATGTTTTTGAGGGTTTCGGGGTCGGAGGCCGCGGAAACGAGCGCGTCGGGAGAGGGCGAGATGTAGGTGATGGGCGAGGTGGTGGAGAGGAGGGTTTGGTGGCGGTGGGGGCCGTAAAGCATTGAGCGAGCGTAGCGAGCGAACAAATAATAGTAGTCATCACGTGCGGAGCACGTGTTAAATGATAGGTTGATTCAAATTACGATTATTCAGTATTCTTAGTACGACGTAACCTGACGAATGAGAAAGCTGATTCAGATTACGATTGATTCATTTAACCTGTTTGTGATTATTTTATCTCGGAATTTCTCAAACAGTTTCGCAATTCTATGTTCGGAAATTTCTCGATTTGCAGCTCTTTTGAGATGAGGATGACTTACATAGTAGCATGGCAGAAATAGTTGGCATTTCTGGATTATCTCTGTGAAATATCTTCTTCTGATAATCCATAATGCCCCATCCATTGTCCTCTACCGATCTAATACTCTATCGATCTAATACTCTATGGATAATCCATAATGCCCCATCCATTGTCCTCTACCGATCTAATACTCTATGGATAATCCATAATTCCCCAACCATTGTCCTCTACCGATCTAATATCCTCTACCGATCTGATATCTTCTACCGATAATCCATAATATTCATCCATTGTCCTCATCTACACCTATGAAGCCCAGCATCCACTTTGTCTAGCATTCGCCGTAATTCGACTATCTCGGCTGCGAAATGTTATGTGCGGATAATGCCAGATATCTACCGACTGGAACACTACGTTTGAATTCACCTCTGAATCTCTACTGATGTTCTACCTGACAGCCTGTTCCTTTGCAACACAACTACGATCCTTTCTACACTCTTCAACATTTTCAGACATTAACGATACAACCCTCAAGACATTACCATTGTCAGATTCATTACAACTCATTCAGTACTCATCATTAGTTCACAGTAGTCAGGAATCGATACTCATTCGTTCATCCGTCAATACAACTCATTCAGTACTCGTCATTAGTTCACAGTAGTCAGGAATCGATACTCATTCGTTCATCCGTCAATACAACTCATTCAGTACTCATCATTAGTTCACAGTAGTCAGCGATACTCATTCGTTCATCCGTCAATACAACGCATTCAAACAGACTCATAAATAGTCACTCATTCGTTCCTAGCATTTCCTTACACTATTGCTCAAACCTTTGAGTTTCCATGGGTCTTCCTCTCTGTGACAATCTCGCCAACTCTCTCGTCAGCATCCAACAACCCGTACCTCCTGTACTGCTTCACACACTCCAGCAACGCATTCCCCTCCTTGTCCTTGATATGCTCGACAAACGCATCCCCCACAGCCTCAAGGTACGCATACGACAACGGCAACTTCTCGCCAGCCACCAACTTCACATCCTTCGCATCCACCGTCAATGGCGTGTTGTACCCCTCGCCCTTTCCCAAAAACACACCAAGATTGCGCAACTTGTCGAAAAGACCAGCCTGGTGCGCTGCAATCATGCTGCCGTACTGCTTGATCTTGTAGTCGCGGTAAAACTCCTTGTAGTCGTCCGGAGTCGCCTTCTTCGAGCCCGTCCAGCCAATCGCAAGAAGCTCCTCCTTGGTCACGTCCAATTTGACGCCTCTCGACCCGAAACGGAACAATTTGATCGGATTGAACGCACCGGTGTGGATAATCAAGAAAATCACCAAACACTTGACAATGTGGAAAAAGAAGAAAATACACTGCGCCATTATGGACACGGGCTCGTTGACGTCCACAAGCAACGCATCAGCCAACTTTTGCTGGTTGATGTACACGCAAAAACGCGCCAACAACACCGATACCTTGTTTGTGAGACAGATTCCGGGGGTGGGCGAGATGAAGTCCGGCAAGTCGGTGTAGAGCCACACGAGGAGCGCACTGATGAAGCTGTAGAACGCGAAATAGTTGAATTCCCACTGTGGGAGGATCAACTGACCGGGCCACGCGTGAGCTGAGATCCGGTCGTCGAGATTGCGCACCGGGTCGGTGAACTTGGCGGTCTCGTAGTCGAAAAGCACCGACCCGTCCTCGGTGAGATACCCCGGCGACCTGCACACAGCGAACCCTTTTGGAGTCGACGAGTAGAACAAGTTTGGGCGGAGGGCAATGGGGAGTGTTTTGAACACGCGGAAAAGCGACGAAAAGGGGGCGGACGAGGCGACCTGGAAGCAGTAGTCTTTCTCCATGTCGTCGTTGAAGCGGAGGTAGACCTCGAGGTAGGACTCCTCGGATTCTTCGACGCCTTCAAGGATGTCTTTTTCGGAAAGCAGCATAGTGGTTGTAAATTTTAAAAAAGTGAGAAAAATTGAACGAATGTGAGCGGAGGAACAGGAGTGAATTAAATAGAGAAAACAAACATAAACGAATGTGGCAAAGGAGCCTGAAAATGCACGAATGTGGCAAAGCATCTTGAAATTGAACGAATGTCAAAGGATCTTGAAACTGAACGAATGTCAAAGGATCTTGAATATCATTTGAATATGAGTAAGGTCGAAAATGTGAGACAATGTAAGAATGTGGAGAAGGAGGAAGGAAAGCAGGTATTAGAGGTCATGGAGGAAATTGATTGTCAAAAGAGAGGGATAACCGAGAATTAATGAATGACTGAGAATCGAGAGATTGAGAGCCAATTCATATTTATCTACTGTGCAGAACTTCTGGAAGAATCCATATACTTCTTCCCCACTCGGAAAATCTATTTTTCAGGAGGTGGGGTAAGACTGTTGGGACGGGTATATGGGGATAGAAGACATGGAAAGATATGGGGAAGATATGGGGAAATTTGAACATGATATGAAGAGAGTAGGGCTCACGAGAGTAGGAAATTATCTGAGTTATGATTGCGGTGAGTTTTGTACACCTGTTCACTGGATCTTAATCTGGGGAATCTGAAGAAACTTTTAATCTGAAAATAGTAAATGAGGCGACTCTTAATCTGCTCCAGCTTATGTAATATTTTAACAAGTTTGTTATATGTGTTGTTCAACTCATATTCTCGATTCTTTTAGCATAACCCACAGAAGATTCCCAAATCTCGGCTCTAACCCATTGAAGATTCCCAATTGTCGACTCTTTTAGCATAACCCACTGAAGATTCCCATTCTCGACTCTTTTTAGCATAACCCACTGAAGATTCTCAATTCTCGACTCTTTTAGCATAACCCACTGAAGATTCTCAATTCTCGACTCTTTTTAGCATTCAAACCCACTGAAGAACCTCAATTCTCGCCTCTTAATACCCTCATTCAACCGCGCGATTCTCAAATCCTCATCCTCATAAAATCCATTCCCTATCCTTCAGCCTCGTGCTACCCATTCCAGCGCCCATTTTACCGTATCAGGTAACTTTTCGATTATGTCGATATTCATCCTGCATGATTTCCCGTCACTTCCACGAGGCTTGGTCGGGAGTCTTAATCTGAGCGAAAGGATAGAAGTATGAGAACCCTAGACACCGTCTTCTAATCGCTAGTCTATCCTCCCTCTTCTTTATTGTCTCTATTCTCCATTTCCTCTATTCTCCCCCTCTCGTCTCCTAATGACAAGGCTTAAGTTTCGACGCGCACAAAGAGGTCGATCATCGTATGAGACGACAAACACGTTATTACGTACATACACGATACATACACAGCCGAGACGAAAACATACAACAGTCTCAACATCAAGTATGGTATACAGAAGTTTGTAGTCTGTATACAGATGTAATAGTATGTGCACAGTAGAATACATACCGTGCAATACGATATATACAATCGCCAATATACAGACTACAACATACACACTAGTACAATATATATTACAATGTGTGCAGTACCAAAATCAGCAGAACAAAATATACCTCAACCGTATCCATTTTTCACATTCCAAGCTATTTTTACCATCGCCAAGAGATCCGTCAAACCCTGCATCGATAAGCCATCGAACCACCCAACTCCTCTCATTCTTCTTTCCTCTCGTTCTTCCCCTTCTCTTTCCCCCTTCCTTTTCGGCTTCCTCGTTCTTTTCCTCTCACTTTCCTTTTCACTTTCCTTTTCATTCCGTTTCATGATCCTCGTAAACGAGCATTGTGCCAAGATACGATAAGTGTCACATTGTGAGCCCAAAGTCAGCCGCACACAAACCCAACGCTCACTTCAACACAGTCCCTACCACCTTTACACCACCTCATCACACCCTACACCCGCTTCGCCTGTTTGTTTATACGCTGGCTCCTGATTTGTCAACAAACATTTCTTTTTTCCTATTTGGCAGCCAAAAAAAGCGCACGCTGAGCCACCCGATTTCCCTATATAAACACAAGTCCCCGTTTTTTCACTCTCCAATTTTAATGCTCTTTAAATCCTTGGCTACCGTGGCAGCCGCCACGCTTGCCGCGTGTGCGGACCTCCCAACCATCGAGATCGTCGGCAACAAGTTCTTCTACTCCAACAACGGGTCGCAGTTCCTCATGAAGGGTATCGCCTACCAGCAGAACCCCGAGAAGACGACTTCCACCTTTGTGGACCCGCTTGCCGACACGGACGCGTGCAAAAGAGACATCCCCTACATGGAGGCCGTCGACACCAACGTGATCCGTGTGTACGCGCTCAACTCTACGGTCGACCACACCGAGTGCATGCAGTTGTTGAACGACGCGGGCATCTACGTGATTGCAGACCTCTCCGAACCAGATCTCTCCATCAACAGAGACAACCCACAGTGGACGTTGGAGTTGTTCCAGCGCTACAAGGACGTGGTGGACGAAATGCAGCAGTACCCAAACGTCCTCGGCTTCTTTGCCGGAAACGAGGTCACCAATGAGGTCTCAAATACCGATGCGTCCGCTTACGTAAAGGCTGCAGTTCGTGACACAAAGGCGTACATCAAGGCCAAGAGCTACAGATCCATTCCGGTCGGGTATTCGGCGAACGACGACACAGACATCAGAGTTTCTCTTGCGGACTACTTTGCGTGTGGAGACGACTCCGAGCGCGCTGACTTCTTTGGTATCAACATGTACGAGTGGTGTGGTTCGTCGTCGTACACCACCTCCGGATACGCAGACATCACGAAGGAGTACCAGAACCTCGGCATTCCGATTTTCTTTTCGGAGTACGGGTGCAACAAGGTTACCCCGCGTACCTTCCAGGAGGTGGGCACGCTTTACAGCTCGCAGATGACGAATGTGTGGTCGGGTGGTATTGTGTACATGTACTTCCAGGAGGCGAACGACTACGGGTTGGTGTCGTTGGTGGACAGCACGTCTGTGTCGACGCTCCAGGACTACAAGAACTACCAGTCGCAGATCCAGAAGATCTCGCCAACCCTTGTGGTTGCGAGCGCGGAGTCTGCATCTCTGGTTCTGAACACTGTGTGTCCTACTGCGACGAACAACTGGAACGCTGCGACTGTGTTGCCCCCCACTCCTGACCAGGATGTGTGTGACTGCATGTCCAAGTCTGTTTCGTGTGTTGTTTCGTCGAAGGTGTCGAGTGACGACTATGCGGACTTGTTTGCGACTGTGTGTGGGTTGGTTGACTGCAGTGGAATCAACGGTAATGGTACCACTGGTAACTATGGTGTTTACTCCCCGTGTTCGTCCGAGGACCGTTTGAACTTTGTTTTGGATTTGTACTACCAGTCGCAGAGCAAGAGCAAGGACGCGTGTAATTTTGACGGGAGTGCGTCGATCCAGAGCGGGAGTGTTGCGTCGTCGTGTTCGGCGTTGATCAAGAGCGCGGGTGTTTCGGGGTTGGGGACTGTGTCCGGGTCGATAGCAACGGGAACCAGCAGTGGTAAGAGTGGGTCTAGTGCGAGTGGGAGTGGAAGTTCCACTTCGAAGTCGGGATCCAGTTCGTCTAGTTCTTCGAAGAGCAGTGGAGCGAGTGGGAACTTTGTGGTTGAGGGTCTGAGCAAGTTGGCGATGATTGGGGGAAGCTTGATGGTGGGGGTGGGTATGATCTTTTTGTAGACGGATCATGAGCATTTGACGGAATGCGTAGAGGAGATTAGCATGAGAATGCGAGATAGTATACACTGCATTTGAGAATGCGAGATAAAGGACAATGAATATAAATGGTATGACTATTAGTAGATGAATATTGGATAAAAAATGGTTAGGCGAAAAGGTATGATTGCAGAAAATCAGTATGATTAAGCTGTTGGAAGTAAATCGGTTTGATGTTTTCGGTTTGTAGATGAAAATTGGCATGACATAAATAATTGGTGATGAAATGAAAACGTGAATAGATGAAAGTAGTTGGTATGAATAATAACCTGGTGATAAAAGGCTATGAGAAGCTTGTATCCTGTTGTCGCTGAGGTGGGACTGCAGTAATAATTCAAACAACAGCCGCAGGTTGTCAAAAGTAGTGAGCTAGAGTAACTGTACCGCAACCGCAAGCTGTCAAAACCGATTCCGGATGATTTCAGAAAAACAATCGAATTGTCATAAATAGTGCAACTGCAGGAATGGGAGATCTAATTTTAAGAATATAACGGGAGATCTATGAAGCTAATCGTGATTCTTCCTTTTGGGACTCATTATATAATTTGAGGTTCAGTGCTCCAGTGGCTGACATTTTGTCCTGTATATAATGATTTGCACCCAATATACATTGACATGGTGATTACATGAGGACCGCGGTTTTCATAGGTAGCCGGCTTAAGACGACTGCAAATGAAATAATGGGAAAACGTTTTGCACGGAATCTGAAGGTTATCAAGGACTTTCCAAAGACAGAGCTGTGGAAACCACTCAAGGGTAAGACTTTGTATTCTCTAGAAAGAAATGGCCGATCTCTCGTTAATTGTTGGCTGAATGGAGTGATTCAGTCGTTATCCATGGACATTCAGGCTATTATTTGCGAAATGGAGTGAAACAATAGTCATACGTTCAAACTACCCTTTGCTGAATGGCGTGAATCAATAGTCATACGTTCAAACTACCCTTTGCTGAGTGGCTTGAATCAATAGTCATACGTTCAAACTACCCTTTGCTGAATGGCTTGAATCAATAGTCATACGTTCAAACTACCCTTTGCTGAATGACGTGAATCAATAGGTAACTTGGACGTTCAAACTATTATCTGCTAAATGGAGTGAGTCAATGGCCATACGGGGACTTTCAAACTATCACTTGCTGATGGAACCAATAGTCATCCTTGAATTCAACTATTATTTTGTGATTCAAACCTTCCTATTGTTTTCTAAGGGCGAAATTGGAGTGCATTACCAAACAAATTGAATGAACTTCCAATGAGATGACAGACTTGAAACTGCCTGATTTGATAACATTATTGGGGGGATCAATATATTGATATTCTAAAGCTGGACGAAATAACGCCTTCAATTTCCACAACTTGAAGGGTATCCGATCGACTTTACCTCAACTAGAAAAGCCCTCCTCAACTAGAAGGCTTTTACCATTATTACGATATTAGAATTGAATGACAACATTTACATCATTCTAGATTCAGTAATGACGGTTTCTATTGTTCGTTGACATGATTACTGATCGATTCGTGACTTGAAACATTCGGTTTTATCAGATCACGAGCACTGCAGGTTATGATATTCATCGATAGGGGCTCATGAGATCTGATAACTAACGATTTTATGAAACGCGCAAAGCGCAATAAGCGGGCGTGAAGGTTGAATGGATGCACATTGACGAGTGGTAGGGAAATTGTTGAGCAAACTTAAAGTGTAAGGCGATAGAAAGTGGAGAAGCAACTCTTTATCACGGAAGGTACCAAATATTCAAAGTAATATCAATAGCGATAGATGGTCTATATGCAGAAGATGCAGAATACAGAATAGAGAATAGAGAACGAAGAGAATACGAAAGCGAATACAGAATAGAGAAAACATAAGAAAGAATATAGAATGGACCAGACAACAGAATCCAAATACACGATAAATATACAGAATACAAATACAGAATACAAATACAGAATACATATACACAATACATACACAGAGTACAAATATACAAATCTAGTTTCCCGTAACAGACTTCGCACCGATACGAATACAAGAAAAAAGAGCTGAAATACTTATTATTTTGATTGCCTCGCAGCACCTAATGGTTTATACTGCCCTCCAAGAAATCTGCTCAGCGACTTCAAGTTTAGGGCAAAAAGTGCAAGTAGGTGCAGGATAGGAGACTCGGAAGGCACTTGTTAAAGTTTCCTGCACAATCGAGGACGAAAATTGCAACTTAAATCGAGTTGCTATTTTAAACACGTGTGAGACCTTAAAACGGTAGTTTTGAATTAGCGTCAATTACTCTGTACCCCAACTTTTCCGCATCTTCAAACTGTATCCAAACTTTTATCCTCACACTGTACCCTGTGTCTTTTCACTCTGTATCATATCTAATATGCAGTCTGTATTCTGTATATTTAACACTCTTTGTGCTAAGCTGTATATTCTATACTCTTTGTGCTATGCTGTATCTGTATTCATCTTCGTCAAATGGGGTATGGGGTAACGGTTATGGTTTTTGGTTATGTGCCAGGAGAATGAGCAACAAAGGCGAGGGGACGAAGCACCACGGTCACTCGCCTTTAACAGTACTGTAATTGGTTAATAATAGTCAGAATAGCAGAGGATACTGTTCTGACAATATATGCTGTTTGATGTGTTCGGTACTGCAGTTCGATATGTTCTACATATGTTGCGATATTCTTGACCTATCCGCCTTCCCTTTTCTACACATAAACCACCGAAACGAGCATGAGCGAAGTTCTTGGCGATATTAGCGAGTCGTATTCAGGGTTTCTGAAGGTTTTTGGCCATGAGGTCTTGGCGATGCCTCGCTTTGTACGCGCTCATTGTCCGTATTTAGCCTATTGTATCTCCGGAACCTGAGTTTGCGTGCTCCTCGCCCATAGGCGTGTCCATCTTGCCATAGCATCGTGCCCCTGAATATTAGATCCAGTGGTCGCTGGACTTCTCTCCGGCTAAACCACATAAATCCACTTTCGAAAGAGGAAGTGCCGGATCCCCTTATCCATAGCCAAAAGAACCTTGTTCTTATCCAAGAATAGATATCATGTGTCACTCGTATATTCTGTCCAAGAAATTGTAACAATAGGGCCTCGATTCTGAAACGTACCCCTGTATATGAATTGCCCGATCGGGAAAGGTTGCAATTTTCTTTCCCAAAATGGACAAACGGGTTTGCAATTGAAGCATTAAGGTTTAGTCTTACATGCAACGGAAGGATTTAGCTTTGGTGGTGGGTACGAGGATGAGGGCGTATGGGATATGAAGATTGAGGAAGATGTATGATAATCAGTATGAATCTATCCGAATTTATGAATCTACAATCCATGAATCCACTTTCTTTGTTTCTGTTGTCTATGAATCTATTCTCTGTGAATCAGTAACTATCAGCTTTTAAGATTCCCTTGTTTCAATCTCCATTTAGGTTTCGTTATTGTTAATACAATCACGATGGAAACTACTCAGAAAGGAAGCGGCCCCCTTCCAACCGACGTTGGCCCAATACTCAGAACGGAAGTGTATTAGCGCAATTATGCTTTGATTATGAAACCTTGCCGGTCTAGGAAGCTTTTGTGAATCTGTTGATCGTCTACCGCCTCCAGAAAGTGCATACCAGTATACAGACCAAAATTGCACAGACCAAAGTGTATAAATACATGCCTTTCTGACTTTATTTCCATCATCCAACAACCTCTCTCGCTATGAAATTCAACAACGCTCTTATTGCCCTCGCTGTCATTGCCGCTTCTGTCGATGCTGCTCCTATCAAGGAGGACGGCACCATTGTCGACAAGAGAACCTTCTTCAGCTGGTCCGACTACTTGAACTGGCAGAAGAGCTGGTCCTGGGGCTGGGGCTCTGGTGACAAGGGCGGTAGCACCACCACCACTCCTTGCACCACCACCACGCCAACTCCAACTCCAACCACCACCCCGTGCACGACCACCCCACCACCAACCACCACTCCGTGCACCTCCACGGTCCCAACCAAGCCAACTTCTACCCCTTGCAACTCGCCAACCCCACAGCCAACCCCAATCAAGACTGTCGGCTGGTGCTGGGAGTGGTCTGCCGCTAAGAACAAGTGGATCTGGAACTGGCACTCCTCTGCCTCTTACTCTTGGGCTGCTTCTTGGCAAATCAAGTTCTAAGTTATACCCTGAGGCTCGTATATTGTTAATGAATGGTATATTAGAGAATGTAGCGATTGTTCACATGAGCGAAGGTTGTTCACATGAGCGAAGATTGTTCACATGAGCGGAGCGAATGTTAACTAATCAAGGTGACATAGTGATCAAATGATTCATATCTGCTGTGTACTCTTGAATGTTCGATAGAATGCCAGTGATTTGTACTTGCCCTGTATTCTTAACATTTGTTGAATGCTAGTTAGAAAAGTGGATAGTCTGGGAAAACACATTGCTTGATTAGCTGCAAATTTATTTTCCGGTATCACAATATTTTTTAGCGGACAGAAGGTTGCAAGTGTTTCAGCAAACGAATATTTCACATGAATGTGGTATCACCGATGATGGGAAGAGTAAAAGGCGGTCAGTAGTATAGGGTTCTGAAAGGGTGATTGTGGATACAAGTATTGTCAGCAGGATAGGGTTTTGGAAGGGTAGCAGCTTTACAAGGAAGCTAGATGCTTCGATATTACAGTGGATACATTTAGAAGCTATTGAATACTTTAAGGTTAGCGGATATTTTTAGAAGGCTAGTGGATACTTTCAGAAGAGGGTACAAAGTCGGTCGGTGGGAGTAGCGTTAGTCCCATCTATTAAACTTCTGAAAGTTTAAAGTGATTTCGAGAAGCGCGTCAAAAATTGAGCCTTTCGAGGAATCGAGGCTTTCAAGAGTGAGAGAATATTCAGGTTCATCATGAGAGTCACGCATGCATCCCAAAGAATAGTCGATTGAGGGATTTGATTGTTTAGTACAGGGTACATTTGTAGCCAACAGTGCCAGACAAAGCAGTCAAGCATCGCTCAGGAATAACAGGCAAGTGTCAGATAGAACAGTCAACAATCACATAAACAATCAACTATCACATAAACAATCAACTATCAGATAGAACAGTCAACTATCAGATAAACAGTCTAATATCACCCATAAAGCAATACCCAGGCACAAGAAGACGCGTATTCAAAAAGAAACAAAACTCAAACCACGAACACGAAGAAGTATTATGTAAACGTTCAAAACCTCTTTTATTTTCACAAACATATTCGAAAAGTATTTTGGCTGCAAAAACTTCAATCCTACATTACTATATAAAGATAATCTACACTGCTATATAGAGATAATCGTGAAATATAGCTGAGAAGGGAACTTCTTAGCAAACACTTCTATGTTGTATACTTCGGGTGTAGTGATTCTCTCGTTAAATTTAGTTGAGACCTTCGACTTCAATCCTACAAAATTTTAGTATCTGTATATTTCGGGTATAGAGATTACCAGTATCTCGTGAAATATAGCGGAAATTCTATTACTAACATTCCATTACCTCCTCGCCTCTCATTACCATCTTCTCATTCCATTACCATCTTCCTCACCTCCCACCCATCAATCTCGCCCTGCTCGCTCCCCCCATACCTAGCGCCCTTTCCAAACCAGTTCGACGTTTTCTTCACAATCTTCTCCTCCTCGCGGCGGAACCTGTCCGCCAACCGTGCCCCCACCACAAACTCGTCTCCCCCCGAATCTGCCTCAAACGCCGAACTTACCGTGCGCTGCGTGGAGTGGCTGATTCCCCGGAGATTAGGAAGCAGTGGCATGAGCGAAACCGGAGGTTTGAGCTTTCCGTCCACTTTCCTCGGTTTTTCCTCCCAGTACTTGCGACTGTCGTCCAAATCAGGAATATCCAACATCGTGTCTTCCTCCAAGTTGATCCAGCACAATCTCTCGTTGTCGTACACCATGTGGGGATTCCGGTTTTCGTCGCGGGCGTTGGTGATGAGTGCCGGGCGCTCGAATTTGAGCAACTCGTGCTCGTTTCCCTCCCACCGCTGCTGCTTGGCGTTGTACCGCATGGATTTGGTGTCCAGCGGCACATTATTCAAGTATTTCACAAGACCAATTTTGCTGCGGGGGTCTTTTGTGAGACGGGATTTTCTGGGGGTTCGTGTGGACTTTTCCGCAAACTTTTCGAGCTGCTGTTTTTTGATGACGGGGAGGGATTGTGAGGGCGGAAGGCGGGATCGAGAGCTAAAATTCAGCGAATCTTTAGATTCTCTGAGTTTTTGTAAGTTAGGGTCTCTCAAGTCTCTGTTAGGCTCTTTGAAATCTTTTCTCGATTCCCTATCTCGAATTCGAGATTCGTGACGTGGTTCCTCCTTTCTAGGTCTTTCCCCGTAAAACGACGGAATCCTGTCCAATCTCCGTATCACGCTGTTATCATGCTTTACCGTCCTCATATCCATCGTCGATTTGTACTTTTTCAGAATCGTGGGTAAGTCATGAAACACATCGTCATATACCTCAATTTGGTCTGTCTCTGCATTCCTCTCAACTTCTGCATTCTCTTTGCTATTTCTTTCGTGTCTCGTGTCATTTTTATTCCTCTCTGCATTCCTCTCTTTATTCCTCTCATTTTGAATCTCATTTTTATTCTCATGTTTATTCCTCTCTTTTTTTATCTCTTTTTTTATTTCCCTCTCCAAGTTCTCCATATCCCACCCTTCCTCAAAATCGTCCTCTGTCTCTATCCGCACACTATCGTGAAACTGGTCCAACAAACTCAAATTCTGCGTATTCAACTTCAAGGTGCGCAGAAACCGCTCCTGTAGCCTCTCGTCCTCCATTTGCGCCTCGTGTTCGATCTCGTTCTGGCGGTTACGCAACGCCTGGGTCATTTTGATGTGCGACTCCTCGTGACCGAGCAAGTCGAGATCGTCGAAATCGTCCTCGTTCATCTCCGTGACGTCCGTCTCGCTCTCGCTGTACTGCGATAGCAGCACCTTCTTGTTCAGATTCGAGGATACAGTGGGCGAAAGGTCGAGTTTGGCTTTGTCGAGCTTGATGGTTTTGAACTCGTCGTCGAACTTGATGGTCTTGAATTCATCGTCGAATCCGTTCTCTGTGGACCCGAAGATGTCGTCGTCCATGAACTTTCGTAGTAGGTCGGATTTGGTGGGCGTGTCGAGTCGCGGAGTGCCTGGCATTTGGGGTTTACTGAAGTTCATAATAAAAAAGATTTAATAACTCGCAAATTCATGAGCGAAGTGAATGAGCGAGCGTTCAGCGTACTGAGGTAATAGTGTGATTGAACTCGCGAATTCATGAGCAATGCGAATGAGTGAGTGTTCAGCTAATAGTATGATTGTACTAATAGTGTGATTGAACTAATAGTGTGATTGAACTACTAGTTGAACCGATAGTTGAACCAATAGTAATCGAACTAATAGTCGAACTAAAAGTGTGATTGAACTATATGACCATGATTTTACATGAAGAGGTGAGTGTAGAGCAAATATAAACACTAAGTAACGTATCGTGTTTCGGAAGTGTTTGTAGGTGTTTCAATGTTGAATTACATGAGTGAAGAAAATGAAAGCTGATGTACAGAAGTCTGAAAATCACATGAATGTGACAGTAAAGATGAAAAGGGGACATGAAAGTAAACATGAAAAGTGACTTGAAAAGTGAACATGAAAGTGACTTGAAAAGTAAACATGAAAAGTGACTTGAAAAGTGAACATGAAAGTGACTTGAAAAGTAAACATGAAAAGTGAACATGAAAAGTAACATGAGATTATGAAATCATGAAAAGTAACAAAATAGGAAAAGTAACATTCATATTGTTCAATCATCGAATGCAAACTCTAAACTGAAATTTAGTGCGAGCTCGGAGGTTGGTTTTCTACGTACGATAAGGTACATTGTCATAGACGCCCTCTTTGATCATTTTCCATATCCTCTAGTGCAATCGCACCAGAATTCTCATCCTAATAGGTACATCAATGGATTATACGACATACATAACGTTGAATTTACTATTCAAAGATGCTTACAGAGGTTATGTCAAAAATACCAATAATTTATCATCCTCGTTAAACTATCCCTTTCCTATGCACTTCAAATCAATCTGAATCTCAAATAAAATTCATATCTTTCTCCACTTATACTCTACTTTCTCTATTCTCGTAAACATATCCCCTTACATTACAATTTCTGTTTCTCCCTTACATTCTACTTCCCTTTTCTTCATTTCATATCTACCCACCCCTCACCCTCTCACCACTTCCCTTCTCTGAACCAACCCCAGCCCTACCTCTATCTCCCCCAACATCTCCCCAAAAAATGCCCCCCCAACCAATACGCCAGCAACCCCCGTGGCTGCAAAAAAAGCCACCATCCCCAAAAAGACCCGCCATGAATGCCGGTTTCTCTGCCGTTTCAGCATAATCTGCCCGTGCATCCCACTGGCACCCCGCCAGAAAAGCATCCGCGAGTGCCACTTGTCCACAAACGGCACCATGACCCCCGGAAATAGCACAACCTGCAAACAGTGCCCCAACACCACATCGTGCGCAAAGTGGTTCAACTCCACTGTTTTCACCACAAACTCCCGCAATGGCTGCGTGAGAATCTGCCACCCAAGCCCCCCTGCCCACCACCGTCCACTCCACCACACCCGCTGCACCGAATCAAACGCTAACTCACGCGAAATACTCGCATATACCGCCGTCCGCACGAACCGGTGAAACTGCATCAAACAAGCAAAACCACAGATACTCCGCGCGTAGCTCCACCCCTCGAGCACAAATAGCGCGTCAAAGCTCACTATATTCGCCAATATCGAGAGGACATGCGCACAACCGGCCATCCAGTGTGGTAGTGCTCCAAACGTGACAAATGTTAAAAGTCCAACAACCACCAAAATCACCATATTGCAAATGTAAGGCATCAAAGCAACTAGTAAGAACCGCGCAAGCAGGTTCACTCGAACGGGAAACTCCGCGTCGTTCTGTGAGTTAATAAAAAGGAAGGAAACGAGGTTGAATAGGAAGGGAACAAGCTCGAAAAATACGGTTGCAAAAAATTTGGGTTTAAAACTAGCACTTTTCCCATTACTTTCTTCGTTGTTGAAATATTCACGCTTCCCTCTCTCATTCTCATTCTCACTCCCCTTTTTATTATTCCTATTTCTTTTTCCTTTCACTCCCGCTTCTACCCCCCGTCTTTCCTTGCTATACCTCTCCCACCCTCGCAAACTCCCCACCTGCTTCTGCTTTCCCCACATCCACTCCAACCACCGCAAATAGTCCACGAAGAACTCCCCAAACTCAAACTGGTGCGGGTTGAACAAAAACGGCGCCAAGCACATCAGCACTATCGTGACCCAGAACCACAATAACGCAGGCTGCCACATCGTCACACTGCTAAATAGTATCGTCATAAAAACACCCAGCCCCAGGTATATCAGCATGTCCACATACTTTGCGTATAGTGCGGCAAAACTCTCCCTGCTGGTCGCTAATCCCCGCCCTGTCGCTATGTACCGCGCACCTCCGTACACCAAATTGTCGCGCACCGCTCCCGCGTATATCTGGCACAAAAAAACCTCAAATAGCGGCGCCATCAGCACAAAGTGCTGCGTGGCTCTCCAGATAGCGCGGAGGAACCCCCACTCGACTAGCTCCTGCACCAATAACGGGATAAATGAGATGAAAAAGCAAATAAAAACCGAAAGCACAAACCGCGAAATCCACGCCAAAACTGGCTGCAAATTGTGACATCCAGGCTCAATAACAGCCACACCTCCTTTATAATCACACAAGACACTCTCATTCACCAACAGCCCGATTCCCACTAGCGAAATCATGAATATCTCGATCGAAAGCATGATGAATACGTTATTGAGGTGGAATCCCGCGTGCGCATAGTAGAACAGCAAAAATCGGTCGATCGGCAAATTCGTCCCCAACCACCAGTACTCCCGCAGCAACATTTGCTCGCCCATACCAGCACCAATCTTCTTGGTGAAGTTGAGAATCGTCCCAAACCCCAAATCGCGTCCTTTGCCACACTGGTAGTAGTCGCAGTGTTTGATTCTGCCCCCGCGCAACAAAACCATCATGCCCGCGTAAATGTCCTCGTTGAGGTGGAGCGACTTCTGAGCCTTGGAAATTCCCCCTCTAGTGGTCATCCACACCGCATTCACAAAGTCGGGGTGTCCGTAGTGGAGTTTTCCACCGATTTCCGCTAGGGTCCGCGCAAATAGCGTGCCGAACGTTTGTTCTTTTCCGGCCGCCAAATCCCCTAAAATTCCAGTGTTGTGCGAAAAAATGTGTTCCCTAGTACCAACAATTGCGACAGAAAAATCATCAGACTTTTTGCAATCTGTATCGTAATCTTCCCCAAACTCACCCAAAATAGCCTTGATCTTTAAACACTCCTCCAAGTAGTTGTCCTGGTTTGCATCAATCACCTGTATATACTCGCCACGAGTATATATCAACGCGTGGTTCTGATTGTCAGACTTGCCGTCACCCAAAATAGGGTTCCCAGATAATCTCACCCGGTACTTAACACTATCCCCTTCAAGAAGAGTCGAATAGTACACCTTCTTTCCATCCACTTCCTCCTGTTCCAAGTAACAACACTTCATGCTCGGATACGCTTTGAAAAGCCACTCGACATTTTCACGCTCTTCAGGGGTGAATTTCTGGTACCTCTGCATAGCCACTAGCAAGGTGAACTTTTCAGGATCACCTTCAAGAAGCTCCAACGCCGCTTCGTAGTTCATAAACCCCAGTACAGTCCTGTATAGCGTTTGCGAACGTAAAGACGCCCAGAGTCTGGTTCGCATGGTGGACTCTGGTTCCGCGCATTTGAACCCAAGGTACGAGTAGGGAATATCAAGCAATTCAAGCTTTCCCTTAAAGTTTTCTGTCTTCAAGCGTTCCTTTCCAAAGTTCCCCTCAACGAATTCATCCTTGTTTTCGTCGACTCTTTTTCGCAGCCAAATTTTTGTATCCTGCACAAACGCTTCCCAATCTTTAGGATACAAACTCTTCAAATACTCCAACAACAGCACCTTCAGATGCCCCTCGCCCACACGGATCGTCTCCCCCAACCCCAAAATGATCTTTTCGGAGAAGTGCGGTACCAAAACCGTAAACGCAGGCACCGCCAGCGACGGAATTGGGTCCGGAAGCGGCGCAACAAGCAGCTGTGCAAAGAAAGAAACACGGCGTAGTGGCTCCCACGGCAATTTGGAGGCCGAAATCGACCTATCCTCCTGTGAAAGAAAGAAATCAGGAACCAAAAAACTCCCCTTTTCCCTTTTGTACACCAACATTTGCACCTCCTCCATAGACAACAAATGCTCCCAGTACATCAGCATCACCACACTATTCCATATCTTCGCAACTCGCACCATCACGTCCTCGTCTCCCTCCACATACACCATTTTGTTTGCGATTCTGTCGGGAAGTCGCGCAAAAACATTCCGCCATGGAGTGAAAATCGAGATGCCCTTCTGGAACGAAAGTGCCACCAGAAACACACAGTTGCAGATAATGTACCAGAGATACGTATCGAGGAAGAAAAGCACCATGTTGGTCACCATGAGCAAGAACAAAACCACCTTTGCTTGGTGTTTGCAGAGAATGTCCCCGAAATACTCGTCGCCGTGGCACTTCATTGTCATGTCCAGAAGTACCATTGTGGGGTCTCGCAACGACAACGTCAAAAAAAAGTACGATTCAATGAACTTGAAGAGAAACACGCACACCCAGAGCATGCACGAAAAAAGCTGTCCTTGTCGGGGTAGTTTTGCAAAGTTGGCGGTGAAGTCGTGTGGCTGCAAGTTTTTGCACCCAAAAAGTCGTGTGGGGGGAACAACCGCAAGATACAAAAATGTTAAAACAGAGAAAACAAACTGAAAAGCAGAAATACCGTTCCCAATTGTCGATTTCTCGTCAAACGGCAAAAACATGAAAATGCACACCGATGGTGCCAAATTAAACGTTAGCAAAACTGCTAGTAATCCCCCCCTCACCACCATCAGCCAGTTTTTCCGCACAAACCGGCCCTCGCAAATCACCCCTCCAAGAGCAATCAAACACGCAACAGACCCACCTAGCGCTACCGCAGAGAGCTGGATGTGGACCTGTGGTTTTTCGGGGTCAGCACTGTAGAAAGTGGGCGAATTGTAGCACGTGTAGTACCAGAACAACGTGAAGTGGATTATCCACACCCGCGAAAAATTCACAAATGTGTGTGCCCAAGTTCTGGTTTCGTAGTAGCTTTTGCGAAACTTCCAGTTGACGTTTTTCAACTGGGAGTATCTCTTTGACGGTGGTAAACCTTCAATGAGGGTTCCGTCGTGTAGCTTGATACTGTCGAGGCTTTTTTTGGTCCAAAAGTGTTGATTTATGTCGTCATAGCCGATGATCTTGTTGTGGTCGCGGGATTTTCTAACAATAACTCCGTCGATTTCGTCGTACTGTTGGTTTCTGATGTACTGGTAGATGGGGGTGATGATTGAGTCCAAGAAGGGTTCATTGGATTCGTCATATGATACTTTATTTGTTGCAGCTTCATTTGATTCATTTGATTCATCTGATTCATTTTTAGATTCTTTTTTTGCAGCTTCAACAGACTTATTTTTTGCAGCATTTTTTGCTTCATCACTCTTTGCAGCCTTTGTTTCATTTAATTCACTCTCATAATCTATTGCACACCGGTAGATGTAGCAAACACACTCTGGAACAAACCTCACGTTATTTGCCTCTCCCCATATAAGCAAGTACAAAGCTACTTCCCGCACGTAATCGCTTCCTGTTTTCGTCACTTCTTCTACTTCCCCAACCGCCCTTAGCCATTTTCTGTAATTTGCAGCATTTCCCCCGATGTAGTCGGCGTGGAGCGAACGAAGAGCCATGTGGCAGTCCATTCTGCTCAGCCGGGAATTCAACAACACCATAAAGTACTCAAACATGTTGGAAACGCTGTCTTTTTGGAAGCAAAAGGCCTTTTCGAGGCCTTTGAAGACGGCGAGGATGTCGTTTTCGGAGAGTTCGGCGCCGTTCTCGGTGCTCCACGAGGTGTAGGGGGTTTCGACGCCAGAAAAGGGGAGTCCGGTAGAAATTGGCTGCTGGAAGCTTTGAAAGATGCGGTAGTCATCGAGATGGGATTCAAGTTTGTATGGTACACTTCCTGGATCTGGAGGGAGCATGTATTTTTATTTGCCGCTTGCAGCCAAAAAAAAAATGTGTTTGATTATGTAAGAAAGCGAAAAACGAGACAGGAAATAGGAAAGAGGTAAGAATAGGAACGACAAAGGAAGTAGGTAAAATTAGGAACGAGAAGATCATCAATGGAGTCTTGAACAAGAGAATGACTCGGAGTAGCTTGAGTCCAAAAGATACATAAAGTGAAGAAACGTCATTACCTCGTCCAACTTTACATGATACTATTTGAAGTCATAATGCCCCTTATTTTGTAACTTCTGTCACATCAGCGTTAATGTTTCATGTCTTACAATGATGTTTCATATTTGTATATCTGTCTATCATGAATATATCAATCTATTGATGCATCATTAAAAGTCTTTACCTTCATTATCCATTTCCTCACTATCCTACCCCCTTCCATATTCCCCCTATCCCCTCTCCCCTATCGTCCTGTCGTATCCACCCCTCTCTAACTTCCTCATTCTTAATCCTCTCCTCAACCTTCAACAACCCATGGTCCCTGCTGATATACATCACCATCGTCCCACTCTCGTACTTGTTGATCGTGTCCTTTTGCCCGTCAATCTCCCCCTCGTAGACAAGCACATGCTCGAGCTTGTCCTCGCCCACCTCCACTGTTCGGATCAACCGGAACTGCGACACCTCCTCGGTCGTGAGGTTGTAGTCTCCTCGGTACTGCCTTCGCGGTCGCATCACGTCTTCGGGGAGCTCATGGAGCTCGATGTCCATTGAAAAGAAAAAGATAAATGCTCGAATGATCGAAGGCAGGATGGTATAGAGACAGTGTTGATAGTATCGATATAGATAGTACCAGTGTGTTCCTTGGAACATTGATGTTGCTACGATTTAAAAAAATGCCTTCAGCCAGAGTCGAACTGACGATCTCCTCATTACTAGTGAGGTGCCTTACCAACTTGGCCATAAAGGCTTCTATTGATAGGGAGGAGACAAATGAACATCATTAGGAGAGCAGGAAAGAGAACAAACCAACAATAACAAGAACAATAGCAAACAACAAGAACAATAAGAAAGCAACGAAAACATTAAAAACAAAGACAAAGACAATAGACGGAAATAACGGAACCGATTAACTGAAATAGGGCTATATATTACTAATCAATTACGTTGTTCGCATTTCCTAGTGGATCTTCTCGTATTTCGTAATTTTTCATCGAATTAGTGAAAAATCTAAGCCGAAGGACGTTGAGTCATAACATAAACAATAGTATAATGGCACTCATAAGATCTATGAGATCAAGTATTAGATATGGAATCGCATTTTAGTTCTATAAAATCATAAAGTAGTGGGTGCTATGCGGGCAATCTTGACTAATCTGGATCAGTCACGGAATTCAACCCCACATTGGTAAATGTAAAAGAAACACGCACGAGCCCTCGGACCGTAGCCGTACACCCAGATTTCAAACCCTATACTTCGCCTTATACACTTTGACAAAAGAAAGATACAAAAGACAGATATAAAAGACAGATCCAAAAGACCGTTTTCTCGCCAGCTCCCAGAAAACAATCTAATTTCTTATTTGCCACCATGACTTATCCCGAACCCCTCCAAACCGTTTCCCGAACCGTGGCCCCCGGCCTCGTGATCAGCTCTGGGCCGTTCCAGATGCTCCGCTCCGTCAACATTGGGTACCGTATGGCGTTGATGCAACGCGGGGATGCGATTCTCGTGTGGTCTGCCATTCCGTACGGCACGGAGTTCCAGGAGGCTTTGAAGTTGTTGACCGGAAAGTCGCCAGACGTCACCCACTTGGTGGTGCCCAACCTCCACCACACGCTCGCGGTCAAGTCGTTCAAGGAGAGGTTTCCCGATATGAAGATTTTTGCAGCAAAAGAGGCGGTGGTCGAGGGCGTGGCCATCGACTACGTTTTCCAGGACGAGCACGCCAACAAGGTTTCTGGCCGTGCAGAGTTGGCCGAGATGGGCGTGACCGACGAGTCGGTGCTCAATGCTTTCGAGTTTGTCTACTTGGGCGAACACAAGAACAAGGAGGTGGTGGTCTTGGACAAGGCGTCCAAGAGTATTTTCGCGGGAGACGTCGTTTTCAACTTGGGAATTCCGGGGACGACTTCCGGCGAGACGGTTCTCGAGCAGTACTCGCCCAAGTCCGGGTTTGCGAAGGGTTTCAACCCGCACGGCAGCTGGTCGTTCTTTTCGCGCTACTTGCAGCCGGACAGCTTGGTGGGGAGGGGACTCATGCGGATGTTCGTGGACACCAAAAACGGGATGCCGGGGATGAAGGCGATTTACGGCTGGGATTTTGAGAGGATTGTGATGTGCCACGGCGATGTTATTGAGAAGGGTGGGAGGGGTGTTTTGGCGAAGTTGTTTCCGGAGATAGTGGACTAGCTTCGGCGAGCTTGCGAGGGACAGAAAAGATATGATTTTCGTAAAATTAATGAGAATTAGTGGAATACCAAGGATTAATTATTTTGGTGGTGGGAACACCGAGGAGCATTAATTATTTTGGTGGTACGGGATACTGAGAATTTGATGGTTTCTGGATACCAGAAAATCAGCAGGAATTTTGGGCAGAACGTATGATGAGAATAAGTGGTGTGTTTGTTGATTATTGTGATCTCTTATCTGTGATGATTGTGATCTTTTATCTTTACTATGATCTATTATGGGTGTTGATGGGAGGTGTTTGTTTTGAGTGGGGAGAAGTTTGTTTTGAGTGTTTAAGGAGATTTTGTGTGTTAAATGGAGAGGTGTTAAATAGGGAGAAGTTTTTTCAAGAAGTTTGTTTTGAGTTGAATGTAGAAACTGTATTTTTAGTCTCCTGTCAAGTCTTTTAAGGTTTGAGCATCATAAAACAGTACTAACTCTGACGATCTATCAGTCCACCGATCATTCACTCCGTTCGCGCGAAAAACACGTTTCATCACCCTCTCTGCATCACATGACCATTACCTCACCTGAAATTCCTCAGCCGTGCTCAAAGAGGAAATAGCAAGGAACTCGATGACGATACAGTGATGTAATCCTGACGTATCCGCATGCCAATTGCATGTCATTGTACGCTCTCCTCAATTGAGCCTCAATTGATTAAGTGTGCCCAAATCTCTCTATTGTCGCCAAGATACGTTGCGCACAAAGCAACAAAAAATCTTAACTTATAATTACAGTCATCTCAACTGCGGTACATCAAGGGCTATAAAGCTAACCGAATCAATCAGATTAGTTCGGAAAGTACCTTCTGATATAAAGTAAAGTGATAACATGTCAAACTACGGACCAAACCAGCCGTACGAGGCCAACGTGCCCCAGTACCAGCAACAGAACCAAAACAACCAGAACTTCCAAAACAACCAGAACTACCAAAACAACTTCCAGAACAACCACAACCAAAACAACTTCCAAAACCAAAACAACTTCCAAAACAACCAAAACAACCAAAGCTACAACAACAACTTGCAAAACAACAGCTCCCCATTCAATGACCAGTCCGGGACATACCACGTGAGACCGGATCTCGAAAACATGCAGAGCGAGAAACCTGTCGGATCCGGCGACTTTGACCAGAGTTTTGCCGTGCAGAAGCCGCGTTTCAACGACTGGCCGTTTACGGTATTTTTTCTCCTCGTAGTGTGCGGTTTTGCAGCCGTTGCGGGAATCACGATCAACGCGTTGAGACAGACGTACATCGGGGGTTCGATCTATCACTCGGCCAACACGTTCAGTCTCAATTCCAACACCATCATCCTCTTTGCGTTCATCATTGTGGTGGCCATTGCGCTTTCTGCATTGATCATCGTGTATGCCCGTTTGGCACCGCGGATATTCATCACGACAGGACTCATTTTGAATGTGATTTTGGGCATTGGTACGGCCATTTACTACTTTATCTCGCACTACTATTCTGCTGCGATTGTTTTTCTTGTTTTCGCGTTGATTCTGGCTTTTTGCTACTGGACTGCACGTTCGAGAATCCCGTTTTCGGCGACGGTTTTGGAGATTGTGATTGATGTGATGAAACGGTACCCGAGCACATTAGCGACGAGTTTCATTGGAATTCTCTTCAGCGGAGGATTTTCCGCATTGTTCTCGATTGTGATTGTGGCCACGTACGTGAAATTCGACCCCAATTCCGCTAACGAAGCGTGCCAGCTCGAGGGCGGGTGTTCGCATGCGAAATTGATTGGAGTATTGGTGTTTGTATTTTTTGCAGGCTACTACATCACCGAGGTGATCAAAAACGTGATCCACGTGACGATTGCCGGCGTTTACGGGACGTGGTACTATCTTGCCAATTCCGACGAGGGAGAGCCCAAACACCCTGCTTTGGGTGCCTTGAAGCGCGCATTGACCTACTGTTTCGGGTCGATTTGCTTTGGGTCGTGTATTGTGAGTCTTCTCCAGCTTATCCGTGGTATTCTCCAGGTATTGAAGCAGGCTGCGTTTGACAACGGTGACTGCTGTGCGGGATGCGCGCTTCTCATTGCGAATGTCTTGCTTGGGTTCATTGAGTGGGCTGTGCGGTACTTCAACCACTATGCGTACTGTTACATTGCGTTGTACGGAAAGCTGTACTTGAAGCTGGCGCGTGACACGTTTGACTTGATGAGATTCAAGGGCATGGATGCGTTGGTGAACGACTGTTTCATCAACACGGCGTTGCTGGTGTACTCGTTGATGGTTGGATACGTTGTTGCGTTGTTGGCGTACTTGTACTTGAAGTTCACGAAGCCTGCGTACAACTCGAGTGGGAATTACTATGCGCCTGTGCTTGCGTTTGCGTTTTTGATTGCGGGGCAGATTACGCGTGTTGCGTTGACGGTGATTCACTCGGGAGTGCTGACGTTCTTTGTGAGTTTGGCCAAGGACCCGGAGGTGTTCCAGATGACGAACAGGGACAGGTTTGACGAGATTTTCCGGAACTATCCGCAGGTTTTGGAGAAGATCACGCTGGATCATTAGACACATGCAAACGTGAGGGGCAGCAGTGAACTGAACTATTCTTTAGTAAGTGTGACTAAGCGAAGTGAACAACAGAGAGTGAATCTTCCATGATTATTGAGAAGATGTTGCTACAGGCAAGATGTGTTGTCATTAGTTGTTAATCTGCATGTTAATACGAGAAAAGATGTTTACAGATTAATAAATATTATTTATGGTGTTTGATGTGAGATTAAGAGATATATTGAAGTTCAAAAATTAAGGTGTAAGAAGGTTCGAGTGAAAAATGTCATTTCAACGTTGCCATCAACAGGAGTAAAATATTATTAAACTTGTATTAGAAGTTACATTTTTATGAAGCTATGTTGCAGTGTCTGTAAACTATCCTTAAGGATGGTTATATTGAGACAAGTGGAGACTGCAGATATTTACTGAATTCAGATTCAGTATTGCCGTGCGAACAGAAAGTATTTAAGAACGTGTTTTAAGACTGGAAACGACCAGATCAATAGTAAATAATCGGCAGTCTCAACGAATATGATACTTTTCGAAAGATTCTCTGTTAAGTGTAATATGAGCAGTTTTGAGATTGTCTCAAAAAAGGGTCGCTATTTTGTCGAATATCTCAAATTGCCACTATTTGTCGCTATCTCCAACATCTAGACTTGTCCATTTTACAGGAATAAAAGTGATATTCCATCTATAAAACCATCCATACCCGATTTATCAACCCAATTACCAACTACAACAGCCCAATTCTCGAATTCCCCTCAATTCGTCATTTTGCACCTTCAATCATGGGTCTTGATCATTATTCTCTTTATCAGGATCATTATTCTCTTTTATGTTGATCATTATTCTCTTTATCTGGATCATTATTCTCTTTTATGTTGATCATTATTCTCTTTATCTGGATCATTATTCTCTTTTATGTTGATCATTATTCTCTTTATCTTGATCATTATTCTCTTTATGTTGATCATTATTCTCTTTATCTGGATCATTATTCTCTTTATGTTGATCATTATTCTCTTTATGTTGATCATTATTCTCTTTATCTTGATCATTATTCTCTTTATCTTGATCATTATTCTCTTTATCTTGTTATTCTCTTCATCTTGATCATTATTCTCTTTATCTTGATCATTATTCTCTTTATCTTGATCATTATTCTCTTTATCTTGATCATTATTCTCTTTATCTTGATCATTATTCTCTTTATCTTGATCATTATTCTCTTTATCTTGATCCTTATTCTCTTTATCTTGTTATTCTCTTCATCTTGATCATTATTCTCTTTATCTTGATCATTATTCTCTTTATCTTTTATCTTGATCATTATTCTCTTTATCTTGTTCTTCTCTTTTAACTTTTCATTACTCTCTTCATCTTTCTTTTCTTTATCTTTCCATGCTCACTTTAGCCATCGGCGACCTCTTCATCCCCGAGCGCGCAGTTGCCCTCCCTGGCAAGTTCCGGAAGCTCCTCGCCCCCAACCCGACCTCGGTCCCCACCAACGGCAAAATCGCGCAGGTGCTCTGCCTCGGGAACATCACGAGTCTGCTGGCCACACTTGAGTTTCTCTACCGCCTCCTGCCAAACTTCCACATCGTCAGGGGCGAGTACGACAACGAGGCGGTGTTGGCGCAGCAGCTCCGCAACTTGGGTGCCGCTCCAGACATTCCGTACTACAAGGTGCTCTCGCACGACAACTTGAAGATCGGGTTCACGTCCGGGTACCAGGTGGTGCCGAAACACGACGACATGGCGTTGCTGAATTTGGCGAGAGAGTTGGACGTGGACATTTTGATATGGGGCGGCGGGTTACATAGAGTGGAGGCGTACGCGGTAGAGGGCAAGTTCTTCGTGAATCCGGGGAGTGCGACGGGGAGCAGTAGTTACAGGGAGGAGGAAAATGAAAATAGGGAGGAAAATATGGAGGACGAAAATGAGAATAGCGAGAAAAATACCGACAGGGGAAATAGCGACAAAAATAGCGACGAAAATAGTGGTGGCGAGAAAAATGAAAATAGCTTTGAAGAGGCGTTTGCGGCGATTGCGAGGGAGGCTAAAGGCACGCCTTCGTTTTGTTTGATGGATACGCACGGGCTGACATGTGTGTTGTATATTTATACTTATGTGGGGGGGGAGGTGAAGGTGGACAAGGTTATGTATACAAAGGAGTAGTTTTCTGGCAAGCCAGGAAACGAGATGAATTTTCTTGCTAGAGAACCTGTAGAAGATGCAAACAATGTTTGTTGAGAGCTAGCGAGAACGAACGGCGAGGAAAAACGAATATTATCTGGGGTAGTGATGTAGAGAAAAATTGGAGAAAAATTGGAGTTGATTAGCGAGGGAAAACAAACATGTTTCTGGGGTAGTGATGAATATTTAGAGAACAATTGGAGTTGATTAGCGAGGGAAAACAAACAAGTTTCTGGGGTAGGATTCGTGGAGATGAATATTTAGAATAGTTGACGCAATCTTGAAATGTAATTCGGAGAAAAAAATCATCGAACCGCATTTCGAAGAATAAAGTGGTACTATGACTTTCGCCAACTCCGATACTCACCTACTGAGTATCACTGTATGTCAGCGTAAATTTCTCTATATTATACAATTCTACAAATCTTCTCAAATACCAGAATTTAATTCTCTTCGGTTCAACTTTTCCTCATTCTATTATTCACGATACTCCTTTCTATTCATATCGTTCCATTTGGTCAGTTTCCACCCTCACTTGTGTGAGATACTTAATTACCATTTGTTTAGCACATTAGTCATTTTTCAGTCGACAGAATTAGTTCACTCCTCACTCATTTTATCAATCGACAGAATTCGTTCACTCCTCACTCATTTTATCAGTCGACAGAATTCGTTCACTTCTCACTCGCTCGTCGAATTGCTTGCTGATCTTGCTCACATTTAGTCGCTCGTTTCCTATGCCTGCACACTCGAATAATGCAAAACAAACTCCTTCTTTATCTTCTCCCAGTTGTGCGGGTCAAAGAATATGTACACCCCCTTCTCCACATCCTGCGATATCAACACAGGCTCCACGTTGCTGTCCTTCGTCAACCACACCTGGATGTCCTTGTGGTAGCGCCAGTTGCGCGCTACCAATTCACGTGCTGCGTACTCCTGAAGCGTGTCACGTGGTTTCATGTAGAAAATGTAGAAGAGGGTTTCGTCGGTGAACAGCTGGATCTTGGCGTCACAGGGCCCCGGCCCGGGGACTATGCTGTCCAGCAAGATGCTGCGCGGGAGGCGGAACTGCGGCTCGACCTCCAGCCGCAGCGTTTCGGCCCACGGCAGCGCCAAGCGCTTCAAGATTGGCGCGGTAAGGTCGAGTCCGAGCTTGGTGACATCCTGGCCGAGCGCAAAGTTGGTGTATTCGTTCTGATCCATCAGGATGAGCGCTGGGAGCGCGTCTAGGCCGTACTTGGAGTGTTCGGCGAGGCCTGGGGGGGGATTTGCTGGGTGTTAGTGGGATTGGGCGATGGTATGTCACTTACGCATTGTGGAGATAGAAGTGGAGAAAAGAGAATAGAGAGAAAAGAACTTGTAAAAAGATAAGAAGGAATATAGGAAAGAACGTAAACCATAGAAAAGACATAAGAATGGAGAAAAGAACTTAAACAAAAGGAGATAAGAAAGATCATAGAAAGAACATAGGAAGAACATAGAAAGAACATAGGAAGAACATAAAAGAACTTAGAAAGAACATAGAAAGAAGATAGAAAGAAGATAGAAAGAACATAGAAAGAACACAGAAAGAACATAGGTAAATACAACATGGCTAAGTGAGAGAAAAGATACCACAGAAAGATAGAGAATAGGAATGCTACAAGGTGATTTTGATTTGCTAGATAGACATCCTTTCCACAAGTTTTCTGAGGAGAATTAATATCATGAAGATGTGAGGAATGTGTATGTTCGTGAAAAGATGTGCCTATCAAAAAGATGTTGCTTGGACTTCGTATTCACAAGCTAAAGCGATTTGACGAAACTTAAGGAGAAACAGGAATGATCACTAAAATAGTCAATGCCTAAGCACTCGAAATTCGAAGGTGAAAGATTGAAAAGGTTCCACTCTGCAATCTTTGAGAAAGTCTACCTGCTTATATGTTCCAAACTGGAACTGCCTAAGAAGTTTCTTAAGTAGTACTAAGCCACTTCCTTGAAAAACTCAATAACTTAGTCACTTCTTTCCTCTGAAAACTCCATAACTAAAGTCGTCTCGAGAATGATGGGATTTCTGGAGGTCCGAGTTTTATCTCTACGTTTCTGATCCGAATCGAAGTTCGAGTTAGGTACGAAGCAGTCGGATTTGGCAAACAGAGATGTTTTGTGATGAAGGATTGTTTGCGAGAGAAGAACTTTTGTTTGCGTGATAAAGATCTTTTGCCTGCGTGAGAAACTACGTTTCTGGTTTTTTGAGAGTTGTTGTGGCAAACATCTCAATGGTTGCAAAACCTCACTGTGATGGTCAAAAGCTCATTTTGACCTTATTCGCTATGTACAATTTGCTTGCTGACTGCCGTCAAAACCCACTACAGACCCTTGACAAGAATTTTTTTCACTCACTTGCTCACGTTTCTATCCAGCACCAAAAAGTTGGACTCAGCCGTTTCTTCAGCAACAAAAATAACAAAAAATGATCTAGCCGAGGATCGAACTCGGGGCCTTTTCGGAGCTCAGTAGAAACTGTGAACGAAACGTGATAGCCGCTACACCACTAAACCGATTGTTAGAAGAAGAATAGAGAATTGATTTGTGAGCGAGCGAAGCAAGATACTATAGAGTGACCCACTTTACTTAAGCAACCAATAGTGTACACTCTACTTAAGCAACCAATAGTGTACACTCTACTTAAGCAACCTATAGAACTATACACTCACTTTACTCAAGCAACCAATGTCTGTGCTACTGCATCAACTTTCTGGCACTTTCTCGCTAACTTTGAAAAATAATTTCCCATCACTCCTCTCATCAATATTATCACAAACTTTAACAATAATTGCCTTATTTACTTGTCTTGTTTACGTACTACAAAACACTTCGACCAAAGTCAACCTTAAATAATCAATTAACTGCTCGCCCATCGCCGTATACCGAAATACTTTGATTCCTAACTGTTCCCATTTTCCATTACTCTCATCTGTCACTGATCCCTAAATTCTAATATTTCCACAAATGCTCACTAAATTCGTTTATATTTCTCGCAAAATGTTCAGTACCTCGTGAACTTTTTTTCGTCTGCCGCTAAGGAGCTCACTCGTGAACTTTTGGTAGTGGACTTTTGGTAGTGGACTTTTGTTAGGGAACTTTTCACTAGTGACCTTTTTGCAGTGAACTTTTCGCTAACTTTTCGCTAACTTTTGGCCAGCTTTTCGCCAAGTTTTGCAGTGAACTTTTGCTAGTGGACTTTTTGCAATTTTGCAACTTTAACTTAATGTCCCGCAGATACTCCCCCAACATCATCATCACGGGCACCCCCGGGTGCGGGAAAACATCCCTATCCACCCTCCTCACCACGCTCACCTCGCTCCAGCACCTCGCCATCTCCGACGTCGCCAAGGACCGCAAGTGCATCGAGAGCTACGACGAAGTCCTCGACACATCGGTCGTTGACGAGGACAAACTCCTCGACCTGCTCGAAATCGACCTCGAGAAGGGCGGCATCATCGTGGACTGGCACTGCTGCGAGGTCTTCCCCGAGCGCTTGATCGACCTCGTGGTGGTTTTGCACACCGACAACGCGCTCCTCCACGACCGCTTGCTGAAGAGGGGGTACAAGGACAACAAGGTGCAGGAGAACCTCGACTGCGAGATCATGGACGTGATTGGCCAGGAGGCGCGCGACTCGTATGTGCCGGAGATTGTGATTGAGTTGGACAGCAACCTGGTGGAGCAGATGGAGGAGAATGCGGAGAGGATCGCGGGATGGGTGGAGTTGTGGTTGGAGGGGCACAAGAATGGCGTGACGAACGAGTTGGTGAAGGCGACTGAGAGCGAAGAGGATGACGAGTGATGGTGGATGGAAGGTACAGTAAAGGAATGATGGTATGGCTGAAAGTTTACTATTGTTTATATGCAGGACTTGAGATGAGATGGTATAGGATTAGGATAATGTTGGATAACGGATGAAATGTAAAGGCAATAATGTAGTAGTCGAGTAACAGACTAATGACTAGTAACAGAATAATAGTAACAGAACAATAGTAAAAGAATAATAGTAAACAGAATAATGACTAGTAGCAGAATAATAGTAAACAGGCAATGGACTGTATTTCAGAAATCGTGGTAAAATGAATGTGTACACGAATCGTGTTAAGCCTGGTGTGCAAATATATGTGTAATGTTCACCTTTTAGATGTCCTACATTCCACCTAAAATCCCACTTTTTATCTTCTATATTCCGTGAGAACATTTAGTGTCCTACACTTTTATCTTCTATCTTCTATATTCCGTGAGAACAAGTTAGTAGTCTTTCCTACACTTTTTATCTTTTCTATTTTATTCCTTTCCTATTTTCTAATCCTATCCTTTTCTTCCTCGTGGTATCACTCATCTGTAAAGCAATGAAGCATTAGTGATGGTTAGTCAATGAAGCATCAAGGATACTCAACAACTCGCATTAGTGGTCGTTGTAGTTCCCTCATCGTCCACTCACTCACGCTCACTTTGTTCGCGTTCGTTCGTCGCTCAGTTCAACATGTTGGTCATCATCCTCACCACCAAATACATCATCACCAAAACCCCCATCGCAATCGCCACGTAGTACCCCCTCGTCACCATCACATAGCTCCACTTCTCGGTGATCCGCTTCATGTTGTGCTGCTCCAACTCCTGTATACATCTCGCGTTCTGCGCAAAGATGTACTGAGCCTCCTCGATCACCTCCAACTTCTGTGCCTCCGTCAACCCGTTCCTCGTGACAAGCTCGTAGTCACGCTTGTACTCCACACGCAACGCCTGCTCATCCGGCACGTCAAACGTAAAGAAGTTCGTGCCCAACTTCACAATCTCCTCGTGCTTGAGCCCGTCCTTCTGCGGAAACAACCCCGTCGCCTTCGCAAACGACAGCCGCATGATACGCCCACCGGCAAAGAGCGCCAAATACATCACGTGGAGATATGCAAAGAGAAGATACGGCTTTTCCGCACACACACGCTGGATGTGCTCGCTGAACTTGATCTGTTCCGCCATCTTCGGCAGCATGAACTTGCTCTTTTCGTCGTCGTAGTAGAACATCAAGTCCAACTCCGCCTTCTCGCGGCGTGCAATCTCCGGGATCCACACCTGCTTCAACATCTCCGTGATCTCGTCGTCCTGCTCAAACTGGCGGTACAACGACTTCTCAATAGCGGCAAACACGTGGTAGAACAGCTGGAGGCCCTGGCGGAACACCCGGGCGTCGCGGAGCGCCAAGGCAAAGCGGAAACTCACCATCTTGTCGACTTTGTCGTGCAATCCGCGGGTCTCCGCGTTGATTCGGTTTCCAAGCGCGCCTATGTCGTTTTTCGCGGGGATGACCTCCTCCTGAGAGAGTTTGGTGGTGGCACCTTTCTGGAACTGGAAGACCATGTTGTAGATCTGACAAATATATTATTAATGCTTTGATGCTGTATTAACGCTGATTAATACTTGGGTACTCGTGGATACCGTGGATAATGCTTAGTGATAGTGCTGGTTGTAGCCTTAGTGGATATCTTGTGCTTCGCTTTTCTGTGGCATTCGGGCGAATCCCTGCTTTTTATGTAGCGCGGGGCGATATCTCCGAGCGCGTAGAAAAAAGGCAAAACATCCATGCCGCAGTACGATTTCTCCGATTCGGAGAGGAGATATCGGACGCGTGCCAAGACGGGGACATAAGTGATCATTACGATACTGACGGAATGATAAAAGTGATCATTATGATACTGGTGGAGTGATATTATACAAGCGATCATTATGATACTGGCGGAGTGATATGATACAAGTGATCATTATGATACTGGTGGAGTGATATGATACAAGTGATCATTATGATACTGACGGAGTGATATGATACAAGTGATCATGATACGAATGATACTAATATACGAGTGATCATGATGGGATTATGTATCACGACTAAAGAGCGACTAAGTTAGATACCCGAGTCTAGTCCTGTATTCGGTATGTATTCGGATTCTCTATGTATTTGCATGTATTTGTATCCGTTCTGTATTTGCATATACTGAATCCCTTCTGTATGCGCATTCGTTCTGTATTTGCATGTATTGAATCCGTTCTGTATTCTGTGTTCTATTGTATGCTGTATACTGTGTTATTCTGTAACTATATCGTTCTAAATTTGTTGGGTGCCATATTTGTATCACATTTAGCAGTCTTTCGAATCTGTTGTTTCAGATTCTAGATCTGTATCTGTAACTGATGAGTCAAAAGGAATAGCTTGGAGAAAGTGGAGAAGGGTTCATGTGTAAATGTGGGTTGTAGGTCGTTCATGGTTATTGTTCATGATGATTCATGTTTATTGTTCAGAGTTCATGATGATTCATGTTTATTGTTCAATGCTCATGATGGATGCCAAATAGTTCATGTTCTTGTTTGATTGCTGAGTGCGATACGGTGTTTGTCGTGTCTCTATTGTTGACGCCACTTGTCTGAGGTCATTGGCTGCAAAGATTACATAAGCTCCGAAATCGCAAAATAGAATAGGGGATCGAGAATGAACAAAGACGGGAGAACGGAGGAGAATGGATTTGAATGAGGGAATGGAGGAGAATGGATTTGAATGAGGGAATGAAGGAGAACGAGATCGGGAGACGAAGGATCACCCGAATGAAGGTTCATGAGAAGGCACTCGAATGAAACCTGATTAGGATCTGATCGAGGAATCGCGACTACCTGATAAAGGCAGACGACCAAATTCATGAAGACGTGATTGTGGATAATGTTTTACGAAATGTGGGGACACTGGTACAAAAAGAACAGAAATACATTTTTGTAAGGCGATAAACGTAGCACTTGAATCTTTCATTAATCATAAACGTAGCACAAGACCTGAATCTTTCATTAATCATAAACGTAGCACAAGACCTGAATCTTTCATTAATCATAAACGTAGTACAAGACCTGAATCTTTCATTAATCATAAACGTAGCACAAGACCTGAATCTTTCATTAATCATAAACGTAGCACAAGACCTGAATCTTTCATTAATCATAAACGTAGCACAAGACCTGAATCTTTCATTAATACATAAACATAGAGGCACACACCTTGTATATAGTCAACACAGGCATTTTCGTTTGGAACTCAACCCATGACTATGCTTCAAAGGAGCGAGAATGTGTGATCATAGAAGCCAGCAAAAACAGAGTACACGCGGCTACAGGGCATTGAAGCCGCAAAAATAGATGATATGTGGTCACAGCATTGAAGCAAGCAGAGAGATGCAGGATATATGGTCATAGCATATTCACATGGTGTTAAATACGCGGAATACGCATTTGAGAGTCATTTTTGAAAGAAAGAAGTCATATTGGAAATTTTGGGAGATTTTTGGGAGTCATTGGAAGATCTTGGCATTATCCAGAGCGCCAGAAAACGTCACTTCACAAATCTTTCATTTCAATGCTATTCATAAACCCCCATTACTTCTCTGCTTCACTTCCACTTCTTCCATTCGAGGTTGCTTGCTTCTAGCTACTTCTTGCATCTAGCGGATTTCTCAGTGAAATATTGGCTTCTAGTTTCTAATGAAATGTGTGCTTCTCGGTAATTCTCAGTGTTTCTCTAGCTACTTTCAATTTGTTTACCACATCGGATACCGTCTTCTCATCACTAATTGTTTATGCACAATTCTTACACTTCTTTTGCAGCCACCAAAACTACAAATTCTTTTCTATGCAATATCAATCATATATTCAATCCATTTAACTGATTCATAATCAGACTCCACCAATAACGTATCCCGTTGACTTGGTCGATATTCAATACTGTTTACGTCGATGTTTAATAATATTTAGGATGTTTAATAATGTTTAGGATATGTAATAATGTTTAGGTCGATATTCAATAATGTTTGGGTCGATGTTTATGTTATTGTCAATTTGTCATTTTTGTCAATATCTTTGGGCAAAATTTGTCTTTGGTCGATATTTGTCATTTTGGTGGTTTGTCAATTATTCGGTCATGTCATTGCTTATCTCCACTCATCAATAGTCGTCAGTTATTCGGTCACGTCATTGCTTATTTCTCTCCCTTACTCCAATCCCAACCACCTCTCCCCCTCCTCCACCGTGAACCCGCCCTCCAAACTCTCTCCACTGCCATTGCTCACCTCCACCTTGTACTTCCCCCCCTCCACACTCCACTTCTCATAGTACTCATCCCAGTACGAAGCAGCCTCGCGCACACTCACCGTCAACTCCACCGTCTTCTCCTGACCAGCCTTCAAGAAAACCTTCTCAAAAGCCTTCAACTCCCTCACAGGCCGGATGATCGTAGTCACCTCCTGCGAAACAAACAACTGAACAGCCTCAGCACCATCAACTTCACCCACATTCTTCACATTCACATTCACCTTCACAGCCTTCCCATCGGAAACAACATCCAACCCGCTAAACTCGAAGTTTGTGTACGACAATCCGTACCCAAACGGATAGAGAACATCCTTCTTCATCTTCTCGTAGTACCGGTACCCTACAAACACATCTTCACCGTACAAAACACGCCCCTTGCTCAGCGCAAAGTTCAAAAACGCAGGGGTGTCCTCGATTCTCTTTGGGAAAGTCATCGGCAACTTGCCCAGCGGGTTCACATCGCCGAAAAGAACATCGGCGATGGCATTTCCGACCTCGTTTCCGCCGTACCACGCCTGGACAAGCGATCCGACCTTGTCCACCCACGGGAGTGAAACCGGGGTCCCCGAGTGGTTCACAACAACAACGTTCTTGTTGACCGCGGCAATCTGCTCCACCAACTCGTTTGTGTACCCCGGAATGTCCAAGTGCGGTCTGTCGAAACCCTCGGTCTCCCAGTCTTTGGTGAGCCCCACGACCAAAACCACCACATCGGCGTTTTTCGCAGCCAGAACGGCAGCCTGCGCGGCGTCCTGCATATCGAACTTGGGTGCAAATCCAAAGAAGACTCCGCCCATTTCGGCCGATTCCTCGCCGAGTGTGTACGTCGGCCCCGACCCGAATTCCACGCGAATCGTGTACTTTTTGCCGGATTCGAGCGTGAGTGAGTTGCGCTCCTCACGCGTGCCCATTCCGAGGAAGAAATCGTCGCCCTTGACCTGTTTGGTCAAGTTGTCGACAAGCAACTTGTCGTTGACAAAGATTTGCGCGGTTCCCAAGGCAGAACACCCAAACTCGTACTCGGCAGTCGCGCCCGTGTGCTCGTATGTGCCTTCAAAGTCCGCGTAGAACAAATTTTCGCCCGATCCGACCTCGGCGGTGAGCACATCGGTCAAAATCACGTACGAAGCACCGTGTTTTTCGGTCTTGATGCATTTGCGGTCTTTGACACTCGGTGGTTCGGTGTAGAAACGACCGGTAAAGCCAACAGACCCGTCCTCATTGCGCAAGAGGTGCGCGATATCCGGCAAGATCCTTTCGAGGTGCGCTCCCTGGGCATACTGCACCTCAACACCAGAGTCCTTGAGCTTCTCTGTAATTCCCTCCCATGGACTGATGGCATACTCGGCGGTAAGCGAGGCCGAGCCACCGCCGGAAATACGCGCTGTTTTGGCACTCGGCCCGATCACAGCCAACTTCCGGAACCCGTTGGTGGCTGTTTTGGGCAAGGGCAAAAGCCCCTCGTTCTTGAGCAAAACAAGCGAGTTTGCACCCACCTTACGTAATGTATCACGTGCCTCCTGGGTTGAGTTTGAGGTTTCCGGTGCGTTTGGCGGAACGCCCGATTCCAAGCACTCGTTGACGAAGTTCAACACGTGCCTCACGTTCTCGTCCACCACGTCCCTGTGCAACTCTCTCAGATACACCATGTGCGATGTCAGCAGCTCTTCTCTGAACCTGGTAGCGCCGGGCATTTCCAAGTTGAGGCCTGCCTCGAGGGCTTTTCTAGTTGAGTACACGCCGTACCAGTCGCTCATAATCAACCCGTCCCAGCCAAACTCCTTGCGGAGCACGTCCTGCAAGAGTTTCTTGCTGTCGGACACATGTTCGCCGTTAACCTTGTTATATGCAGTCATGAGAGATCTTGGGTTTGAGTCGCGGATCGCGATCTGAAACGGCTTCATGTAGATCTCACGCAATGCGCGCTCGGTGATGATGGCATTGACACCCTTGCGCTCGTCCTCCTGGTCGTTTCCGAGATAATGCTTGATGCACGCCAAAATCTTCGTGCTCTGGATCCCCTCAATGATTTTGGCGGCTGCAAATCCCGAAAGCACAGGGTCCTCCAGGTAGGACTCGAACGCGCGACCCCCCAATGGGGAACGCACGATATTACAGGTTGGGCCCAAAATGCAATGCGCACCTTTGGCCTTGGCCTCGACCCCCATCAATGCGCCCACCTCGTGGAGAAGCTCTTTGTCAAAGGTGGAAGCCATCGCGGTACCGCACGGGAAGCAGTTACTGGGGACAGCGTCCAGGAACTTGGTTCCGCGGATACCATTGGGGCCGTCACTGACACGAACAGCAGGGATGTCAAGACGGGGGATGGCTGCGGTGTGCCAGAAGTCCGCACCGGCAAGAAGACTGATTTTCTCTTCAACAGTGAGGGTAGAGATGAGTTGTTCGATGTTGAGGGACATACTGATGATGTTTAAAGAAAAGTATCTTGATGGTTCTAGATAATTATCTTGTTGAATCTGATGAACTAATGCTATGGATGCGGGCATCTTATGTACAGTTGGACCTTTAATTAAAAGTGGGGTACGTCTGGAACGGTTTCCCGAAAAAGATTGCGGGAATCTTGGTTCGGATGAAATTGGACGCGCAGGAAAGGTTTCCGGAACAGGAAGAGGTGCCGAGGGCGGACGAGAGAGACAGAAATAGGAGACAGAATGAGCATTAAGAAGGGAAGGAATGGGGCTAGGAATGAGGATTAGGAAGGGAAAGAATAGCGCTAGGAATGAGACTTACGAAAGAATAGAGCTAGGAATGAGACTTATGAAAGAATAGAGCTAGGAATGAGACTTACGAAAGAATAGAGCTAGGAATGAGGATTACGAAAGAATAGAGCTAGGAACAACGAATAATGACAACAGGAAGACAAAAAGAAGGATTCAGTGAGATCAGTGGTTCGGATCGGAAGGGAAATAGGATCGGGACGTCCGACTCTATTGTCTTTGTGGCGTGATTTTAACGGAATATTAAAAGGAATTATGTGGGGTAGCCCAATGACAGGTTGTTTCCTGAGTCATTTTTTTATTGGGTTGGTTAATTGAGCTGAATACCGGTGTTGGATTGGTTAAACTGAATACCGGTGTTGTATTGGTTGTTGTGCTAAAACGGGTAGAATATTATTTGGAGTCATAGGTATTTTGGTCATTAGTACGGTATTACTCATATGGAGGAGTAGAGATTCGTTAGATTGAAATGATAGGGTATCGAAACCATCTGTTAGTGTCTGATCGTACTCTCATGGTACTCGTTTTAGTACCAAAATTATGATTATGATTTCACTTACTTTCATCGTTCGAATCATTTGCTGCAGTTTCATTTAAAATTACGATTATGATTCACTTACTTTCATATGTGCATTCGGATCATTTGCTGCAGTTTCATTTGGTTTCATTAGTGCACTCGACCCATTTGCTACAGTTTCCTACAGTTTAAGATCGTTCTGTTCACTCATATCGTCCAGTTCATATCATCCATTATTCAGTAGCCCTCTCATTCATACTCTCACTTACTAAAATCCCCCCCCATTTTACTAATCGGTCCTGTGCGGAATTCTCCGACCCCGCCATGCCATCTACCCCAACAATCGAGTCGTGGAGTATGTGGAGACTGGTTAGTTTGGAGATTCCCTATTGTGTATCCGAATATTTTCACCGGAGCGACTTCCAGAAAAGGAAACGGACTTTGGATTGCTGAAGTTCTACGGATGCGTTCATGCAAAGCTTGCAGAACGACTTTGCGAGTGATCAATGCTGACTTGAAAGATAATTCTGCTTTTATCTCATGAGCAGAAGGGACATCTAAAACACCCGTACCAACCTCACTCACTCATACATTCATACCCTCAAAATACCGTACCTAGTACCACTCTACGACTTTACATACCCTCCATGCCCCCATTACCTAAAAAATACCTCGTCACAAACTCCACCATGACACCTTTTCTTTCGCGGACGCTACCTATTTGGGTCATCTACCACGCCCAACGAACCGCGCTCCTAACCCGGGATTCCGCTCTAGTCACTATTCCACATATTTCACCACTTATACTTCTATAAACGAGAAGGTGATACTCCCGTAAATGACTATAGAATTGCATGCTACAAACGAGAAGGCAGTATTCTTTTAAACGACAATTGAACTGCATGCTAAAAACGAGAAGGCAATATTCTTGTAAACGACCGAACTGCAAGCAACGAGACAAATAAGATTCTGTATTTATTCTTTTTGACCCATTACGAGCCCTGATTTCTTTCTTTTTCTCCCCACAATTTGCAGCCATATAAAACACAACCGATTATCTTCATATCCCATCATGGGCTTCCTCAACAACAACAGCGACATAAACTCGCTCTTCAAACTCGACAGATCTTGGTGGAGCTACTCGTACCTCAGAAAACTCCACTGGTACGTCTTTCTCATCACCCTCTCCTCCACCAACAGTGGCTATGACGGCTCCATGTTGAACGGATTGCAGTCTCTTGCCCTGTGGCAGAAAGCGATGGGCCACCCCACCGGGGATATCCTCGGGGCGCTCAGTTCCAGTGTCACGCTCGGCAGCATCCTCGCGTTTCCGTTTGCGTCGTGGCTGTGCGACAAGTTTGGCAGAAAAAAAGTCATTATGTTTGGTGCGGCGGTGATCATTTTGGGTGCAATTTTGCAGGGCGTGTCCAATTCCTACGCCTTTTTCTTGGTTTCCAGAATCATTTTGGGCTTTGGTGCCAACATGTCTGGCGTGGCTTCGCCGCCGTTGATCAGTGAGTTGAGCTACCCAACGTTCAGAACCACTGCCACTACGTTCTACAATGTGTGCTGGTATCTCGGTGCTTTTATCGCAGCATGGGTCACATACGGCACCCGAGTCATCCCAAATTCTTTCTCGTGGAAGATTCCGTCGTATCTCCAGGGATTGTTGCCTTTGGTGCAGATTGTGTGCTTCTACTGGGTGCCAGAATCCCCCCGTTTTTTGGTTGCGAATGGCCGAATCGGGGAGGCAGAGCAAATTCTCATGGATATCCACGGCGGAGAGGACCGTGAGCACGCCGAGAAGATAGTCCGCTTTGAATTGGGCGAGATCGAAGCTGCTTTGGCCTTGGAAAAGACCACTATTGGCACCAAATACACCGATTTTTTCACCCGGCCCACATTTCGCAGGCGTCTTGGTTTGGTTATTCTCATGGGTGTTTTGACCCAGTTGAGTGGAAACGGCTTGGTTTCGTACTACTTGGGAAAGGTGCTCACCTCCATCGGTATCACTGAGGAAAAGAGGCAGCTTGAAATCAACGGGTACTTGATGTTCTACAATTTTGGAGTTTCGGCGATAATTGCGACTTTTGTCGACAGATTCAAGAGAAAGACCGTCTTTATTTTCTGTGTTTCGATGATGTTGGCGACTTATATTGTGTGGACTGCGCTTTCAGCAATCAACCAGCAGCGGAACTTTGAACAGAAACTGTTGGGAAGCGGTGTTTTGGCGATGATTTTCTTGTACTATTTTGCGTACAACACGGGAGGAAATGGTCTCCCGTACACTTATGTCTCGGAAATCTTGCCGTATTCGCATCGCGCAAAGGGTATGAACATCATGTTCTTGGTAATACAGGTTCTCATCTTGTACAACGCTTTTGTGAACCCAATTGCCATGGATGCGATCCAGTGGAGGTACTACATTGTGTTTTGCGGTATTTTGGCAGTGCAGTTGGTGTTCATGATCTTCTATGTGGTGGAGACTGCTGGGTGCACATTGGAGGAGGTTGCGAAGGTGTTTGGGGACGATCCTGAGGATGTGGTGGCGCATTTGCTGGTGATGCAGAGTATTGGGTTGGACGATGATGTGAAGGAGCTTCTGGTTTTGCACGAGGAGAAGGTATAACCCACGTGAGCAAAGCGAGCGTGGGGAGCTGCAATGAAAGTAACATCGAACAAAATGGATAATCTTCTGTGAAGAATATTCCTGATCATGTATAAATGAATGTTTGTTTATTGAAATGTAGTGTACGAAGTGAGTGATGAATCTGGGACGTCTTTCCAGTACCGAACATGGGGCACATTTGAATTGGTGGATATGTACATAGCATGGCAATAATCTAATTTTCAGCTGGCTGCAAAAAAGGCTGCAAAATTGAGACTACATTTTTCACCAAACGAGAAAACGGTAGTTACTCAAAATAGACCTGAAGACGGAATAATAATTGATATGAGGTATTGATAAAATGCTGATAGAAAGATTGATTCAGAAAGATTCTGTTGATTGAGGTAGTATCGATACGAGATATACTGGATGAAACTTTGGACGTGAGAAAATGGACTTGGAAATTGGACTTGGAATTGGACTTGGAAATTGGACTTCGAAATTCGACTTGGAAATTGGACTTGGACTTGGAAATTGGACTTGGGAATTGAGTTATGTGCAAGGGATAATGAGATTATCGCCGAAACTTCTAGATTTGAGTCCGTTCCTGCTTACAAGCATGGCTTTATTCACGAGAAACACGTTGTACATTCACTCAAAATGATTTGCGGGCAACTGTGTTAATGTCACGGAGACTGCGAGGATTGATACAATGGAAATAGGATGTAAGTCAATGAAATTGAGGCCCACGATATAATGGAAATAGACGTAACTCAATGCAATTGAAAACGAAATCAGGAAATGTATGTGATCCAGACCTTCGGTTTGATTCATCTACGACCAGCTTCCGGCAGATAACTCCCGACCGCACCCCATATTTTATAATTGCGACGCAATACGATAGGCACCCAGAAATGCTCATAAAGAATCCATCCGAGTTTGTAGTGACAACGAGATGATGCAGAATGCCCGTCGGGCATTTTCTAATTATCCGGTACAGTACTTCTGTTTTTTTCTAATTATCGGTAAACAGGACTTCTGTGATTTTCTAATTATCGGTAAAGTACTTCTGATATTTTCTAATCATCCGGTAAAGTATTTCTGACATATTCTAATTATCCGGTAAACAGTTATTCTTATTTTCAACAAGTACACTGTTTTTCAAAGCTTTCCTGATTCTTTTCCCACTTCCCACTCACTGTCATTCCATTTCTGTCATCTGATCCTCGATTATCCGACCTTGTTACCCGTCTTCCCCGCCATCTACTTCCCCCAATTTTATCCGCTCTTTCCACGTGTCTACTCTGCAGAATTGCAATACCGGGCTTACAAAAACTCCACATCCCCATAAAATTTCGGAATATCTTTGAATCTGCAAGAAGAACGAATCTTTTCAGGATCCCCAGAATCAAGTCTCCCTACTCAGAATCAGGTTTCTTCAGAATCAATCTCCCCTATCTTCATTATCAGGTTTTTTCCATCTTCAAACACTTCTGTTCTTTTTTCCCTGACACTCGTGCAACGGCGTTTCGTTAATCCGAACCCCCAAAAATCTTCCCCACCTTGCAGCCTAGAATGCAACAACATGACTTATCAAGAGGCTCGATAACAGCACGACTGAATTCCCAAGAGGTTCGATAATAGCATTACTTGTAGAGGTTCGATAATAGCATTACCTGTAGAGGCTCGATAACAGCATTAATTGTAGAGGCTCGACAACAGCATTAATTGCAGAGGCTTGAGTGGTATGGAGTGCCTTAAGAGGTAGTAACAAAGCTTTGATGCCATTTTCTGTAACAATTTAGTATAGGTTAACGTGAGGTAATACCTCAAGTATCTCTTATCCTGATCACACTCATCAACTATATGTCACTGTTGTTCTCACCCTTATCACCCACATTATTATCCTTCACCTTTTCCGAGCCCCACATTTGCACCCCACATAATCACTATAAAAACTCCCAGTCAACCCTCCATATCTTCAAGCATCATGTCTACTCCTTCTCTCATCTCCGAAAAACCCGACATATTCCATCTCGAGAAGTCGTGGTGGCGGTACCGCCACTTTATCGTGCTCCACGCCGGCATTTTCCTCATCACCCTCTCAGCCACCAACACGGGCTACGATTCGCTGATGTTGAACGGTCTCCAGTCGCTTTCGCTGTGGAAGAACGCCATGGGCAACCCCCGGGCAAGCATTTTGGGCGCACTCACGTCTGGAAACGTTTTCGGGAATATTGTGGCATTTCCTTTTTCGTCGTGGATGTCAGACAAATTCGGCAGAAAATACGTCATTATGTTTGGCAGTCTCATAATCCTCATCGGCGCAATTTTGCAGGGAGTTTCGAACTCGTACGGTTTCTTTCTCGGATCACGTATCATCATCGGTGTCGGGGCCAATTTTGCCGGTGTTTCGTCCCCGACTTTGATTAGTGAGTTGAGCTACCCCACTTTTAGGGCGACCACCACTACATTCTACAATGTGTGCTGGTACCTTGGGGCTTTCATCGCCGCGTGGGTCACCTACGGCTCCAGAGTCATCCCGAATGCCTACTCGTGGAAGATCCCGTCGTATCTCCAGGGATTGTTGCCGTTGATTCAAATTGTCTTCATGTATTTTGTGCCTGAATCGCCGCGCTACCTTGTCTCAAAAGGGAAACTTTCCGAGGCGAAAAAAGTGTTGCTGCAAATTCACACCGGAAACGGAACGGACGAGAGATCGTTGAGGTTGGTGGAGTTTGAGATGAGCGAGATTGAAGCGGCTTTGGAGATGGAAAAGTCGACTATTGGCACAAAATACTCGGACTTTGTCACCAAGGCCAGTTTTCGCAAACGGCTCGGATTGACGATATTTATGGCCATTTTGACGCAGTTGAGCGGAAACGGTCTTGTGTCGTACTACCTCAACAAAGTGCTCGATTCGATCGGAATTACCGAGGAGAAGCGCCAGTTGGAGATCAACGGCTACTTGATGTTCTACAACATGATGATTTCGATCGTGATTGCGTCTGTGGTGGGGCGTTTCAACCGCCGGACCGTTTTTACATTTTGCTGCGCATCAATGCTCGTGACGTACATAGTATGGACCGCACTTTCGGCCGTGAACCAGCAGCACAACTTTGAAAACAAGCTGTATGGCAATGGTGTGTTGGCGATGATTTTCCTCTACTACTTGGCTTATAATTCTGGTGCCAACGGCCTTCCTTACACGTATGTGACGGAAATATTGCCGTATTCGCACCGTGCCAAGGGAATGAACATTTTGTTTTTGGCGATGCAGGTGGTGATGGTTTTCAACGGGTTTGTGAACCCCATTGCCATGGATGCGATTGAGTGGAAGTACTACATTGTGTACTGTTGTGTTTTGTTTGTGGAGTTGTTGCTCACTGTGTTTTTTGTGGTGGAAACAGCGGGGTACACTTTGGAGGAGGTTGCGAAGGTGTTTGGGGACGATCCGGAGGATTTCATTGCACATTTGCTGGTGGTTGCAAAGGGAGAGGTGGAGCATAAGGAGGTGGTGGAGCATGATGAGGGGAGTTATGAAGAGAAGTAGCGAACATGAGTGACAAAGGTTAGAAGAGTGATATGAAACATGAGCTACAAAGCTAGAAGACTGACTTAGTGAACATGAACGATATACAGTATGTTATGATTAGTTTGATTGATATAAATGGTTTAGAATAGTATCGAAGTCGTTTCAAATTTTGCAACCAGAAATTTTGAGGTTGCGTGAGTGATTAGAAAATGACCACTGCTTTATATTTTTACTTGCAACTCGTACGTTTCAGTGGTAATGGTCAGTGTTACCCCGTCAATACCTCAGAAATTCTGTCTAGATATCTTTGGAAGTATGTGACTTGATGCACTCTGAAAAGGCAAGCTCAGAAACTCGTCTTTCCCCTCCCTTATACGTAGTTCGTCTATACGTGAACATTACTCAGACCCGTCAAGTATGGCCTTATCTAATTTTCTTCAAAAGATGCATTGTCAATTTTACTCTTCATGTGGCAGTCAATTCTTATTCTCTCAAGTGGTACTTGTCAATTCTTACCAGTCCTCAATCACATAGCCGTTTGTCATCAGATGTAACATCATTCGTTTTTAACCCGAAAAATCTGGCAAACGTTGCATTACCTTTTTCTGCTCATTCCAATTGTGTTCCATCTCTGCTCATTCAAATTATGTTCCTTCTCTACTCATTCAAACTGTGTTCCTTCTCTGCTCATTCTAATTATCTTCTTTTATCTGCTCATTCAAATTGTCTACATTCATTACTCTTAATCTTAGCAAATTCGTGTTTTCCTTTTTTTCACTTCCGATTATGCGCTCCCTCAAAAACACACTCTCCCTCCAGGAGTTCCTATTTCGAAAACAGCTCCGTCTGGTCTACCGCGACGTCCTCCGCCTAGTCTACAAATCCGAACAGAAAGCCGACTTGCTTGACTTCGCAAAGGCCGAGTTCAGGGCCGGGGGCATGAACGCAACCACAGACAAACCCGGCGATCTAGGGCACAGGAAGTACATGTTGACGATAGGGATGACGAGAATAAACGACATGTTGAATGTGATAGGGATACAGCTGGATAAGTTCAAGAGGTGAGAATGAAAGGGAAGAATACGAAGAAAAGGGAAGGATAGAATGATGAAGTAAGAATGATGAAAGAGAAGGATAAGGAAGAAAAGGGAAGGAAAAGAATGATGAAGGATAAGAATGATGAAAGGGAAGGATAAGACTACTAAGACAAGATTATGAGGAATGACGAGACAAAGAGAGCAATCGACAATCTATCGATATTATACACACGAGAAGTAGTTAAGGGTGTCAGACGTGAACGAAATATGTAAAGTCGAACGAGCAAACGTGTTACGTGAACAGTTTTGAGATCCAACAGGTATATCACTAGAGTACTGCTTCTTTTGATTTCACCTGATTAGCTTCATACTTTCTACAATTGCATATTTAGTTGACGATATTGTGTGATTATTGTCTCATTGTTTGCATTATTTAAAATAGTATGGCATCCTTGAAGTCAATATTAATAAAGGTATTCATACTTATTCATTTCAGTTTCAGAGCCTCTGTATTTTTGTTGGAAATCTTCCCTGGAACGAAGTACGAACTAAGATCTGACATTCAAACTCAAAATTTTTTGAGATTTCCTCACTCACCTGTGTTAAATCGTGTCTCTCAGCTTTAGATTCACTTTCTTTCAAATTTGATGTTTGTGGTTTTCAAATTAGGGGACTTGAGACATTCAAACATGTTCAGGATGCATGTTAGTATGATATGTGGTTTATGATTCAAGTTCGATATGTAATCGCACTTAGATAATATTAAATTTAAATTCTTTATACATCTCAGCTCAGCACATTCCCTTCGTTCAAATCATTCTATTCACTTTCATTCTATATGTTTAGCTCAGCACATTCTCTTCGTTCAAGTCACTCTGCAATATCATTCTATATTTTTAGCTCACTCAATTCACTTCGTTCATGTTCGTTCGTTCTTCGTGATTACCAACTTGCCTCCCTCACCACATCCTTCACCTCCGCATCCACCCCCCCAATCTTTATCTCCCCCTTGACCTTCCCCTTGAACACACTCTGCACCTTCCCAGCAAACCTCTGCGCGCGCACCTCCTTCGACAACTGCGCCAAAACGCCAGTCAACTGCTTTTTGCGGTCCACCTGCTTCGCAAGCTTCACAAACTCAATCACCAGCGTGACGTTGTTCGTTATCGCCCATCCCCCAAAATGCTCCAGAACCTTCGAAAACTTAACTTCACCTCTAAGACACTCAAGGGCACGCTCACGTGTGCTATCCTCCACATCTCTCACACACAAATCCGCCAAGTTCCGGTACCACCCATAGAGAATTCCCTCAAAACCGCTTTTCGCAGCCAAATGTCTGTATGCAGTACCGTCCCTCTTCGAAAACACCAAGTACTTTGCGATACTGGCACGCACAGAGTCGGCAGTTACCGAGAGATGCGGCTCATCCACGTCCATATCGAGTGTGAACGGCAAACTGCTCCACTCGGTGTTGAAGTCGCGGTTGTCGGAGAGTTCTGTGTCGAAACTAAACTCGTCAAGCTCCGCAAAAAAATAGTCCTGGTACCCCTCAATTCCCAAAACAGTCGAAAACTGCAAAACCTTGCACAAAGTGGCCCAGCGACCCAAACTGTTGGTCAAACGGCCGGAAAATCTCATGAACGAGGACAATTTGTTGAAAATTCCGGCCTTGAACGCACGTGACACCAGGGTAGTCAGCTCCTGCATCGCCGTGGCGTAGAACCTGTATATATCCACAAGTGCGGTGAAGTGGTCCTTGCATGGAGCCAACGTGTATAAAAGATGGCCCAATGTGTCATTCTGCACCATCTTGATCTTGAGCTGCTGATAGTATGGGTACGTGTTGATATTCGCGTAATTGCCCAATTTGATGAGCCAAAGTAAGAGGTTGTGGTTGTGGGTGTCTGTTTTGATGAGATGCTGCAAAATGGCGATATTCTTGACAACGTTTTTAGGCGAGGAGTCAAGAGAAAGGTTTAAAACAATTGCTTGGAGGGCAAACTCGTTGACTGGGTTGTTGTCAAAGTCGCCACTGATGGACGAATCAGCGTATTCTTTGTACAACGCCCAGGATTTGGAAACAAGCAGTTCAACAATCTCTTTCTCCGGAACATTTTCCAAACTCCTGCTCACCTCAACCTTATGATTCGTCAATGCAACCTGTAGATTCGATGGGTGCAAAAAATCCAAGGGAATATTTTTTCCAAAGTACTTAACATCCATGAAACAGCACGGCTTCGACGCAAACGCCGCGTAATACGCATTCAATGCCTCCTCTGGATTGGTCCCGTACACTTCTGCCACCTCCACACGTGCCAACTGGAAATTGCGCGATCTTTTCGGGTAGTCCTCGAGAACATCGCCGATCAGCACGCCAAGTTCTTTGCTTGCGCGAATGTACAACTTCCAAGTGTCGAAATCGTCGAAGGACCGCTTGTAGAGGAGTTCGTGGGTGTACTTTCTCAATGTTTCCCAGTTCTTCGTCTGCTTCAATGCATCCATGTAGATGAGCTGCAAGTCCAAGTCAAGAGGAAGGGCAGTCAGCTGCAATTCTTCGACAATCTCGTCAGAACCAAGAAATCTCGTGTAGAGGAAAATTTCCTGCGTCAGCTGGAGTGGCTTGAGGTCTTCGATGATTCGTTTTCCAAGTGTCCTATAGAGAGTTGATTGTTTGGAGAGGGTTTCTTTTTCTGTTTCCACTTTGTTTGGCACTTTCTTTAGGATTGCATCATTTGACTCTATGCTCTCAGCATATAAAAAGGCCGTCCAGAACCGATAAATCCTCTTCTTTTCACACTTTGTGAGCAACGTGGCTGCTTTTTGGAGAATCTTTGGGTTTTGCACCGAGTTCTCGAACCACTCGAGGAGGAGATCCTGTGTGGACGCCAGGGACGGGTAGCGTTTGGCCACGTTTTCGTAGACAATCTGGGCCTCTGCCGGTTTGCCAATTGAGATGAAGTAGTCGCTTAAAACGCGGATAGTCTGTGGGTCGTTGGGGTATTTTTCGAGGAGCAGCGTGTTGGCTTTCAACGCCTGTGCCTTGTTGCCCATTTTGTGGGCGATGAGGTTCTCGAGTGCTTTATAGAGGGATGCATTGGGGTACTTCTGGCTCTTTTTGCGCACGAGAGTTTGGAGGGTGGGGAGGGAGGATCCGTAGTTGATCAAGGAGATGAGTTCTGTGTCGTCCATGATTTTTAGAACAAAAATTGAGCGAACATAGCGAACACGAGCGAAGCGGTGAGCAAAGAAAGTGAACGTGAGCAAGTGGAGAAAGGGAGCAAATGAAGAAAGGGAGAAATTAAAGGAAATGAGCGGTGACAAGTATAGATGAAAGAAATCGACGTAACTGACCATTGTGAGGTAAATTTGTGGTTTTGAGGTACACACGTGATATAAAATTTGACAAGGTGGAGACAACGGAATGACGACTTGCGGTGTCAAGGTGTATTTAGAAGCTTGCAGGCACCAGAGAATCACCTACAAGAATAGAACGTGGACAAGGTAATTGAGCCAAAGGGCCAGAACACAGACTAGCCAAGTAATTAGAATTGATTCCGTCATAATGAGAACTTCCATATAATCATTGTGAACACTTTCGATTATTACCAAAACGTTCAATCATTTCCAAGAGCTCTTCTCAAAACTTTCTCGAATTATCCCAGAACACTTCGAAAGCAACTTCTCGCCTTCTAGGATGCTAATACACTTTGCTATCAAAGGCTAGCTATATCCTTACAGGACACTTCGTTGTCAAAGAATTATCTTCACTATAATTGCTTCCTCAAATTACCAAGGTACTCTTCATTACTTTTTCAATCATTTCCAAAACATTCTATCCCCGCCTTTAATACTCCGGTCGTTTTGCTACCCCACCGTAATGTTGCAATGCCACACGAAATGCCAAGTCTCACGTGACCCGATTGCGTCGTACGAGCCATAACCTCAACCAATAAGAGTATGAGCTCTGCTGTCTCCACCACACTATGACATAACCGTTATCAAACACAATCTACGTGTGTACAAGAAAAAGACAAGAAAAGTCCCGATAACAAGAAAAGCGATAGCAAGAAATTCAGCGAGCAGTGTCTCGATAGGGGCTATGCAAGCGAGAATGTAGAGTGAAAGGGGAAAGAGGCTATTAATGTAAATGAGGCCGATTGGAAACGGAAAGGAACAGCTACTTTATTACGCCTTTTTGCATAGTGTCTAATTTGACGTAATTACTCCCAACTCTGTACTCGTAAATCTAAATTCTTCTAAAAATATGATTTAGCGTCATACGAGTCATGATTTACGACTGCGAGTCATGGATATACGACGCATAGAGCGTGCATGTCGTGGATATGTCGTGAAAGAGCATGATTGGATGTGGAGGATGGCAGTCTTTGGTAGTATGGTATAGTGGTATGCAGTAGAATGTATTCTGCCATAGTCATTGTAGCCATTGATGTGTAATAGTTGATGTCATTGTATGTCATAGCCATTGTAGTGCTCTATGTCATTGTACCATGGAATACTGTCATGGAACACATCACGATTTACTCAGCCTAAATAATCTAAATTGACTAAACCAGATACGACAAGAGACAATTGTTAATGGTCAATTGATATTGCCTCCATCAACTCATCTCCTCCATCAACTCATCTCCTCCATCAACTCATCTCCTCCATCAACTCATCTCCTCCATCAACTCACCTCCTCCATCCATCACATCTCCTCCATCACCCTTCCCACCTTCTCTCACCTCCTCCCACCTTCTCCCATCTCATCTCAGCTTATCCATTCTTGGCACTCCACGTGGGCATGTCGTTAAACGGCCAATTCTCCGCCTTCCTATCACCTCTTCTCTAATTACCTATTTGAGCCCCGTGCCCGAAACATCGCCAAGTTGATAAGCACGTGCCAGCTAAAGTCACACTACCACAAATACGAATGATTATGTAAGAACTCAGCCGCTCGTCCACGCCTGAGGCACGTTCCCTCGAACGTGGCCCCGGTCCACTGTGACCATCCCTTGAATTTCCTTCCATTCCTATCGTCCACGTTTGCTCATCTTATCGCTCAGGCTTGGCGTTTCTTAGCCTCTGCATATAATCCCTTGGCCGAAAAAGAAACTTGCAACCAAATTATCAAGATATAAATAGGGAGATCCCCATGAATGACGGGTAAGAGAATAGAAACATAGTCAGATATCACACAGATATCAGATAGAAACCAACAGATAGATATCAGACAGAAACAACAGATATCAAAAACAGACAATTAACAGAACATAAGAGTGAACTGGATGACTGAAAAATCTAGTGAATCACCCGACGTCCACTCAGTGGACTCCATGTCCACAGTGGTCCCACACACACTCAGCGTCAAGCAGATTGAGCACCATTTCGGCGTCAAAAGCGAAGATGGACTCACAGACGCCCAGGTGCAGGAAAATCTCAAAACCTACGGAGACAACACGCTTGGCGAGCAGGACACCATCAGCTACACGAAAATCCTTGCGCACCAGGTGTTCAACGCCATGATCTTGGTGCTTCTCATCAGTATGATCATTGCATTGGCCATCAAGGACTGGATTTCCGGTGGTGTGATTGCAGGTGTGGTGGGCATTAATATCGGCATAGGCTTCATTCAGGAAGTGAAGGCGGAAAAAACCATGGGGTCGCTCAGGGCATTGTCCTCGACCTCGGCACGTGTCACGAGAAACCACGGCGATGACCAGACGATCCCCGCGGACGATGTGGTGCCAGGTGACGTGGTGCACGTGAAGGTCGGAGATACGATTCCGGCAGATATCCGCATTTTCTCGTCGATGAACTTTGAGACCGACGAGGCGTTGTTGACGGGAGAGTCATTGCCTGTGGTGAAGGACCACACGCTCACGTACAATCCCCAGGAGGATGTGCCCGTGGGCGACAGACTCAACTTGGCATACTCGTCGAGTGTGGTTTCCAAGGGCAGAGCCCTGGGAATTGCGATTGCGACTGGTCTCGACACGGAAATCGGCAAGATTGCCGCGTCTTTGAAGGGAAATGACGGATTGATTAGACGTGTGGACAAGCTGGCTGGCAGAGTGCCACAAAAGCGTGAATATCCGCGTGCATTTTTCGGCACGTGCAAGGACATTATCGGGAATGTGTTGGGAATCACCGTAGGCACTCCGCTCCAGAGAAAGTTGTCTTGGTTGGCGATCTTCCTTTTCGGAGTCGCTGTGCTCTTTGCGATCATTGTGATGGCGTCCCAGAAGTTCCATGTCAACAAGGAGGTTGCGATCTATGCGATCTGTGTGGCATTGTCGATGATTCCATCTGCTTTGATTGTTGTTTTGACGATTACAATGGCTGTGGGTGCGCAGGTCATGGTCCAGAAGAATGTGATTGTGCGTAAACTCGACTCGCTTGAGGCCTTGGGTGGTATCAACGACATTTGTTCCGACAAGACTGGTACCTTGACCCAGGGTAAGATGATTGCGAAGAAGGTTTGGATTCCCACGTTTGGAACTGCGGACGTCATCAACCTGAACGAGCCATTTAACCCTACTGCTGGTGAGGTTCAGTACTCGCAGTACTCGCCGCGTTTTGTTGAGCAGACGGACGAGGAGATTGACTTTACGTCCCGTGTGCCGGACTCTGCCATGTACAAGAGGTGGCTCAAGACCGCGACTTTGGCGAACATTGCGACTGTGAACGAGGCCGAGGACGAGGATGGCCAGATGGTGTGGAAGGCACACGGAGATGCGACCGAGATTGCGATCCAGGTGTACACCACGCGTGCTGAATACTCACGTGAGTCGATTGCCCCAGGCTTTGAGCACTTGGCTGAGTTTCCGTTTGACTCTTCGATCAAGCGTATGTCTGCGGTTTACAAGGACAACAGCAGCGGAGAGGTCCGTGTGTACTCCAAGGGTGCCGTTGAGAGATTGCTTAGTTGCTGCACACACTGGTACGGCCAGAGCGGTGCTTACGATGCTCAGAAGGACTTTGACAGCGACAAGAAGAGTGTCTTGGAAAAGGCCGACATTGAGTTGATTGAGGAAAACATGAATGCGCTTTCGCTGCAGGGATTGAGAGTTTTGGCTTTTGCGACCAAGGAGTGGAAGAAGGGCACTGAGACGAGCGACTTGACGAGAGAGGCTGTTGAGTGCGACCTCACTTTCCAGGGATTGATTGGTATTTACGACCCACCGCGTCCTGAGACTGCTGGCTCTGTGAAGCTTTGTCACAAGGCTGGTATCAATGTGCACATGTTGACTGGAGACCACCCGTCCACTGCCAAGGCCATTGCGCAGGAGGTGGGAATTCTCCCTAGGAACCTCTACAACTACTCGGAGGAGATTGTGAAGGTAATGGTTATGACCGCTAGTGAGTTTGACGTTTTGCTGGATGCCGAGATTGACGCTTTGCCTGTGTTGCCTTTGGTGATTGCGCGTTGTGCGCCACAGACCAAGGTGAGAATGATTGATGCCTTGCACAGAAGGGGCAAGTTCTGCGCGATGACTGGAGATGGTGTTAACGACTCTCCTTCGTTGAAGAAGGCCGATGTTGGTATTGCTATGGGATTGAACGGATCTGATGTTGCGAAGGATGCGTCTGACATTGTGTTGACGGACGACAACTTTGCGTCGATCTTGAATGCGATTGAGGAGGGCAGAAGAATGTCGTCCAACATCCAGAAGTTTGTGTTGCAGTTGCTTGCGGAGAACGTTGCGCAGGCCATTTACCTTATGGTTGGTTTGGCCTTCATTGACAAGAGCGGGTACTCTGTGTTCCCATTGAGTCCTGTTGAAGTTTTGTGGATTTTGGTTGTGACCTCCTGTTTCCCTGCCATGGGTTTGGGACAGGAGCAAGCCAGTGACGACATTTTGGACAAGCCACCTAACAACACGATTTTCACCTGGGAGGTGATTGTGGACATGCTTGCGTACGGACTCTGGATGGCGGTGTGCTGCTTGCTCTGTTTCGTTGTGATTGTGTACGGTAGAGGTGATGGGTACCTTGGTGTTGACTGTAATGCCTCGAATGCGTCTTCGGAGGTTTGCAACTTGGTTTTCAGAGGTAGATCTGCGTCGTTCGCCACGATGACCTGGTGTGCGTTGATTTTGGCCTGGGAGTGTATCCACCCCACGAACTCGCTCTTCCACATGCGCCAGGAGACTGACAACCTGTGGTGGAAGCAGACCGCGATTGATCTTTGGGGGAACCAGTTCCTTTTCTGGTCTGTTCTTGGTGGATTTGTTTCCGTTTTCCCTGTTGTGTACATTCCTGTGATTAACACGAAGGTGTTTATGCACAAGGGTATTGACTATGAATGGGGTGTTGCGTTCGGGTTCCTGGTGTTGTTTTTGGCTGGTCTGGAGGGCTGGAAGTGGATCAAGAGAATCTGGATGAGGAGAGACACGAGAAAGGCAAAGAACCCTGAGTATGAGTTGGAGAGAAGCGACCCATTCCAGAGGTATGCGTCGTTCTCGAGGTCTGGAACGATGGACAAGACGGATTACATCGTTTAGCGAAACAACCAGAAGGTGTTGAGCGACTCAAGTATCTCTGAGGGGTCTTGAAGAACTTTAGCTGAGAGGTGGGCGGAGCTAATGGGAACGAACACAATGTTTTAGTTAACAGGAGCAATAATAGATAATAAGATTTCGAAAATACAATATTAAATTATAGATGGAGAGAAGTAAGCAGGTAAGGTCAAGTGAATTTTGGTAACGTTGCCGAGGCAAATGAGTTGTTCTTCAAAGGTAGTCGGATCAGTTGATTGCAGGCTTATTTGATTTTGCAGCTTTGGATGGTTGTCTATTGATCTAAGCATCTTGCGTAAACATTTACACTCATCAGGACTGATACATCGGCAACACGAGAAGAGCGGAGCTGCTTAACCAAACGCTTATGTAGAGTTCAAGGTCCGAAATGGCGACCGCAAGCTGTAAAGCGGTTTCTAGTTCCCTAGACAAGTTGTCTTGTCCATTCGTGTGATGTTCAGAAAATGACAGGCCTAGGCAGCTAAAATAAAGTGAATTTACAGTGCTATTATGACTGAATTTTGTCAAAATGCTTGTGGGGTTTTAGGTGTGGATATCTGTGATATTGGCCATATCCTGCATATACCTTTTTGCAGTCGTTGAAACATGAGTGTAGACACCCACAAATCAAAAGAGAATATCATTCAAGAAAGACAGCTGGCAAAGAGATATTTCATAAAAGACGCAAGCAAAGTGATATTTCATAAAAGACACAAGCAAAGAGATATTTCATAAAAGACACAAGCAAAGAGATATTTCATAAAAGACAGGCTAACAGCCGATTGAATGTGTGTTTTCCTAGAACACAGCCCAGACTCTCAATAAGCGTCATTTGTAGACTGTTTTTCATAAAAAGAAAGCTGCTATATAACGTGGATTGAGCGCGGCTTCCAGAAACGACAGCGCAGGCAGCTTAAAGTAGCAAATGTAGTTTTTGGAAGAAGAAAAACGCAGGTTGTCAAAACTTGTGGGTATAGTTCAAACAGTCAATCTTAGATTGTCACAAGTGTGATCTTGGTCAATAAAGACAAGCACAGGTTATCATAAGTGATCCATTCGAGTTTCTCTCACATAATTACCGTAGCTTTAGTATGGAGTGCGGTCTTTTAATGGTACAGGTAGAAGTATTCTTACAAGAGGAACGTTGTTGCAGACATTGAATAATATTGAGAAAACCCGGCGGTAAAAGGGTCTGGTTTTCAAAAAGACAGCCGGTTGTAACAAATGTGAGACTTTTGTTCAAAAGGCGTGCCAGAAGGCTTCGATTGAGTGCAAAATCGATTGCACTCAAAAATTGCAATCCATGCCTGCTCGTAGTCTAAATAATTAACGGGTGTTTCACCTCCGTGTACTGCATGTACTTTTTTCAGTCACAATACAGAATACACAATATCAGGAGAGACAGGCGCAAAGTTGAACGATAGTGGTACTTCAAAAGAAGTAGCCGTGAATATGCGAAGTTATCACAGGTTGCGTAAATCAAGAGTACATAGTAAAATACACGTTAGTGGACCACAGCATCGATCACATATCCTTAGTAACAATAAAACATACAAAGCCTTAGTCACAATCAAACGTACCATAGCTCTAGTCACAATGAACGAACCATAGCCCTAATCACAATAAACGCACGTAGCCCTAGTCACAATAAACGTAACTCACTCTGTCACTGCATCAACTGAATCTTAGCTCTCTTTTTTTGCACCCATCAACCAAACCAGATTGTGATTTCTGTCGTCAGACTATTTTTCAGATGCTATGTGAACACAGTACCTCAATCTTGCAGGCACGCATAAGCTGCGAATTTCTTCAAATATCACTTTCGTTCTATAAGACAATTGGTTGGAATCGGCGATAGTTGAGTGATTGTTGCACAAATATGAAGGAATCGGTGGTCCAGTTTTAGCAATACTCTCTGAGACATTTCACCAGTCCCGCTATTTAGGAAAGAGGAGACGCTAACTGCGGGGTGTATAGCCTTACATTTCAAACCTTTATAAAGATGTTATTGAGTTTAACTTTCAATTATTTATAAAGATGTTATCAAGTTTAATTAGAGATCGTTGCAAGCAGAAACTACTTGAATATGAGCCGTACATCCTGATATAGTTCGCCAGGCAAGAAAAGTCGGGGAAAATTCTACATTATCTTCAAACAAAGTTAATACATTCGCAAGCTCAGTTTCTCGAAGCTATTATTAAGTAGTCTCAAAAGGGTTAAACAAAATCAATACTCTCGCAAGCTCAAGCAGTTTGTCGATGCGATTATTCAAGTAGTCTCCGAAGGGTTAGACTCTATGCAGGTGAGAAAATTAGGAAATTCGCGTCCCTTGTAACTACCACTAGGGGGTTGTTTTAAAAAATCATATACAGATAGACATTGAAATCCACCTCACGACATTCTCCCAATTTCAAAAACCCAAAAAGGAACAAGATTACCCAGAAATTTCAACCTCAAACATTCCGGCGCGAAAATAAATGCATACGACGAAGAATACAACAAAAACCAAAGGATGTTTATACACGAACCACAAGCGCTCATAAAACCCATCTACGTGTTCCTCTCGCCCTCTACGTTACGCCGTGTCCGAGGCGATTCACAACATATGCAAACATGAAACATGTTTCATGTCTTTGTGCTACATGTTTATTAGGTCCTTCCCATTATCACCTCAGCAATCTCTCGATGCCAGGTGCAGTGGCTTACCACTATTAGAGTAAACAACAATCCTATTGTTGTATCGAAATAACACTAGTATAACTAGACTTAAAAACTCCAAGAATTTCTGAACTGAAGGAAGCAACAAGTTGAACAACAAGGTAACAACAAGTAAATACAAAGCTCTTGAATACTCCCGAATTGACCTTCTCAAAAACACACAATCATGTGGCTTGTTGATGATATTGTCGATGTAGGTCGCCCTCTTGTACCATCAATGTGCCAATACAGTTATTCAATATAGTCACATTAATGTTTTCAGTGTTCAATGTAGTCACATTAATGTTTTCAGTGTTCAATATAGTCACATTGATGTTTCGATGTCGTTCAATGTAAGGCACAATATGTCACAATCTTATTCATGCGAATCACCTTATCGCAACACTTCCGTTCATATTGTCCATTTGTCAATGTACTCACATTCACTATGAGAGTAATGCTCGGTTAGCTCCTTCACTTATAAAAATCGCTTGTTGTAGCTCATTCACTTCGTTCATGTGTGTTCGCTAGTCCAACAACTTCACGTAATTACTCGGACAAATCCCCACATGGCCATTCGCCCGCCTTGCCTGCCACCACTTCCCGTCAATGTCGTCCACCTCCAAAATCTCGTCCTTCACAAACGAGATCTCGTTGATGTCGTCCGGGTTCGCGTCGTACGAGTACAACGCACGTGCCTTGTACCTGAACGTGATGTCAGTCATGCTTCCCGCGTTGTTTTTCGTCAAGTCTCTCTGGTGCACGTCCTGCAGCGAGAAGTTCTCCAAGCCGTTCAACTGCGACGAGCTCATGTACGGCTGTGGATTGCTGCCGTGCAAGCTTGGCTTTTGCGTGAGTTGCGACTGTCTTAAGTTGTTGTCCTGGAAATGAACGGGCTGTGCCGGAGGGAGGTTTACCGGCGAGTGTCTCTTGTAGTTGGCATCTGCGGCGATTTCGTCCTTGCGATCGTCGTTAGGGAGGTGCCCGTGGTTGTGTTTGAGCGAGAACGAGTCGATAAACTGGTTTGTGGGCGATTCGGGGTGTCCGCCAAAATAGAGGATCCATATCACGTTCAAAATAGACAACATGATGCACCCGGCCGCACACGCGAGGTTTCCCGCCAGTTTGGAGTTGTAGATGAGCGAGTTGGTGGTGTTGGTGGTGTAGACAAAAGCCACAGACACCAAGCCCACAAGTGTGAACTTGTACAACTCGATGTTGTTGTTGAGGTACAACTGCAACACGACCAAGATGATAACAATCTGGTAGACGATGCCCCACCACAGAAAGTGGGGGAAAGGCTTCTGGTCCAGTGCAGCAGCACCCGCCACAGCCACGATCCACGATATGAAGCCGAACAGAACGGTTGATATGGCGAACGGGTCGCTGAGGAAGTTGGAGAGACGGAAGGCCATTGTTGATAAAAAAAAAAAGAATTCGAAAAGACAAATACCAAACGAATATGAACGGAGCGAATGTGAGTGAATATGTGTGAGTAGAAAAATGGACATGAAGCAAGTCATGTGAGTGAGTAGCAGCGTAAAGTATGTAAACAGGTAGATCAGCTAATAGTATATACAAGAATATCAGTTAACATATGCAAGTAGATCAGTTAATATATACAAGTAGATCAGTCAATATATACAGGTAGATCAGTTAATATATACAAGTAGATCAGTTAGGGTAAATATGTAGATCGTATGTAAAAAGTAAACAGTTAGTATGTAAGTGTATCAGTTATAAATAATGAGTAAAAACGTGTACATGAGTAACAGTTGAGTATAGTACGACATAAAAACGATTCAGGATGATTCAGGATAAGCGAAAATAATGATCTGTTCTTTGGAGATTATGTAATAGATCGATAGAATCGAAGATCGGAGAATAATGGATGAATGAGGAAGACGAGAATAAGGATGATGGAGACACTAGTGTTGAAGAATACTGAATAGTAGGGATGAAGAATAGAGAACAAGAATATCGATACGCGAGTAATAGATTCACGCGTTTTGGGAAAAATTGGATATTTATAGAAATCAGTTATAGTGGTAGTGGATGATTATGAAATCAGTTATAGTGGTAGTGGATGATTATGTTGATAAAGGTTGATGATGTGTTGTTGACGTTGATGTGTGTTGCGATTACTGTTGATGACGTGTTGTGATTATTGTTGATGATGTGTTGATGCTTCGGTGACTGGATATCATCTGTTGCTGTATGCTTAGCAAGGGGTACCAAGCCTCCGAAATAAGCTTTTAATTTCAAGTTTTGTTAGACGAGAACGTGAGGAATACACGTGAGGTAGAACGTGAAATTTTCGGCTCCAGATCATTAGAAGACTATTACATTCAGATTTCGATTGGAGTCGCTTATTTTATCGTTGAAGAGTTGATAATTTTTCTGTTGGTTGTTATTCTTATTGTTGAAGAGTTGAATTTGTTCTGTTGGTTGTTATTCTTATTGTTGAAGAGTTGAATTTGTTCTGTTGGTTGTTATTCTTATTGTTGAAGAGTTGAATTTGTTCTGTTGGTTGTTATTCTTATTGTTGAAGAGTTGAATTTGTTCTGTTGGTTGTTATTCTTATTGTTGAAGAGTTGAATTTGTTCTGTTGGTTGTTATTCTTATTGTTGAAGAGTTGAATTTGTTCTGTTGGTTGTTATTCTTATTGTTGAAGAGTTGAATTTGTTCTGTTGACTGTTGATTCTTATTGTGATGAAGAGTGACAATTTGTTCTGATGATTGTTGGTTCTCATTGTTCTGTTGATCGTTCTTGATTTTTATTGTCTTGCTGATCCACTCATCCACTGCTCGTAGTTTTCTGTTCTTTCAGGTTCCTACCAAGATTCATTCTCATTTCACCTCGGTTTACTTCTATCATCATGATTCATTTTCATTTTGCCTCAGTTTCACCTCTTTCATCAATTATACATTCCTATTACCTCAGTTCTATATATTTTCGGGCATTTCATCACTGAATCGTCCCCATAAAACTCCGTGCTCCGTGTTTCTTTTTTCGGAGAATCTAACTTGCTCGCGTCATGCCAATGCACAGCTCTCTGACCAATGATATAGTATCTAATGTATGCTTAAGCCCTCTAGCTTCTGGAGGTGCAAAAATTACAAGGAGCCACCGGACTCGCCTACCAGACCACCGTTAAATGGGGCCTACTAACCTCACCGTTAATTGGGCCTACCGCTTAATAGGGAATTACAGGCCTTTCACCGAATGGAATATACGAATCCAACATGACGCTCCTTGCAACCTAATTCATGCGTTTCCACCTCCTGACGCTCCCCACAATCCCGCGAAATCCCGTAAATGCTTGGAGCGGAACAATACAGAATTGCAATTGGTATAGCGTAAACAAAAGAAGAAAGGAAAAGAATTGCAATTGGTATAGTGTAAAACAAAAGAAGAAAGGAAAAAGCTGGAGGCATAAGACAATCGACATAGAGCACATTCACCTCATCACGACCAGCCAACCCCACGTTCACCTCATCACCGATAACAAACACTCACCATCCCTTCTTTTGTAACCGCCATATATTGCTCGTTTCTCAAACTCCGTTGGGTAAAACCGTTCAGCCCTATGGAGCAATACGGCTGAGGAAAAAAACGGTTGAATGGTTCCAATCCTATTTTTCGTCACAGCTCTACCCAATCCTCTTCTTCAACTCCCCCTCCATCCCCTATGAATACCTCTACCGATTCCCTACACATACACACCCACTTTCCCACTCTTTCTGCCTACATTTCCCATTTTCGTCCTCCGTATTCTCCCTTCGCTTACCCATTTTGGACGTCACATGACTATCCTCGTGACCGGACTTTAACATCCACACATGACCAGTCAACGGGTCTAAAGAATAGTCACAAAAGGATTAACGAGAGGGTACATACAAAGCACGAATAAAGGACATATAAAAGGTGCAGTAAAAGTATCAACATATCGAAACCAGAATACAGAATAAGAGCAGAACATATCGAATAAGAACATTCAGAACATATCCAGATATTCAGAACAGAACATATCTAATAAGAACATCATATCTATTCAGAACATATCCAGATATTCACATCCAGACATAACCAGATATTCATATCCAGCATATCCAGATATTCATATCCAAACATACCAGTATATCCAGGAATTCAATACTTACTACACAAAAGTGATTACACAAACAAGATAGCAAGAGACATTCAAAATAATCTTTTACCATGTTATCGATTGCAAGACCACTCAGAACAATCTCCCCCTTGATTGCCAGATCATACTCGCTCAAGTCCAAACTTGACATCTCCACCAAAGTCATCACCAACGAGGACCAGATCCTCCAAAATGACACCAAATTCATCACACACCCGTTGTTCCCCCACCCCAAGTTCAGCGACGCCGAGTGCGAGAAAATCCAGTTCGAGCACAGGCCACCAAAGACATTTAGCGACAAGGTCCTCTACCGCATGATGTTGGCCACTAGAGCCAGTTTCGACTTTGTCACAGGTTACAAAAAACCAACAGTCCCAGGCGATATCCACGAATTCGATGGCACGCGCTACCAGATGACCGAATCGAAGTGGCTCACGAGGGTTGTTTTTTTGGAGCTGATTGCGGGTGTTCCCGGCTCGGTCGCGCTGTTTGTGCGCCACTTGCACTCTTTGCGGTTGCTTCGCAGAGACAAGGCGTGGATTGAGACGCTTCTTGACGAGGCGTACAACGAGAGAATGCACTTGCTCACGTTCATCAAGCTTGGAAAGCCGTCGTGGTTCATGAGAACCATCATCTATGTGGGACAGGGTGTTTTTTGCAACCTCTTCTTCCTCTGCTACTTGGCTTCGCCCAGATGGTGCCACCGTTTTGTGGGGTATCTCGAGGAGGAGGCGGTGCTGACCTACACGCACTTGGTGGAGGAGTTGGAGGAACCGGGGCGTTTGCCGTTGTTTGAGAAGACGAAGTTGCCGGAGATTGCGGTGCAGTACTGGCCGGAGTTGACTGACACCTCGAGTTTCAAGGATTTGGTGTTGAGAGTGCGTGCTGACGAGGCTAAACATAGGGAGGTTAACCACACGTTGGCGAATTTGGACCAGGCGAAGGATAGGAACCCGTTTGCGTTGAAGGTGGATGGTGTGAAAGAGCAACCGGAGAATGGGTTGGGGGTGCATAGGGCGAAGGGGTGGGAGAGAGAGGATTTGAAGTTGTAGAACCTAGAACTTAGTGCGAAGCACTGAGTTCTAGAGAGAACAATCCATTGAATTCATGTAGAATATGTGCGAAGCACTGCTACAACAAAATTCATTGAACCGAACAAATATTTATTGTATATAGCTAATGATGATATGTTGAATTGTGAGATGATATGTTGAATTGTGAGATGATATGTTGAATTGTGAGATGATATGTTGAATTGTGAGATGATATGTTGAATTGTGAGATGATATGTTGAATTGTGAGATGATATGTTGAATTGTGATACGCTGAATTGTGAGATGATATGTTGAATTGCGAGATGATTTGCGTGATGATCGGGTATTTTGAACTTGATTCTTGTGACATGTGTCTATGATTTTTTTTTGCAACTTTTTTGCAGCCACGCAAAAAAAGACCTCAAGAATGTACGAAAGTAACGATACCAAATTGAAGGAGTCTTGCTGAAACATGATTGCACTTAATCACTTTTGTTGATATTCATATGAAACAAGATTGCACGTGATATCTTTTATTGATCTTCAAAATATGAAATTTATTGTCTATCATATTATGGATCTTGCATGATTGCACTTATTCAGTAGTATTGATCTTCAAATGAAACAAGATTGTACTTAATCACTGTTATTGATCTTCAAAAATGAAATTGATTGTCTATCATATTATGGAATTTATTGGACATGACCGCGCACTTTCATTATCTTACAATTATAAAACATGATTGTTACTTAATGCCACAACTGCTGAACAACAATTGAGCCTCGAAACTCACACCAAGAATCCTGTTCTGCCTTGTCTTTGTACATCCTTAAAACGATGAATCTGCTGGATCGTAAGAACGCTAGTTATCCAGTGGTCTTATAGTTTCGCATACTCAGGGCACAATATAAGGGTTCTGTTTTGGATGCTCAGAATGAATGATGTAGTTTGCCTCGAGAATGAATAATCCGAAGGATTCTATTTTTGACACTCAGGGCACAATAGGAGGGTTCTGTTTTGGATGCTCAGAATGAATGATGTAGTCTGCCTCGATAATGAATAATCCGAAGGAGTCTGTTTTCGTAACTCCGGATCCACAATATAAGGGAACTTTTTCGAACTCCGAATCCACAATATGAAGGAATGTTTTCGATACTCAGAATCCACTATATGAAGGAATGTTTTCAATACCCCGAAACCACAATATGAAAGACCTAATTTCGCATCCTTACGCTTACGAGTTTGGAAGTTATCTTTTCGCATCTCTAAGAATGCTTACGCACCTACTTAATGCTTATCGATGCTAATCTCCACCTCTCCAATTCTCCACCACTCCACATCATCACTCCTATAATGCACCATGTCCCCGAATCCCCCCGGAGTCCCCCGCCCCCGCACCTCCAAATGCGTAATGTTCTTCGGAAGAAACTCCACCACCGCCGGCACCGTGCAGACCTTGCGCAACAACGGCGCCACAAAGCCCCACGTGTCCGTGGTGAGCCTGCAGAGCAACGGAAGCTCCTGCGTGCGCTCTATGCGCACCTTTTGCAAGCTCAAAACGGTGACCGATTTCGGGATGAAACAAACCGCCATCTCTTTTTTTGCACCCAAAGAAAGCGTGTGGAGGAGGGGGGGGAACCGAATGCAGTCTGTGGAGGGAATTCGCGAGTTTAAAAGCTCGAGATTCTCGACGGTGGTCTGCGAGAGGTCGATTGAGGTGTTGGGGATGCTGGATAGTTTGAGGGTGGAGAGGGTCGGGGGAATGATGTTGAAGGGAATTGATAAAACAGAAGACGAACTTGACAAAGCGCAAGTTGAATCTGAATATGAATTAGAGTGTGATTTATCTGAAACAGACCTCACAGAACTTTCATCCACCTTAAACGGATATCCGAAACAAAAATTAAGTGATTTGTTATCGTCATCCTTCATATCTTTCACCTTCGTGTCCTTCATATCCCTCACCTTCGTACCATCAATTCCCTCATTATCAGCCCACTCTAACTCTCTTATGCTTCCACCAAATGTCACTTCGGTCTCCACCAAAACCAAAACGATTCGCAGCCATTTCGCAGCCAAATCGCCGTCCACCACACACCGCCGCAAACCCAACACCCGCAAGCCCAATTCCCCCAATTGTGCGCACGCGACACGGCACGCCGTCAAGTCCAACTCCACGACAGAATCCGGAAGCAAAAAGCGCGAAAGATCCGTCATCCCGCGCTGGTACGGCAGACTCTCTATGTGCACTACCAGAAGCCGCACATGCGACAAATCGTAGACATCGGCGCTGCCTGCAGTCGTGGAGAGCGTGAGATGTGTCAAATGGGCGGGTAGGTAGTCGGTAGCGCGCAATCCGTGGGCGGAGCAGAAGGAACCGGAGATATCGAACGGCTGTGCGGGGGATTTTGGATGGAGGAGGGTTTGCGAGATGTTGGCCATGAAGACCCGGAGATGGGGGATGGCTGCGAGGTCTGCGAGGTCGGGGGGATTGAGGTGCGATAGCACGATTGCAAGGAGGTGGTCTGGGAGGGACGTGAGGGTGTCGTGGAGGGAAAAAGTCATGAGGGGTAGCAAAGAGAGAGATTTAGAGATTTTATAAAGGATAAGGAGTATGAGCAATAGAGGGGGGTAGGGTGGCAATATTAAGAGGGAGGAATTGAGCACTAATAAGAGGAAAGTGGATGTGTGACGTATTCTCAGTCAGTAATGGGTACTTGAGTCACACGATTCAGGGATGAAGAGCGGAATTAAATGATTTTGTATCATGTAATCGCATCGAAACATTAAAGTGATCGAAAAAGTGACCGAACATCAAAAGAGATCGAACGACCAAAAGTGATCAAACATAAAAACTGCTATGAAACGCCAAAAGTGATCGAGCATCAAATGTGCTAGGAAACACCAAAAGTGATCGAAACACCAAAAGTGCACAATGCATCGAATCACCAAGTCAGCTGTCTCAGCTTTTTCAATTTCAGCACCATGCCTCAAGAATCGACGATGTATGTTTGATAGATGGAATACGTAAATGTAGGTGGAAATATTGTATGAGGTAGAAATATTTAGTACAGAAATATCTCAGTGCGGAATAGCAACAAATTCATACGCACAGATCATGGTATTTCACATCATTATACGCGTGTAAATGATGGTATACGTTGAAGTCAACACTAACTAGTTTCATTATGCGTATCACTCATCACCATCTCATCATCATCACTATTTCATCCGCCATCACTACTTCATCCGCCATCACTACTTCATCCGCCCTCATCACAATCTCATCACCATCACTATTTCATCCGCCATCACAATCATCACAACATCTCTATAGCTTCTTGTATCTTTATTCACTTTGAGCTCACCGTAAAGTCACGACAACATCTATTCACCGTTTTCATCCTTTTCATCTTTTCATTATTACCATTGTTCATCTTTATCATACTACACTAGTCGTTTCACCATTTTCATCCTCTCATTATTCGCCTTCTTTTGCATATATACTATCATATATCGCAATCTTTTGTATACATACTATAATATACCGCCATCTTTTGCATATATACTATCATCATCTTTTGCATACATACACCGCTATCTTTTGCATACATACACCGCCATCTTTTGCATATACTATCATATAACACCACTACATCACTCATTAACGTTCACGTTAATTTGTAGAAATTCATCTTTTTTCTCACACCTAATTGTTATGCCCTTCCCCCTCGCCGACGACATCGATCGCCTCCTCAACGACCACGACGACGTCCAGGAGATCTACCGCGACCCCATGTGGGACATACCCGACAACCAGCTCATCGTGCGCCCGTCCATTCCGCCACTACCGCCTCTTCCCCCACTATCCGAGCTGGCGTTGAAGGACAAGGATGGCAGCAACATGAACATAAACAACCTAAACAGCAACCTAAACTCAAACATAAACACAAACTCTAGCTTGTCAAACTCATCGAATTCCATCTCAAACACCACCTCAAACTTACCAAACACCAACTCAAACAACACCATCTCCAACAACACCTCACTATCGCCCAACCCCCTCAAACGCAAGAAAGAAGCCAAGTCGCGACCCGCATTTGTGATGAAAATCTGGCTGATGGTCAACGACAAAAGCAACCACGAGTACATTCGCTGGAACGACGACGGGCAGACGTTCCAGGTGTTCCAGCGCGAAGAGTTCATGCGCAAAATCCTCCCCAAGTACTTCAAACACAACAACTTTGCCTCGTTCGTGCGCCAGTTGAACATGTACGGCTGGCACAAGGTCCAGGACATCAGCAGTGGCACGATGCAGATGGGGGTGGCGTCCAGCGACGAAATCATGCAGTTTGAGAACCCGAACTTCAAACGAGACCGCGACGATTTGCTCGACAACATTGTGCGCAACAAAAGCGTCGATTCGCAGCCAGGTCCCGTGACTTCGCCGGACAACCTCCAGATTTTGCTCAACGAGCTTGAAAACTTGAAGCGGAACCAGGTGGCGATCACGGAGGACTTGCGGCGGATCAGAAAGGACAACAAGATGCTCTGGCAGGACAACTTCGTGACCCGCGAGCGCCACCAGCAGCAGGCACAGACACTCGAGAAGATCTTGAAGTTTTTGGCCGCGGTGTACGGGAACCTGGCGGGGAAGATCTTGGACGAAGAGCCGCAGTATGCGCCTAGGAGGTTGATGTTGACGAACGGAAAAAGTGGGTATGAGGATGGGTATGATAGAGGGTATGAGTTTGGGGGAAACGGGATAAATGGAGTACCAAACGCAGTGCCAATGAATTCAAATGTGAATGCAAACGTCCACCAAAACATGAACCAAAACATGAACCAAAACATGAGTTCTGGAATAAATCCAAACAGTATGAGTTCAATGAATCCAAACGTGAATTCTGGATCGATAAACCAAAATCTGGGGTCAATAAACCCAAGTCCAAACTCTGAAAGTGGAATCAACCCAAGTTCCACAAGTTCTGGAATAAACCCTAGTTCTGGAATAAACCCTAGTTCTGGAATAAACCCTAGTTCTGGAATAAACTCCAGCTCTGGTATCACCCCAAATTCCAGTTCTGGAATTAACCCTACTAGTTCTGGAAATCATGGAACATCTGCATCTGGACCATCCTCCAATCCCTCTGCCTCCCTTCCAGGCACGTTTCCCACCCCCAACGACTCCGAGTCCATCGAGGAAATTATCAGGTCCATAGGAAACACCCCCAGCGACCGCGGCCGCAAGATGTACCAGCAGTTCGTGCAGGAGCCGGTAGCGCTGCCCAGGCACTACTTTCCGGAGCTCAACAGTCCGTATCCGGGGACACCGCCGCTCCGTTTGGGGACTCCGGAGCCGGATTTGGCTGCGTTGGAGCAGAATGTGCAGAAACAGGGGCAGTCGATCCAGCAGGTGCAGGACTGGATACACAGGTTGGCGGAGCAACAGCAGGAGGAGGAGTTGTTTGATATGGACGAGTTTTTGGATGACAAGAGGCAGAAAACGAGCTAGCTCGAATGAGGAGTGGTGCGACAGAGAAGTGATGACTAGTATAACTTGGTGATATGTGAGAAGTATGACTAGTTTAACTTGGTGATAGCTGAAAAGTATGACTAGTTTAACTTGGTGATAGCTGAAAAGTATGACTAGTATAACTTGGTGATAGCTGAAAAGTATGACTAGTATAACTTGGTGGTGTCTGAGAAGTGCTGAAAGTATGCCAGAGTATCTGGATGAGAAGTCATGGATGAGCTTTGAGGGATATTTGGTGACAGAAGTCATGGACGAACTAAAAATGTGAATTTCGATGAATCAAGTGATCCTCGCCTGAATCTGAACACCATTTGAGTGATTGGACAACATAGTGAATGTGAGTAAATCTGGTGTGAAAGATGAGCAATCGAGTGATATCAGAATGAACATGCTACTGTGAGTAGTGAATCTGGTGTGAAAGATGATCGAATGATGTCAGAATGAATATGCTACTGTGAGTAGTGAATCTGGTGTGAAAGATGATCGAATGATATCAGAATGAATATGCTACTGTGAGTAGTGAATCTGGTGTGAAAGATGAGCAATCGAATGAAATCAGAATGAACATGCTACTGTGAGTTTAAATTAATGTGAACTAGTATTTGTGTGATTCGACGTCACGTGAACGAGCTAGTAGAAATGAATGTGAACCGGATCTGTGAGATTCGATGAATAAGTGAGCTAGTTCATGATGAGGATCTATGAGACTCGATGAAAAAGTGAGTACATATTGAGATTCATTGAATATTCAACTTTGATTTTTTGAATGCCGACTTCATTTGGCTGAATATCAAGTTAATAACGTGAGTCAATGGCTTATCGGCGAAATTCGATGATTTCGTGGTGGGTGACTCGGACGAGCAGGAGTTGATGGTATGTCAAGTGAGTCTGAAAGACACAAGGCTATCAAGTGATTCGGAAAGAACTCGATATGCTATCAACTCCTGTTCAGAATCAAGATAAATAATGGCGTATTGAGGGATTTCGAAAGAACGAGAATTGGTATAGCGAGTGACATTTGAATGATCTTTAATGGAATATCGAGCGGGTTTCTAATATAGGTGGCTAATAATATATCGAGGATTTCGGTGGAATTGAACGTGAAGTATATCGAGGATTTCGGTGGAATTGAACGTGAAGTATATCGAGGATTTCGGTGGAATTGAACGTGAAGTATACCGAGGATTTTGGTGAAATTGAACTTGCAGCTAAGAGCATAATTAATTCAAACCAGGGATTACACATATCGAGTTCCAAAGCGCATGACCTGATTGCGAGAGACACGAACCAATCAATGCTTGATAGTTCAATTGATCTAGCCAAAGTGAGGTAATCAGCGACACCAAATAACATGAAAGTGAAGTTTTGATTGCGATTAAATATGTGAGTCGCCTTGCTGACAATTGAATCTGCTGTATATAACTCTAACCTGATGAGTACTACTATGATCTATGTTCTTCAGACCTTTCTGGGTATCTCTGGAGGAATAGATGTAATATAACTAATTTGCAGCAATTGTAGTTTTTCAATATTTTGCAGCGTAATTCACAGCATTTGTAGTTGTGCAATATATTACAGCAATTTTAGTTTTGCGAAATTTTGCAGCAATCGAAGATCTTGTTCAATATGTAAAGGTGTCCTCATATGCTCTTCTACACACCTCTCCATCTCTATTCGCCGTCATCTATCGTCTAAAATTACTTACTCTCTTAACTTCAGGTATATGGGTATCAGACTATTTGAGTATCTAACAACAAATTTTACCCTAGCTTCGGCTTTCTCAGCCGCTCTAATGGGGAATTCTCTGAACCACTCGTTTTTCCAGGCTATGCCCCACCTTAGACTGCTCTCCCTGTTGACTACCACTTTTAGCCTATCGTCTCTATCTGGCTAAATACACTGTCTCCTATATAATATCTTGACTTCGCCTCGCACGGCTTTACTCACAAAACCCCCACCCCACAAACGTTTGCCTTCCCTGCATAGTCAACATAGCAGCATATTCGCTCAGAGAGGATCGTCCTTTGTAATGTTATTCAAATGTGTATTAGATCATATTCAAGTGCGTAGACTTGTATTATCAGATATTCAGTCAATCGGGTAAATACCATTCTAAAAATATGTTTGGCTGTGCATCCCCTATATTCAGCCACATCCTGATTCCCAATGCGTCAATCGGGTTGCAATCGTCTCCGCTGAATGGAACAAGAGACGAATCTAGACCATCAAGATAGTCAATAATTCAATATCATAGGATTCAAACACATAGTCCTGGACTCGTGCGTGTAGCTCGTACACCTGTTTCTTCCTATGGTTGAATTTAGTACGCCCCACCGTTTACCGAGTTTTGCCGTTTGTCCCAACGCGTAAATAATCCGGTCTATTGTTTAATTTTGCGGTATTTCATGTAGGCTTAACGAGAATGCATGAGAATGAGAGTAGATGGATGAGAGAAAGATGGAATACAGATGGAAGAACCGAGCAAAAATAACAGATAAGACAAATAGCACGTAATAAGAATAACGGTAGAACATAAGATCATGTGCTACAGGCAAAAACCGTTTACCTCGCGAAATCAACCCTCCTATCCAAACTCAAAAGTAATGTGTCAAGTACCAGGCCATAGAACCTTAATCGCTCTTTTACTCTATCTCCTCTCATCCTCGGAAATACTTTTTGGATGGGGCTTAGGATATTTTTTGTAGTCATGGCGCCACATTTCAATCATGAATTGTAGAATGTATCAATCATGAATCGTAGAATGTCAATCATGAATCGTAGAATGTCAATCATGAATCGTAGAATGTCAATCATGAATCGTAGAATGTCAATCATGAAACATAACCATGAATCGTAATCATTAGAATCACCACTCAGAATCTCCAGAAACCAATCATTTCCTTCCTTGCCATAATCTTGGTCTTCACTTCACTCATGTTCTTTGCACATAAATTTCATGTTCGGGAAGTTACCGAGGATACCGCCAAAAAGAAAAAACGAAAGAATAAGGGGTGGGAAGGCAAAAAATTCTAAAAGTGATTGTGGACTCAAGAGCCCAAGACGCTCATAGTTTGACCCAAGAGATCAAGACGAGTTTGATCCAAGACAAAGTGATCCGAAGAGATCAAGACGCAAGTCCCAAAACTTAAGACTCAAGTCAGTCCCAAACATAGACCAAAGTAGTCTAAAGTCAGTCCCATGACCAATGATCAAATGCCAAGTCTAAAAGTTAAAGTGACTCGACTCAAAGACTCAAATACTCAAAGAGTCAAATACTTAAAGACTCAAAGACGCAAATACTCATGTTGACTCAAGACTAATACACAACGTGTCAACCTTAATCTAATCCATCACCTCCCTCATGCATTTCGCTTAACCGTTAATCTCTCATCCTTGACGTATCTGCGCGGCGCAACACAAGGGTCGCAATACAAAACAATAACCAAGGAGGTAGAGAACAAAGGGCAGCCGAGAGTGATGAGGTACTTCAAGCTAAAATATGACAATCAGAATATGAGTCTGTGTATCTGATCTGCAAATAATCTGATGTCACTGTATAACTGAATATAATCTGATTTCACTGAGCATCTAATATGACGTCCTGAATATCTGAATATGATGTCCTGAATATCTGAATATCTGAATATGATGTCCTGAATATCTGAATATCTGAATATGATGTCCTGAATATCTGAATATCTGAATATGATGTCCTGAATATCTGAATATCTGAATGTGTCCTGAATATCTGAATGTGTCCTGAATATCTGAATATCTGAATACGTCCTGAATATCTGAATATAATCTTTTGCGCTTCATATGATGTCTGCTACTGCCCTAACAATGCCCTCAGATTTCCCTTATCACCCTCTCATATTCCTCCCACTCACTCAGCCTCATCTCCATTTTCACCCACATCATGCGGTTCATCTCCATTTCCCACATCATCCGGTATCACCCAAATCACATGCATCACGGATCATCCCAAGATACCCACTACTACTCGTGTACTGCTACCCTGCTATCCCTATCCCTTCCTCCCGGTGTGGGCAGTGGTCAAAACCCAGCACAGCGGCAGAAAACGAGGCAGGATGAGCCGGTAGATCACTGTGGTTATCGCGCAAACCCCGGAACTATTTTGAATTTCAGTCACTATATAGGTGGAGAGGCTTACCAAGACAATAGAAAAAAAGTCGGGACGGCTAGAAAACGAGCAACAGTGTATGGTTGAGATATTGATATATTGGTAGATACTGATATAGATACGATACGATAAGGTCTACAGGTTTGCGAAAACGTATTTCAACTAGCGAGGATCATACTACAGGATATTGGTGATAGAAACAGACAGACACTGAGGATATACTGTATTGATACTGAGATACTGTTGGTACTGAGACACTGTTGATACTGAGATACTGTATTGATACCGAGATACTTTACTCACACTGGGATACTGTTGATACTGAGATACTGTTGATACTACTGAGTATACTGATACAGAGCAACTGACGACGATCTGCTCTGGACCGAAGCTCATCGGATTACTGGAATCTACAATAGCCATCTTCTTTGATATCATAGAGCCATCGACAGCAATCACAACAAATCTAGAACATCCCTATTCAAATATTTGAATCATCAACTACACAACGTTAGAATCAACTCACAACGTTAGAATCAACTACACATTAGAATCATCAACTACACAAAGTTAGAATCAACTACTCTTTAGAATCATCAACTACACAAAGTTAGAATCAACTACACATTAGAACCATCAACTACACATTCATCAACGTTAGAATCAACTACTCATTAGAATCATCAGCACACTTTAGAGTCATCAACAACCATACCACTCAACTCAACAAATATTCAACACGAGAGCATATTCAGCAATTGAGAAACAATCACTTTCATATCATCCCAACTACAGTGTGTTGATATTAAGCATTGAATTTGATTACTAGTTGCTATTTCGAATTTGTGATATAGTTGCTAATAAGCATTGATTTTGATATACAGTGCTATTACTAGTTTCTGCTACAACTAGTTGCTACTAAAAATAGTGTTCTCACTATTCAGAGTTGTGTCCCACAATTGAGACTTTTCACTATTCAGAATTGTGTCCCACAATTGAGACTTTTCACTATTCAGCGTTGTGTCCCACAATTCAGACTTTTCACTATTCAGTGTATTGTCCCACGATTCAGACTTTTCACTATTCCTGGTGTCATTTACTGTCCCACAATTTGGCACTTTCATCATCCTAGTGTATTCTCACTAAATAGTGTTCTTTTTGGTCACCATTTTAGTGTCAGTCCTCACTAATTCTTTTTAGGTCACTATTTCTAGTGTCTTAGTAATTTGGTGATATATGACCTCCAACGTCCTCGACTTCTCCACGACCTCCCCTCGCTTCAAACGCGAATACTCCAAAGGGGGCTGCCGTGAGTGCAAGCGGCGCAAAATCAAGTGCGACGAGGGCAAACCCAACTGCTGGCAGTGCGTGCGCTTGAGCAAACAGTGCGCGTACCCCGAGTCCGGCGAGCGTGTCGCGCGCGTGTCGCGAAAAACAATGTCGCTCCAGGAGCCCAAACGGCAGAAAGTCGAAAAGTCGCCCGAGTACGCCGCGTACCCCGCGGTGCCCCGCGACTACTACGGAAACGCGTACGAGAAGCCATACACGTCGTCGTCGGCGTCCACACAGAGCGGAGGGCCGTACCGCGCGTCCATCGAGTCGCTTTTGAACAGCGACTACAAGCCGGACGAGCTTTTGCAGTTTTTTTCGCAGGACGATTTGAACGTGTTGGCGCTGGATTTGAACAACATCGTGACGAACATCATGTTTGAGCTGAATTTCAAGGCAGACGGGAGCCCGGCGTCGAGCCCAGAGGAGAGGAGGAGGTGGGAGGGAATAGAGCAGGGGGAGAATGGAAAAATGGAAAATGGAGGAAAAATGGAAAGTGAATATGGAAGGAATGAGAAGGGAAGGAATGAAAACGAATACGGAAGGAATGCAATTGAAAACGGAAGGAATGAAGATGAATATGGAAGGAATGAAAATAGAAACGAAATGGAAGATCCAAGGGCATATTCCTACTCTGAGGAAAAGGTTTCGATTAGTCCAGAGGGACAGAATTTGGTGAGATATTCGGTTGCAAATTTAGAGGCAGAACCTTCAAGTTTGAAAACTGCAGAAACTGCAAATTCAGTAAATCCCAATCGAAATCACCAAATTTCTCAAGGTCATTCCCCAGAGGCTTCCTCAAATCCCCAAAGTTCCTCAAAGACTTCGAATACTCCAAATTCAAATCCCCAAAATAATTCCCAAAATACCTCAAATTCCCAAAGTCATTCTTATCAAAGTCACACTTCCTCCCTCTCTTCTCTTTACAAATCAATGAACCTCCACACCGACCCCGAAAAACGCTACATCGACTCGTTCTACCACGACTTCTCGGACCTCATCCTCCCTTTCTCGCTGTACAACACCGAAAAAGCGTGCTACTTCAACCCCGCACGCGACATCATCCTCAAATGCGCTGAAACAGAAAGATTTCTCCTCAGTGCGGTTTTGGCACACGGCGCAAAAACGCTGTTTGAAAAAGGCGGCAGACCCGAGGACGAAGAAGCCTACTGCCGGTACCTCAGCAAGTGTTTGCGGCTCCTAGGACCGGCTTTGAACGCAGAAGACCGAAATCTCACCTCCAACATAGAGGCGGTGCTAATTACCGTCCTTCTTCTCACGATGGCCAATGCTGCAAACTCCAAACAGGACTGGCGGCCACACCTCAAGGGGGCAAAGAACCTATTGCTAAAGGTGTCGTCTTCCAAAATGCGCTCGTCAAAGGTGTTGATTTTTTGCAAATGCTGGTTTGTGACTTTTGAAATCCTCGCCGGGTTGCTGCTGAAATACGGGGGAACGCTAAACACCGAGGCCGAGATCGAAAAACTCGTGGATCCGGGCGACGAGTACGAACTCCGGGCATTGCGCGAAATGGGCGTGGTTCTCGGCAACGGCTTCACCCTTATGGGGGGCTACCACTACAAAGCGATCCACACTTTCCAAAAGCTCCTAATTGTGCTAAAACGCATCCGTATGGACAAGAACTACCGGCCTGAGAACCCGTTGGAGTACATGGAGCTATTGGCGGACTTCTACAAGCTTGCCAAGGTGCAGTTTGTGAACAGAAAGTGTGTTCTTGGGTTGGGCGATTTTGAGGACGTGCCCAGGGGAAATTTGCTCGATGTGGTGAAAATCGGGAAAGAGGTGGTGGTGATCAGCTGGATGGATACGTCGCACCAGGGCTATGTGATAGGCGCGTTGATTACGGTGCTAACGGTGTGTATGAAGGAGAACCACGAGCTGCCACAGGTGCAAATGTTGGCGGAAAAACTCGTGAATACGATGGGTTTTCTTGCGAATGAGGGCGTCGTGGAGCAGAACATCAAGTGTGCGATGATGATGATCCAGTGGCCGATGTTGGTCGCGGGCATGAACTGGAGAAAGAAAGAGTTTGTGTTGGAAAGGTTTTTCAAGGCGCTGGCGGAGGCAGGGCTGGCGAGTGCGCGGTTTGCGATGGGGAGGTTAAGGGGAGTTTGGGAGAATAGAGAGAGGGGGGTGGTAGAGGAGGAGTATGGAGAGGATGTCTTGTCGTATTAATAGCTGGAAGCATGTGGATAAGTGGAGTGATAAAGTGAATTGAGACTTATAAAGTGGATTGAGCCTTATAAAGTGGATTGAGACTTATAGCTTCCCTAAAGTGAATAGGTCTTATCTGTTCAAAAACAAGACCCTGGACTATCTGAAACAGGTACAAGCTATTCCGACTCTTATCAATTTCCGTGAATAGGTCTTATCTGTTCAAGATCCTGGCCTGAAACAGGCCATTCCGACTCTCAATTCCCATGATTTGTGGTAAAGGTAATACCCGGAAAGGTGCAAAATTAGAGAAACCCTAGATTGCTAGGTCAATATGTATGCTAGAAAGAAATCGTTGTATGAGTTATAAAGGTATGTTCGATAGTCTCCAGCGATTGGCCAGATTTGGACTGTCCTGCATAAAGACTTTTTGCAGCCAGAATAAATCAGTGAATTAGTTGTTTACGAACCTCCCACACTCGAAAGTATTTGATTTCGAAGACGACTGAGTTTTAAGGTGGTATTTGGGGTAATACAGTTGAAAGGTGGTATTTGAGGTGTTTCAGAAAGAGAACAGAGGTTAACACTACCACAGGCTCCAATACAAAAGTCAATAGTGGATTCATTTTCATGAGACAACCACAAGTAGGTGATTTCTCAGACTTGCAACGACAAGCAGGGTGATTTCTCAGATTTGCGGTCATAAGTTGTCGAGCCGATCTAAAGACTAAGACACCCTAGTCTTCAAAAGTGCTAGAATGTGATGCATTTCAATGAACGGTAGTACTGCAACCAGTCAAAGAGAATCTAGATGGTCCTTCAACTGCGAGACGCGTTTACTTCAAATGCTCAATTAACAACACCAGCCGCTCAGTAAACTCTGCGTATCCTACACTCTCAGAGATGAATTACCATCATTCTGTATTTCAGTTTTTGTCTGTTCCCCAATTCTATTCTATTAGATCAGAACTATATACATCGTGATCCAAACTCTTTTCGGTTTTCGTTCAGTTGAATATTTCGTTTTTCAGTCCATCAAATATGTTGCTTCCGGTCCATGGTTGGTGATTTATTCGGCTGATTATGTCCATTTCGTTCACGTTCGGTCGGTAGTACTCTATGGGCTATGTAGTTCCCTCCGTTCACTTCGTTCACGTCAGTCAGTTATGTCTCCGTCGTTCACTCCTCCGCTATTAAACTGAACGGATTCATCTCATTCATCGCCATCTTATACCGCCACACGCCACTCTCTTCCTCGCTCTCACTATCCTCCAACTCCAACAAACTACTCCCATCACTATCACAACACTCGCACTTGTTCCACTTAAAGTCCCCACGTGATAACATATCCTGCATATACCACCCCACCCTGTCTGCGCCCAATCTGGCGCCGTCTAGGTTCGCCAGCGACGGCCCCATCTTCAACAGCGCGTTCTTCCCCACCATAAACAACGGAACATCCTCGTTCCACTGAAGGTTATCCGTTAAACACGGAAACCCCCTCACGGTCTCGATCGGAGCCTCCCTCATCACTGGCTGCAAAAAATCCAAAGACTCGATGTTCGCAGTAATGCCAGTAGCAAAGTAAATGTAGTCAACCATCTCCAAGCTCTTTTTCTCCATGGTTTCGCTGTTTGTCAACTCCAAAGTCCATGTTTTCGACTCTGGGTCCCACTCCTGTTCGGTGATTTGAGTGTGTGTGCACAAATTAAGCCGTCCGTCCCGCGCGTGCTTGTTTATGAGCTTATAATATTCAGGGTTAACCGATCCACCCTCTCTTGCATCCTGGATCATATCGAACCGCTCCTCGTCGGTGTCTTTCATGTAAAACGCTGACTTTTTCACGTTTCTGTACTTTGTCACCCACTCCAAGTGAAAATCAAAGTGCTTGATTTTGATTCCACCCCGAAACAAAAGGTATACGTTTGAAACGCCACGTGTTACAGCAACATGTGCAAGCTGCGCAGAAGTCAATCCTCCCCCCACAATCACCACACTCCTCTGTTTTGAAACCCGCGGCTTTTCCATAAATTCCGGCCCCAAAAATTTCACCTTATTGGTGAACAAATGCGTCGTGTGACAACTACCTTCGGGAAACTGCGGGTTTTTGAACTGACCAATAGGGTAGTTAATCTGCCCACGGTGCCCACTTGCCACCACACACGCTTTTGAGCCAAAAACCCTGCCGCTGGCGGTCTTCACCACAAATCCAAGTCCAGTTTCCTCGCCTGCAGTGATGTATGTGTGCTCAATCAGCACCACTTCGTCTTTTTGCACGCAATCCTTGAGATTGTACCTCGAAATCACATCATCGCAGTGCTCTTTGAAGAGCTTTGTGGACGGGCGGTAGTAATCTTTCCAATCGCGCATGTTGATGTCCACAATGCCCAGTCTGTCGTGCGAGTCGTTTTTTGCACCCATTTTATTTTTTTTCTGCATCTTTTTGGACTGGTGCTTCAGGAACTCCTTTCCCACCACGTTCTTGATCTCCTTCAACTGGTCCTGTTTGTCGTGCGAAAAACACACCAACGCGTCCACATCCACGGGGTCGACGTGGAAAAACATGGGTGAACGGAGAAACGGGATCTCGCACGCTGCAAACTGGCTGTCCCACCCAGACACGAACTTGTCGCCAATGGCATCGAGAACGAGGATATCCTCGGCTTTGAAGCGTGATTCGCGTGCGTAGTGCGAGCGCCCTAAAAGGCTCACCTTGTGCCCTCTTTGGTTGAGCCAGTGGAAGCGCTGGTGCTCGTCTTCGGTGTAGAGGGATCCCGGAAAGGGTTCACAGAGTCTGGCGGATACGGCGAGGCCACAGGTGCCGCCACCGATGACGATGACGGGATAAAAGGAATCAAGGGGGATGTCGAGGGAGGTCATGATAGAGAAATAGTTTGTGGGGATGGACGGGTTTTTATGTCGTAACTTGTGTGGTTGCAAATAACTCACAGGGTGGAAAAAAGCGAACACATAAGTGAACGAGAGCAAAACCAAAGTGAACGAGAGGACAAGAATATGAGTAACACAAGCGAAGGGAATGTGAAAGACGAATGTTCGTAATAAGTGAACTTGATCTAAGTCAACAGTAAAGAGTAGTAAGTGTATCAAATAGTGAACTAGTAAAAATAGGTAAGTGAACGTGAGAAGACAAGGATATGAGTAACAAGCGAAGGAAATGTTAAAAAGTACCATAATAAGTGAGCCTGATCAAGTCAACAGGAAAGAGTAGTAAATGTAGCAAATAGTGGACTTGATCAAGTGAATGTTAACAAGAGTCAGTGTAGCAAATAGTGAACTAGTATAAATAGGGATTTAACGTAAACAAGTTTGCAAGTACTGAGCCAAGAGAAAGATGATACGCATAGAGTTAACACGTACCACTTTGGGTGAGATAGGAGATTTTGAGAATTTTGTCGAGAACATGATGAATTGTGGGTCATGATGACTGTTTTCATTCAAAAATTTTCCACTGATACGTATTGAATTAAGACTTAATGCTGTACAAATGTTTTCTAATCTTGGGTTTTGGGGCCGTATACTTTGAGATGCATTTTGTTAAGATCCGTTTTGGGAGTGAAAAAATCAAAGCCGCATTGAGTATTATGGCAACTGGAACACCCTCGACGCTTTATAGCCAGTAGGAACTGGAACACCCTAGTGCTTTATAGTCTGTCGACTTTGTGAATTGCACAACACATAATGGCAACTTTTTGTCGGTTTTTGCGAAAGACATGGAGAAATGCCCAATTGGGTGTGCCAACTTCCCACTTCTAATCTTATAATGTGCTTGAGCCACGCTATGTCCTTTTTGGACATTTCGAAACCCTAGTTGACACTTTAAATCCTATGATTCCCTTGCGTTTCTCAATACTTTTGGTTAACCTATGTGCTGTTCTTCTGCTCACCTTTAGAGATTCTTCCTTCACCGCTCTGAACAGAGTTCCTTTAGTTTCTTCATTTCCGAAGCTACCCAGAAACTCTTTTAATAATAAGTCAGCTATCGCCAAAACCAATGCTATTCCAGGACGTCTGCTAACCTAATCGGAAGGAGAAAACTCGTTAACTTAGATAACATCCTTAAAACAAATTGTAGGTATAATTAAAGTTTAATTGTGCCGACTCTAATAAGTACAATCATTAGTTAATTTAATATGGTCTTCACTCGTAGGCCTTCTTTTCCTAAAAATATACGTAAAATTATCTCCATTTTCGCATAGTGTCTTTACAACCCTGATATGCTGAAGTCTTCAAGCACAAATCGTGACATGGAATGTCATTAGCCATCCACCCGACCATCTTCTTAAACGATTATCAAACTTTTTTCAACCATTTTCAACATAAAATGCTCAGAAAGTCATGACTCCAGAATATCAACAATTACGTTTGTTACAGTTTGTTTCTTGCAGCCATAAAATCTACATATCCTTATTCTTTTGGTTTTCTCTTCAACGACAATCCTAGCTTGTCGCTGTGCCAACTCTCAACTACGGTCCCTTATAATTTTAACTCATTTATTACTTTTTTCATTTTTGCAGCCACTAAATTCCTACATTAATTCCTATAATAGGAATCAATTTCAAAACATTATTGACCAGGTTGTCTCTGTTCCTACTATGGTCGCCCTTTTCGATTTCTAATCGCTTCGCTCTAGAAATCAAAAAGCCTAGAAACCTAAAAAGCCTCCAATTATCGCCAACAACCCCACCGCACCAGGATCCGGAACCCTCCCATCGCCCTCCTTAAACAGCTCCTCGTCCACATAACTAGCCCGCCCGAACTTCGCCTGAAGTTCCTTTGTCCCCTCACACCCCTTTCTCGCAGCCTCATACGCCGCAGCAACATCCTGGTCCTCATACAAACTGTCCACAAACGGCTGCAAAGTGTCCACCAAAGTGCGCCCACCCACTCTCGCCTTCGTGTACTTGAACAAACCGTCATACAAAGCCGAGTGCATCGCTTTTGCAAGCACCTTCACCGAAAACTCGTCCCCCTCCAACAGCTTCACCAAGGCAGTGAGGTAGATCAGATATATTCCCCCCGAGGTTCCACCCATGTGATCCTCCACAATCTCCGTGATCTCCGAGAGTGTGGCTACCGGATCGTTCAAGTCAGTGAACCTTCCCTCCTTAAGAGAACTCAAAATACCGTCAGCTCCACCAACAAGTGTCTCTCCACAGTCACCATCCCCAACAATCGTGTCGTAATGGGTGATTTTCGGCTCCTCCTTCCGGAGACGGTCAAGCGCGCGCTCAAGATTCTGCTGAAACTGCTTTCCGTCGATTTTCAAGTTCGAACTGACGGTCTTTTCATCTTTGATAGGAGAGTCAACGTAGCTGGATACGTTTTCCCATTGTTCGCCAGAATACACCTTTGGCTTCCATCCCGGGGCATTCGTTGGCGCGTCCAACCACCGCAAAACATCCTCCGCAGGCAAGTCCGCCAAACGGAGCAACGTGATCGAAAACCCCGGCGCACTCAACAGTGTCACAAAATCGGACACCAAAATCCGCGACGGTTTTTTGGCAAAAGGACTTTTTTCGATGACGTAATGCAAGATCGCGTACAACTCCAACGAGCTCTGCCCACCGATATTGTTGACCAAGAGCACGTACTCATCATTTTCAACGTCAAAATCAACGTAGTGGCGATCCTCGTCCCTGCCCACTAGCAATTCGTACATTTTCTCCACCAATTCCGTGATTTGGGGGATTTTCATCTTCGTGCCCGGCTCGTTGTGGATCCCCAAACCAAGCTCGGCCTCATCGGGCTTTGTGAACTCAATTTCCTCGGTTTTGCCGGGGACCGACGTTCTGTCGAGCGAGGCGCCGATAGTGGCCAAATTGGCGTTGATTTTGGAGCCGATTTCGTGGAGTTGGGCCAAATCCAATTCGTTTGCGGCCGCTCCAAGAAGTTTGTGAACAAGTGCAGTTCCTGCCAAACCACGCCTACCAACCATTTTGTTCTGTTCTCTGCCCACTGCGACGTCGTCCGAAACACTGAGCATCTCCACGTTGTAGCCCTCGGCCTTTGCACGCTCCACAACCAAGCCAAAGTGGAGAATGTCGCCGGTGTAGTTCTTGACAATGATCAAAGTGCCGTTTTTCTTATCCAGGACCTGCTTTATGGCCGCCATGATCTGGCGCGTGGACGGCAGCGCAAAGATGGCACCGGAAACGGCGGCGTCGAGGAGGTTTTCGCCCACAAACCCGCCGTGGAGCGGTTCGTGGCCGGCCCCACCTCCGCTGATGAGTGCGACTTTTTTGGCGGTGTCGGCGTGGGGGTTGAAAACGACTTTTTCGGAGGGGATGAGGTGGACTGCGGGATTGGCGGCCACAAGGCCCTTGAGTTGCGAGGTGACGATATCGTCGGGGTATTTCCAGTGTTTCGACATGTTGGTAATTTAATTTGTGAAAATAGAGTGATTAAATAGCAAGAAAAGAGTTATGTGGAGGATGGAAATATGGAGAGTATGTTGGTAATTTTAAGTATTGATATTTTCGGAAGGATCGGAAGGATTGAAAGGGAACAAGTGGTGGGTATATGTGGTGGTAGGAGCAATTGAGTATCGAGCCGTATTGAGCGGTGTTGGGTACGGTTGTGGCATGGTGGAATCAGTTGATGATTAAAATGATTACATAATGGATTACATGCTATGACATCAGTTTACGTCAATGAGTAATGGTGCGTGAATTGGATAATGTAGTAAGAACGATACTTCCCTTTAGAGAACTCGATTGAGACTAGAGATTCTAGAGAAAACTTCAGACTGAGAGACTGGAGGTTTGATTTAGAAAACTTCACGAGACTGACCGACTACAGACGTCCATGAAAGACTCCACGAGACGAGAGACTTCATGAGGCTAGAGGCTCCATAGGTCATGAGACACCTTTCATGTAATCAGAGACTCTCAAGGTTTGAGCTTTCACAGAAACGAATGAGGAAGAAAAGGTCATTTTTCGCAGCCATGATGACGCATGTCTTACAAGCGATTTGAAGAAAATCATCGACTTCGAATAATCCGATCAGTGACCAAGTTTCAAGAATGAGTAGTTGTGGTACCTATAGCACCATTCCTATATCTATATCAATTCTCAAAGTGCAAAATTCCCACTATTACCGACATATTTTTGTTTCGCCAGTATCTCCTCATTGTCACATACTCACATATCACTCACAATCGTGAATTCTTGCTCCTTCGTACCAGATCTCTATCTCGTTGTCATATACCAATTTCAACTTGTATTACTTTGCAATCCTTGCAAAGTGTAGATATGTCATATATCACTATCGTATGATCATTATGGGGTTATATATTATGTTATCATTATAATATCATTAAGTTATCATTATGATGTTATATCATTCTATTATAATCATAATGTTATATCATTATCACCATAACTATATTTTCAAATCACCAATTTTATCTTTTTCTCCATCTTTATCATAATCACTAATCATCATATTATCATTACCATCTTATCACATCTCTATTTTATCATTATCATCTCAATTTTATCATTACCATCTCAATTTTATCGTTACCATCACATCACATCTTTTATCATCATCAATTGTCTATCACAAATCTTTTTGACACTTTTCAGATCACTTATCGTTGTGCTTCTTTATCATTTCTATTTTTTTTATCATGTCACCACAACGCCGCGACTACTCGCGCGGCGGATGCCGCGAGTGCAAACGACGCAAAATCAAGTGTGACGAGCGAAAACCACAGTGCGCGCGCTGTGTGCGCCTTAGCAAGGAGTGCCTGTACCCAATCGACGGCGAGAAAGTCGCGCGTGTGTCCAAGCGCATCATCAGCGCAAACCCCGAGAAGTACAGGGCCCCCGCAAGAAAGGAGTTGATGTTTCAGCATTTCGACCCGAGTGAGAGAAAGAGGAGGAGGAGGGAGAGCACAAGAGAGTTAAACAAAGACGGAGGAAGTGGCAATGGTGGAACTATTGGAAATGTTGGTGGGAACCAAAATCTGGTAGATCATATCCAAAATGGTCACGCGAAACGGGAGAAAACGGGACATATAAAGGAAGAATCAGAAAGCCCTATTGGGATAGATAAGATACGACGGATAAACAAAACAAGTGGAAATGGAGATAAAACATCAACTGTATTGGTGTCAAATGGAGATAAGACATCAACTGTATTGGTGTTAAATGGAGATAAGACATCGGTGTCAGGTGGAGAAAAAGCATCAACTGTATCCAGTGATTTGGTATCAGTGGTATCAACCGCTTCAAATGATTTGGTACCCGGCGGAGATGAGATATCTGGATCCATACCTGATATGACGCCGAATTCGTCCTATACAAATACCGAAAAGAGTTCCGAAAAGAATACCCAAAGTTCTTCTGGGAACTCTTTCGGAAAGACTTACACCAAAATATCGAATTCCTCCGGGAAAACCTACTCGACTTATTCCGAAATATCGAATTCATCTCGGAAAACCTATTCGAATACCGAAAAATCTCCTGAAATTGACTCCGCATACTCAAATGGGATAGACCTACAGGTCAATCAGCCCCTCCACTTAGATTCAATTCCCTTTCAATTCCACGATCTAGACACCCTCGCGCTCGATCTCAACAACATTCTCGTGGATATCATCGATGGCACTCCTGTTGATGATCTCCTGCTACAGCGCCAGTTCGACTCCTACGCACTTCCCCTCAAAACAAACGACATTCCCCGCCATGTGTCGTACAACCACATAAAAGTCACAACCGGGCACGAGAAGCTCTACCTCGAGGACTTTTTCCACATATTTGCCATGCGAGTTATGCCATTTGGAGTGTATGACGAAAGAGAGCAGAAATACGCGAATCCAATCAGAGATGTGGTGTTGACATACGCCAGTACCGAGCCGTTTCTCTTGGCTACAGTGTTGGCACAAGGTGCAAAAACGAGCTACGACAAAAACCACCTAAAAAGAGATTACGATGCTTATTGCTTGTATCTCAGTACGTCGTTGAAGCTTCTTGGGCCAGCATTGTCGCGAAATCGTGAGAAAAATGTGCGAAATGATCTCACGCAAAACATTGAGTGCATTTTGCTCACTGTGTTGTTGCTCACGTCTGCAAATGCGTCCACTACGACGCAAACATGGCGGCCGCACCTCACGGGTGCAAAAGACATAATCTTGAAAGCTACCTCGGGGAAGATGCGGCTGCTGAAGACGTTGATCTTGTGCAAGCTCTGGTTCATTGATTTCGAGGTTCTTGCGGGCACACTGCTGGTGCAAGGGGGGACCCTTCAGACGGATGAAGAGATCGACCAGATTATGACCTTGACACCGGATGAGATCATGGTTTTGCGGGAGTATGGGGTTATTCAGCGCGACGGGTTCAATTTGATGTGCGGGTACGGGGAACAGTGTTTGGGGCTATTCAAGGAGATGATCAAGTTGATGAATAGGAAAAGAGCGGGGGATTTCGTTGCTGATGATGCGGGTGCTTATTTGTCGTTGATTAGTGGGTTTTACGCACAGTACCAGAGGGTTTTTATTGATAGAGATTGTATTATGGATGCGCAGACGGTGGAATTACCTGAACTGGGGCGGGATATACCGAACTTGGTGGATGTGATTTACTGCAATAACGATAAGATTGTGGTTAGCTGGATGGATCTACTGCAGCAGGCGTATTCCTTAGCGGCGATAATCACGATATTCACCGATATCATGGGAATTAGGCATACGGAGCCCTATGTGCAAGACTTAGTGGGGAAGCTTGTGCTGTTGATTGGGTTTTTGGAGCGGTTGGGGAGCCGGTTATACCAGCAGATTGAGTATTCGTTTCTGATGATCCAGTGGCCGATGTTGGTGGCTGCGATTGCGTGTGTGGAGGAGGACGAGAAGTACTTGTTGATGAAGTTTTTTCGGGCGCTGGTGGACTTGGGGCTGGGGAGTGCGGAGTTGGCGTTGAGGCGGATATTGAAGGTTTGGGATGGCGAGGAGGGGGGGGAGGAGGATATCGTTCCTTATTAGGATATTCTGTTAGATTTCCACTTAGGAGTGGAATTGGGAACAGTGAAGAAGAGAGAGAGGAAAGGACGAGAGAGGAAAGGAAGAGAGAGAAAGGGAAAAAGAAGAAAGGAGAAAAGAGGAAAGGAAGAGAGAGGAAAGGAGGTAAGGAGAAAGGAGAAAAAGAGAAAAAGGGAATGAGGAAAATCATAGAGTACGATAATATAATTTTTGGGTAAGAAGAATGTATAAGAGGAGCTGATTAGTGTTGACGTTTGCAGTGAGTAGGAGTGAGTTCTTGGAGTTGGTTTCGCAGTAACTGTTGGATTCAGACTAATGCGGCATTGAGTAGGTTTGAGAGATGTGGTATCGAAGCTTTTTTAGTGATTGTTGGCATCAAGGTATTAAAACGTAAGCGGATTCACGTTTAGAGATCGTACGGCTGCAAATTACAAAAGGAGGAAATAGGTTTAGAGGAATCGTTTACAGAAATAGTTTGAAGAAATAGGTTTGACATGGGTTTGAGTTAGGCTTGAAATAGGTTGAAATCGGTTTCATATGTGAAGTATGAGAAAGAGCTGACATAGCGGCTTTCTGTTTGCCTTTTGCCAAGTGGACTTTAATTCCTAATTGATTTCTAATTGGCAAGTGTGAGCGAATGACGTCTGCAAGAGACCTAGCGGATAGCGAGTAGAATATGAATAAATGCAACGATAGTCCGCACGGGTGTAAATAACTGTTTTTCGTAAGCTAAGTCAAGCAAACATTGTAATGATATGTATCGAAGAAACGTGTGTCTGTGAATGAAGTTTGATGAATATGAATCTAGTTTATAATGAATATGAACCTAGTTTATAATCAGTATGAATCTAGTTTATAAGAGTATATGTGGAGTTCATAATGAATATATGTGATTCAAGTTTTGTGAACTTGTTCGAATGTTGTGATGAAGGTGTATGCGATCTTGTAATGTAATCTAGTTTACTTGTTAAATACCGTTTTCTAGTGCAGCATCATTTACCGTATCTCATGTACCATGTATCTTGTTATGCTCATGTATCATGTTCTTGGATCATCTTATCACTTCTTGGTTTCCGTTATGTATCATCATACCCACCTGTCATCACCTCCATCTTTTTCTCCTCTCCTCCTCCTTCCTTTTTTCTCCTCATTCCCCCTCTTTCTGAAAAAACAATCATTCACCAGCTGATGAGATCGCGCAGAGACGGGGAGAATTGAGGATAGACATACAACTGAACAGTCAGCGATACTCTGTAATCCCTAATAGACCAAAGAGTCAAGACAACATCACTGTCTCATCAGACACAACACATCACGGAACAACTACAACTGCGAACAACTACAGTGGAAAGAACTACAATAGTAGAAACAACCACTTGAGTACTAGAAACATCCACCAACGGGAAGCCAATCAACTCGATCATACCCAAAACTCAACAAAAGCATTCAAAACCTGTCAGATATCCCGAGCATATCACTATATTAAACGACTGCCAAACTACCATAAACTAATTCAGCACCCGGCACTACTTTAAGTACTAAACTACTTCACTACCATGTTATCCCCCCAAAAACGATCCAAGTCGTTCACAGGATGCTTCACGTGCCGGCTGCGCAAAATCCGGTGCGACCTCTCCAAACCCGGGTGCAAGAACTGCAAAAAATCGGGCCTCACGTGCTCGGGCTACGACATCAAGCTCAAGTGGTCGAAACCGTTGAGTTTCCGGCAGACAAAAGGCGGAAACACTGTGTCGCTGCAGGTGTCGTTCAAGGACGGCGAAAACGAGGAAAACAGCGAGTTCTTCCAGCGCAGAAACGTGGGGGTGGTCACGTGGAAACGGCCATACGAGACCTACGACGAGATGGACCGCGATTTGATGATCTTGCACAATCTGTCGCGCGACAGCATGGTGAGCGAGGAGGGGAACACGAAATTGTTGGGCCCATTTGGGGTTTTCAAGAGGAGGAAGGGAAAAGAAAAGGACTCAGGAAAGGGTGAGAAATATGATTCAAAGTTTGGCGACAAATATGATTCTAAGTTTGGTGAGAAATATGATTCAGGAAAGTTTGAGAAAAACGAATCTGATACGCACAGCTTGACTCAAAATATGAGCCTGACAAATTCTGAAAAATATGCAAACAAATTTGACTCCTCCAAATTCTCAAACAAATTCGAGTCAAACATGGACTCAAAGTATCTCCCCTATGTTCTGCCTGATCCGCTGGCGGATCAGGTGTGGCTTTCCAACGAATTGCGCGACGACGCATTGCTCACAGCAGCAGCACTCAATGGCGACTCCCAATTCCTTGAATTCATGAACAGATACTCCCAGATCCCGTCCGCAGTAGATACACCCAAGCAGGCCGATCTCCTCAACCTCGTTTTCCACAGAAACCACTCGGAGCCTCACGTCGAAGAAGTCCCCGTGGCTGCAAATTTGGTTGCAAATTCTGGTAACGGCACGCCCAACCAAAGCGGGTATTCCAACTACAACAACTATTTCTACAACAACCCGTACCACCTCAACGAGCTGTTGGAGATCCATCTCCACGCTGTGACTGCCGACGACGATCAGACCGATTTGGTGGACGGACAGCATGCTACGCAGATGCCCGAGCTGGTGATGCGGATCGTGCAAACCCCGCTACATGTCGGGTTTGATCTTTCTGCCAGCGGGAGGTTTTCCGTGCCAAGCAGTGCCTTGCAGGTGCAGCCATTGACACGGTATCTTCTCAATTACTACGTTTCTGAGGTAGCGGACCTCATGACAGTGATTCCCTTGACGGAAAATCCATGGAAAACCATTTATTTCCCACGTGCATTGATGGCTATAGGCGAGTTGGCGGCACTAGGGACCACTTCACCCGCAAAAAACGCACTCTTGAACGCGCTTCTCGCTGTTCTGGCGTTCAATTTGCAGCTGAAGTTTGCGAAAAACTCCGATGCGATGCGATATTACTTAAACCTCGGAATTCGCCTCCGCAACCAGGCCTCGTTGTTTGTGAAGCAGCTTCTCCACTCGCGCCTGGACCGTCTGGGCGTAGAGCACTGCGTTCGTAGTGAAAAGTACAAGGACGTTTTGTGCGCGGTGATGCTGATGATTAGTGTGGACCTTGTGTGGGGCACTATGCAGGACACGAATTTCTACATCACGTGGTGTGGGAAAGTGATTGCTGCGAAAATGAAGACGAAGCGGAAGTTGCTGCAAAAGGCACGGGTGTTGCACAGGATCTTTCTGTCGATGAAGTTGATCCAGGATCTGACGTGTTTGGACGTGGAGCAGTTCCGCGGGGATTTTGAGAGTAGCATGGTGGAGAAGGACTTTGATACGGGAATTGGATACGGGAGGGTAAGAGAAAATAGAGAAGACTCAAAAGGTGAAGACAAAGAAGACGATGACAGCAAAAACGACTTTTACAAAAACCGAATCGCATACATTGTGAACGATAATCTGAAATCCCCCACCTTTGTCAACAAAAAACTCATCAACACCAAAAAAGAAGACGAGCACTTTGCAACCGATGCGTTGTACGGCCTCCCGAACTCGCTCATCATCCTCTTTTCCGAGATTGTGCAGCTTTTGCGGACAAAAATCCACCACCAGGAGGTGTACCACAAACTCCCCGACGACTTCACCAAACGGGTCAACGAGCTCAACAAGAGACTTCTCAACTGGAAGCTCGACTGGAACTTGTTTGAAACGAGCGAAAACGAGGAAAAAGGCGAGGAGATCGACGTGGACCCCGATCTCGATCTCGGCCTCGAAAGTGTTGCGGAGGAAAATCCACAGCGGTTTTTTTCGCCCATGCACGAAACCACCTACCACCACACATACTCGTTCTACCACGCGTTGACGATCTACTTTAACCGATTGATCAAGGAAATCTCGCCGGCACGGCTCCAGGTGAAGGTAGCGAAGACTTTGAAGCATTTGAACGCGATTCAGCGGCTCATTCTGGAGGGCGATGCGTCGATGATTCCATTGTTCTGGCAGGGCTTCATTGCGGGCTGCGAGGCGATGCTGGAGGAGCTCCAGCAGGGGTTCAAGAGCTGGGGGGGAGATATCGCGCAGTATTTAGGGAGTTACTGGGGTGCTAGGCAGATTATGTTGGAGGTTTGGCGGAGAAAGAGGATGAATTTGGCGAAGGATGATTGGGTAAGTGTGATTAGGGATTGGGAGATGAACTTGATGTTGAACTAATTAACATGAACGAAGGGAATGAAGATGAACTAACCAACATGAACGAACGAATGTTGAGTTAAAGATGAACTAATTAACATGAACGAAGGGAATGAAGATGAACGAACGGAATGCTGAGTAAAAGACGAAATTCCAAAACGTGAACGAATGTTGAGTTGAAAGATGAAACTTCTAAACATGAACGAGGTGAGGAAATCCTCGTTTCATGTATGAGATGTGTGTGAAACCAACGAGTTTCCACAACAATAAAATGAATGTTCGTGTTGGAGTAATTCCTAAACACGAATTGGATGAGAGTGAAAAGTGCGTTTTCCCCATGGACGTGCTCAGTTGTGATGATAATAATGAAATTCCAACAATCGTTCATGTTCTGGCTTATGAATGAGACGTTTGAGAAAGGTTATAGAGAGATAGAAGTGATAGAGAAGGGTGTAGATGGAAACGGTAGAGAGTGTAGATGGAAATAGTGATAGAGATTATATCTACAGGTAGAGATTCAGGCATTGAATGAAGAAAAAAATGCAACTTTTGAAGAAGCGACTAAAAAGATGAAAATATTCAAAGTCAAAACCAACAGCAAACATGAGCTGTATAGAATAGGAAATGGATGAACTAAAATTGATGAACTAAAATGGGTGAACTGAATAAAGAATGAATTGAATAGAAACCGGATGAACTGAATAAAGGATGAATTGAATAGAAACCGGATGAACTGAAGAAAGGATGAATTGAATAGAAACCGGATGAACTGAATAGAAATCGGATAGATGAACTGAATACAAAATCGAAGTGAAAATCGAAGATGAACTCAATAGAGAATGCATGAAACTGAATCGCTTCTGAATTTCTTGAAACACTCGTCCCAACTCATTGCGTCTACTCGTGTACATGCCATTTTCGCGTCATCAGTCTTTTGTGTTTGATGGCCGACGTTTCAATTTTTTCCATTTTCAAATCGCTCCAATTCATTTTCCTCCATCATCACCTTCTTTCCGTCTATTCGAACCATCCTGATCGATTCCTTCATCGATTCCTGCATCAATTCCTTCATCAATCCCTACCTCATCAATTCCTTGCGTTCCACCCACATCACACAAACGCGATACCAAGAATGTACCTTGACGCAGCGAAGTTTTTCGCTTCAATTTTACGCGATTTTTCAGGACGCGTAGAGTCACGAGATGATTTTCTTTCAAACAATCATATACTATCACGTGAGTTACAGTTCACCAGAACATTCGCTGTGATATGTTGCACCAGAACCGCTCGCTGTGATATGCTGCACCAGAACCGCTCGCTGTGATATGTTGCATCAGTTCGCTGTGATCTGTTGCTTTCAACATCATCATCAGTTCCTACGGGTATACGCAAATAACCATACCCTTTACCACGCCTCACTATCTCGCTCCGGTATCAGCTCTCACAACCATCAAACTACATTCCATTGTCGCCTCCTTACACGCGTAAAAATGAACGAGGCGGAGGGTACAGACATTGAGATCACAGTTCTCTACATTCATTGCACTCTCAATCTTGCATACATTATTCTAGTTTCAGGTCTTCTTACCATTCTTCTTCCTATCCCTTCCTAAACCATCGCTACCTTCCTCATCGCTTTTTCTCGTTCTCCTGTTTTTGTTTTTTCTCCACCTTTCGACGCGACGCGAATCAAAACACAAACACCAAATCATAAACACAACGCCAACTTCAAATCCGCACTCATTTATCCCAAAACAGCATAATCACATTGACACAGACATCGAAGGGGCATCAGCCTTCACTTTTGCACCCACACATACCTCCAATTTTGCACCCATAAATACCTCCAGTTTCTCCTTGTATCTTCTTCTCCATCAACTCTCCAACTACACACTCTCTTTAATGTTGCCAATCGTCATTCTTTCCATCGCTGCCGTTGTTGCCGCCGACACCGTCACTTTGACCCACTCCACCACCACCGAGGCCACTGTCATCTCGTGTTCCCACGATGAGTGCGGAAAGCCTTCCACTGTGGCCCCAGTTGTCACCTCCAGCACTCCAGTTGTCTCCAGCAGCACTGCTGTGACCGAGGAGTCTGTTGTCACTGAGTACACCACCTACTGCCCAGAATCCGGTGTCACTACTGTTGTTCCAGTGACTGTCAAGTCTGTGGAGACTGAGTACACCACCTACTGTCCTGAGTCTGGTGTCACTACTGTTGTTCCAGTGACAAAGCCAACTTCTGCTGCTCCAGTGTCGTCGGTCGTTTCTTCTCCAACTACCGTGGTGACATCTACCACTTCTCCAAACACTGTTGCTCCAGTGTCATCTCCAAACACTGTTGCCCCGGTTGTTTCCACATCTGCTGCTCCAGCATCCGAATCAGACTCCTACGTGGACATCACCGTCACCCCAACCGTGACCGAGTCCACTGGTGTCGAGTCCACTGTAACCCAGCAGTCCACATTCACCAGTGTGTACAACTCGACGACTCTTGCGCCGATTGCTACACAGACAGACAACGGTGCTGGCAGAAACGCCGTTGGGTTCGCGGGTTTGGCGGTGTTGGTTGCGTTGTTGTAGACTATAGATTAGTCGGGAATAAAGGATATAATATCTCACGTAGGGACATGAGCAATGAACCAGCAGTATACATGAGCGAAGCGGTAAAATGAACCAGCAGTATACATGAGCGAAGCGGTAAAATGAACAAGCAGTATAATGAAAGAAGCGGTTAAATGAACAAGCAATATACATGAGCGAATTGGTAAAATGAACAAGCAATACACATGAGCGAATTGGTATAATGAACAAGGAAATTATACATTTTGGGCTACTAAATCCACCAAAGGATACAGCCTTTCCTTTCTTTTGGGTGCAAAAAATTCTGGGACATTTAAGATTTCTTACGATTTCCTCACACAGTTGATCTGGCCGTTAAAACTGTTTGGTTGACGCATAACTTGCGTACATACTGCTCAATTCTCTTGGTTTTCGAATGTAAACAGAACTTTTTTCCCCAAACCGTGTGCTGTTGGAGGGGATTCACGAGTTAGTATCCTTGGCTTGGACGGATCTCAGTTGCTTTTGAGTATAGCTTTTGAAACCAGCCCGTTAACTACTATACGGCAGGTTTACTAGTTTTAGAAACAACTAGACTTGACAAAAGGAGAAGTACATGACAAGTCGAATAGTACATTGGCTAGTCGTACAGTTGATATATTAAGTGAACGCTTCCCGCTGGACATTTTATGTCTGGAACAGTCATTGGCAAGTTTATAGTAGATTGAGTCTGAATAGTGGGTTTAAGGTCGAATAGTAGATTGAGTCTGAATAGTGCGTTAAAAAGTCGAATAGCAGATTGAAGTCATAGTGGGTTGGAAGCCTGGAATACTACTGTGACTGGTGTGAAAAGGTACTGTCATTGACAACCCAAGCTTGACTTCTCGTAACCTATTTGGAGCATATTAATCAAAGTATCTACCGTGGCACTTCTCCACTTAACAATTTCACAGTCGCAGTCTCTCCATCTCATAGAGCAGTAGAGAACGTTTTATGCATGAAATAAGGCTTCCACATACAGATCACTCTTATGAATATGTTTACTCAGCTGTTGTTGCTCTTATAACAATTACTCCAGCTGTTGCTGCTTGAAATATCATTCGACAAAGCATTCGGAACCCCTCTGACTATATCTTCTCGAGAGATATTGCCATCTCTTCGAGTCACCAAACTAAGTGTGATGTTTTAAGTACCTTTACAAGTTCGATTGAAAAGTGTATGCTCTATTTATTGTTTGAAAGACTTTTTGTTTTGCTTGAGTCTGCGACTGTTTTCCCGAAATTGATGTTTAACAGTCCCGACAGCCATGAGATGAGAATGTATTAGGTCCCTATTATTCTCGAGGGTTCCTATATACGTCATTATGTCCCCTACTATGCGTCTTGAAATGTCATTATGTCCCCTACTATTCGTCTTGAAATGTCATTATGTCCCCTACTATACGTTCTGAAATGCCATTATGTCCCCTACTATTCGTCTTGAAATGTCATTATGTCCCCTACACTACGTTCTGAAATGCTATTATGTCCCTCTATGGTGTTTTTCATACAATGTATTATGTCTTTTCGATTCCTTCATATATCATAAACCGGATTCTGCGACGAATGCAGATAACCCAGTGATCCAAACGTCGGACCCCAAATTTATTGGCTGTCTCCTGTCTAGTGAATCCTATTGAGCGTTTACACTAAATGTCCCAACTTTTCACCTGACTGATTTCGAAATACCGACTACACTGTCCTTGTCAAGAAACTTCAATCTACATTCTCACCCTGGTGAAATGGAGCAGTCTGAAAACGCTTTTTTGCAACCCTTCTCAAAAAATATTTGCAGCCATTTAATAAAGTCTGCTGGGCACCCGTTGTCTTACAATCCATTTGTTCTACATGACACTCTTGCAATTCAATATAATATACATTTTACCATCATCTTGCGTGTAGGTTGTTTGGGCTCTCGACATATATGTTCTTGGGCTCTCAACATGTCTTGGCCTCTAATTTGATTGGCTATGGCAAAGTCCTTTTCATATTTTTTCAACAACCTTCGGTTGCTGGAAGTTGCTGAAAGGTTGCTGAAAGGTTGCTGAAAGCTATTCCGGCACCCTAAACCTCATCTGCTGCCCCTCCATATAAACCACATCCAAAACCGCCTCAAACTCCCCGCCCTTCTTCAACTCCACCGCGCGCCTGTACAACGCCAATGCGCCATGCGCATCCTCCACCGAGTCATGGTTACCCGTCTGCACCTTGCGCCCCAAAACCACATACACCAAAAACTTCAAACTGAGCTGCCGCTTGAAATCACTCTTGTAGTACAACTCGGCGGTATCCCGGATCTGCTCACGCGGAACATGGATGTTTATGCACCGAAAATCGTTGTACAAACCGTGCCCCACAAAAACAACACCCATGTTGAGCAACAACCAAAGCCGTCTGTATGCCGTCTGTCTTGTCACCAAACGCTTGGTCAGCGTGTTGATATCGAGGTCGCCCGGTTCTATGCCCAGAAAGCTCGTTGTATAGTCGTAAATCTCGCCTGTGTGCACGATGAAGTCGTCTATAAACGCCACGCCCCACTTTGCACCCGGTTCCCCACGCAAAACACTGAGTCTCGCTAGCGAGAGCTGTTTGGGGCGGATCACCTTGCGTGTTCCGTCGTAGTGGACCTCCACCTCTTCGGGTTTGAGTGTCACAAACTCCGCGTCTATGGCGACAAGCGATCCGGGGCGCGGAGCTTCTTCGCGGGTGAGAAGTTCGAATTCGCGTTGGTAGGACGAGCGTCTGGTGGCGGAGAAGCGATCGAGGGGGGGAGGTCTCTCAAAGGAGTCGGAAGATTTCGTAGACTTTTCGGACGTCGTTTCGGACGTCGTTTCAGTGGGGTTTTCAGAAATCGACACTTCGGAAATCGCCTTTTCGGGTATCGTTTCAGCAGGATTTTCCATCGACTTTTCGGGTGTCGTTTCAGTAGGATTTTCCATCGACTTTTCGGGTGTCGTTTCAGTAGGATTTTCCACCGACATTTCGGGTATCGTTTCAGTAGGATTTTCAATTGCCTTTTCAATTGCCTTTTCACTTTCAGACTGCCCAATCAATTGGTTTCTGAGCCCATTCGTTTCCTCCGTCGGATTGGGTTTGTTCCCACTCTTGACAGTCGCATTGAACTCGTCGTTTCTGTATAGCACCCCCAGATCAACAAAAAAATTCCCCTCCTCAAAATGCCTGAACCTCCCCCCACCACTGCTGTACACCAACACCACCGGGCGCTTCCACGACAAGTCAAACACCTCGTCCTCGTCCACAGGAGTCACGAGGAAGTCGTTAAACAACACCCACTGCTGCTCAATCCGCACATACGACACCAAATTGTGCGCCCCGAGCACCATGTCCGCCAGATGCGATATCTCGCACACATACCCCACCAAGTCGTATCTGGAAACACCGTCAGGGAGTTTGCGGTACTTCAGCGGCGGCATGGTGGCGCGCACGCTGTTGCCCTGCACGTAGAACTCCGGAACAAGCCATCTCTTGAAACTGCCCACCAATCGGAGCTCCTCGCTCGAGAGACTCACGTTGAGCGAAATCACAGGAAGGAAGGCGGTCACGTTGGCCCGCTGTGCCGCATACTCGAGATATGTCACCAAGTTGGTGGATTTGCGCGCGGTGGCGGGTGTGGTGGCGCGGTTGTGCAGAAGAAGGATGCTCATTTTGTTGAGCACGTTGCTGGGGGGTGTCACGAGGTCTAGCGAGTAGAAGTGGCCGGACTGGGTGGTGAAACCGACCGCTTCGGCGATCTGGGGGAGTTCCTGCTCGATTTGCGCAAAGACGAACTTGTTGAGGGAGATGAGGAGGCTGCGGAGGGCCTGGGAGTTGAGCGTGGTGCACTCGTCGGTGTTGGTGAGGTACGGGGCGAGGGTGTTGATTGTTTGGGAGAGGTTTGCCGTGGTGACGTTGGTTTGTTTGGCTTTGTGCATCATGTCGAAGAGGTAGCCAAGGTCATGGCAGAGCGAGACCCCAAAATCAACTGGGGCTTTTGCGTAGTTCTTGGATCCGAAAGTCTCAACAATACTTCCACGAACACTCCCACCCGATCCAACTGTACCAGATCCAATAGTTGTACGAGATCCAATAGTTGTACCTTCACTAGTTTTACCCGATCCAATAGTTGTACCTTCACTAGTTTTACCCGATCCAATAGTTGTACCTTCACTAGTTTTACCAGATCCAATAGTTGTACCTTCACTAGTTTTACCCGATCCAATAGTTGTACCTTCACTAGTTTTACCCGATCCAATTGTACCAGATCCAATAGTTGTACGAGATCCACTTCTCCCACCAGCATTCGTCTTTACACACGGTACCTCGGGCGCCGGCAGTGATTTAGGACCTGACGGCCCTAAACCATTCTGCAATGTTTCCCTCGCCAAACTGCCCACCACCAAATTATACACCGCCGGCACAAACCGCCACACCTGCCACAACGCGTTCCCATACAGGTTGTCCACATGGTTCTCCAACCCGCAAAACACCGTGCTGTTGAAGCTGCCAAAGTCAAAGTCCTTGACCCCGAACTTCGAGTACTGGATCTGGTGCTTGGCGTGTCGGGCCAGAAAAATGTCCAACGGCGGCTGCGGCGTGCGGCGATCGCTCAAAAAGCGCACGCCCGTCTTGGGCGCCAGCAACGACTCGTACTTGCCTGTTTTGTGCTGGTTTTTGTCGTACACCGCAAGTCCCGCGCCCTCGATTCGGACGGGTAGCTTGGCGGATTCCTTGGTAAAGACCATATTGGACGGCCAGTTGGATAGTAACGGATCCTTGTAGTACGGCATACCCACCGCATTCAACGGAGAGTCAAAGCGAATGGAGCCGATGCCGTCTGCTATGTCCTGTCGCTCCGTTCGTGCCGGAAAACTAACAAAACCATCCGCCGTCCCCATCAGCCACAAGTGCACATCCGACCCCGAAAACGCCAAGTAGTCGCCGTTGGCCGAGATCTCCATCGCCCGGATGTCGTCCACGTCCGCCTGGTAGAAGAACACGTTCGTCTGGTCGTATATGTCCACGAACTGGAGCTGCCCCGCCAGCAGCGCCACCACCAAGATGTTGGGCAACTTCGGGTGGAAGCGCACGTGCAGCGCCCCGGCCGGAAACGGGTACGGCGCGAGCGCCTTCATCATCCGGATGTCGTAGATGTTCACCAACCGGTCGGCCTCGACCTGCGACTGGTAGCGCCGCGCCGAAAAGCCGCAGGTCGCGATGTAGGACCCGCGGACGTCGATGTCCGCGAGGACGTTGTGGCCGTTGAACAGCTTGATTTTCGTGTTTGCCTGTGGGTCGAAGAGGTCCAAGGTGCCGTTTTCCATGCCTAGGGTGAGGAATTTGGGCGCGTTGTTGATGAGCTTGATGTTTCCGTCGGCGACGTGGGAGATTTGGGGTTTGTTGATGTCGAACGAGAAGAGGCCGCAGTTGGTGCCGACAGACACAGCGTTACTATTGGATGTGAAGCATTGCAAGGAGGGACTGGATCCTGAATTGGGGGAATTGGAGTCGCCATTGAAATTCCCTGAATTGAGGGAATTGGAATTGAAGTTTGGATTGAGGGAATTGGAATTGAAGTTTGAATTGAGGGATCTCGAGCTACTCCTAAAAGCCTCGTGTCCTATCGATAACCTGGCCATGCCCCTTCTCGCGTTAAAGTTGATGTTGGTCTGCAGGAGCAGGAGGATTCCGTCGGTGTGGTTGAGGAACTGGGTGACGGGGCTGGTGGACGCGCGGAACTTTGTGTACGGGGCGAGCGAGTCGTAGGACTCGGGCGCGTACGACTGCGCGTAGCCGTCAGTGGCCGTCCAGAGGAGGTTCTGGGATGTATCGAAGAGGAGCGCGCTGGGCGCGCCCCGGATGCGGAAAACCTCGTTCCAGGAGTCCATGAAAAAAAAGATAGCAGAATGAACAGAGAAAGGTGAGCTAGAGAGACGGGTGATATGAGGGACGTTGCTGGACGATGATGAAGTCTTTGATTAAGTTGATCATGTAGAGATGCTATAGGTGAAGATGAAGAAGTTACAAAATGGTATGGTGATGTTGAAGGTGTGTGGTGGTGTTGAAGGTGTTGAAGGTGTTGAAGGTGTTTGATGGCTATGAAGGATGTATCATGATTGATGGTTTATGAAGGTGTTTGATTATGATGGAGATGTATCATGATTGATGGTTTATGAAGGTGTTTAATTATGATGGAGATGTATCATCATTTATGAAGGTGTTTGATTATGATGGAGCTGTATTGATGGTTTATGAGAGTATTCAATATATTTTTATCAACGATATAAATATTTTGAATACTCTCATTTTTATCAACGATATGTTGATTTGTGCTTTAGTTGATGCGTCTGGTGATCGTGTATAAAACGCGAAAACTAGATGCTCGAAGAGGTTTTGAACTGACGAACAGAGATCGGAGATTCTCGAGGAATCTCGAGGATAGGGAGAAAAGATCATTCGCTCATTCCCACATGACGTTCTTCAGGTCACTTAACTTTCTTTTCCGTTCTAATCTCTGTGAAGACTCGATCCGGTCCTGATCTCTGTAGGAACTCTGTAGGAACTCTGTAGAGACTGAACTCTGTTGAGACCAGTCTGTCCAATCCTGTTATGACTCAATCCTGTCCAATCCTGTTATGACTCAATCCTGTCCAACCTCTGTTGAGACCAGTCTGTACAATCCTGTTATGACTCAATCCTGTCCAACCTCTGTTGAGACCAGTCTGTCCTATCCTGTTATGACTCAATCTCTGTCCAATCCTGTTAAGACTCAATCCCTGTTCAATCTGTGTTCGTCACTATTCCGTTCATCGCACTCTTCGAATAGCAAAGCCTTCTGGTATTGCTCAAAAAATATCCAAGACATGGTAATAAACGAGAATTGCTACTAGCTCGATAGACTTTTGTTGGTAGCGTTCGCGCAATGCGGACATTCATGGTAGACATTTCGGTTGGTAGTTTTGACTACTTTGGTATTGCTACCATTTCGTACTAATGTTGATTCTTTCCATCTTGTTGATACTTCCGCCATCGAATCGCTAATGACCATCCAAATGTGCACAAAATGATTACGTCACGAATCAGTCATTAACATCATCCATTATCCATCTCCGGTCAACACTGTCATTCATCGTGTACTGTCATCCATACCATCATATACCCATCCATACCATCATATACCCATCCATACCACCATACACTCATCCTACCATCTCTACATCCCACTATCTTCCCCACGTTTACTAACACGTGCATTACATAAGCTGCGATAAGATAAGATATAAAACCACAGAACCCCCAAACAAAAAACACCATGTTTAAAAACAGTTTCCTTTCGTTCTTCAAGAAGCCGGCGCCCGCGCCACAGCCAGACAACGTCATAGACGCCGGCAGCAACCGCTTCGTCGCGCCGTCCACGAAAAACAAGCACCAGTTGGTCAAGATCACCATGGACGACGCGGACGACTTTGTGGGCATCGACTACAAGCAATTGACGTACGCGGAGGCGGCCGCGTTGTCGAAGGGCCCCGCGGTCTCGGTGGCGCCGCAGAAAGCCGCCGCAAAAACGCGTGTGGCGAAAAAGGCGCCCGAGGAGTTGGCCGAGGAGTCAGAGTACGAGTTCAAGACAGGCGCGAGTTACGAGCGCAGCAAAATCTACAAGGAGAAGCAGCGCGAGAGCGTGATGTTGAAGAAGGCGGAGAAGGAGAAGCGGAAGCGCGCAAGCAGAAAGGGTTAGAAAAGACGAAAAGGTTAGATATGGCGTTGATCGTTAGTATATGTTATTTATTGTTGTGTAGGTGCAAGATGGCAGGATGGAATGAACTGATGGTAGAGTGATGTGTAAATGGTGTTGTGTTGTGGTGTGGTGCTGTGTTTGCGCTACAGTGTTGGAGTGTTAGTGTCAGTGTTACAGCGTTGGTGTTAGTGTCAGTGTTACAGCGTTGGTGTTAGTGTTAAGTGTTTATGAGAAGATGTGTGTCTGATTATGGTGTTTACTATCATGATTAAAATAGCTTTAATGGTTATTGATGGTGTGGTTAAGGGCGGGAATGTTAATTGTTGGGATGATAATAAAGGGTCTAGGCAGATCATGTTTATCACGTGTTCTGTAGTTCTGGTTGTAGGTTTTTGCTATGGTACGTCTTGTTGCTGTGGTTGTGGATGTGGGCGGTGGTTGGTGATGTAGGCTGGGGTTGGGGGTGTAGGCTGGGGCTGTGGATGTAGGCTGGGGATGTTGGTTGTGGTTGTAGGTTGCACCCTTCCACACTCGGTAACATGGTTGCTGAATTGGGATTACTGATTAGGAAATTTGATCCGGCTCGAGCGAGAAACGCCGAGAAGTTTGACAAGGCAAAGCTAATGTGAGCAAGAAAACGAAAGGCCTTAACAAGCGAGACCTAATTTGAACATGTGCAAAACCCTGTTTGAGCAAGCGAGACCATAAATATTTCAGCATGAGCCAAATATGAACAGGAGCAAACCCCTGAGCACCATAAATGTTTTTAGAATGAACCAAGTATGAACATGAGCTTACTTAATGGTATTTTTAAATGACCGAGAATTTGAATGAACCAAGTATGAACATGAGCTTACTTAATGGTATTTTTAAATGACCGAGAATTTGAACGAATGTGAGCAATGCGAACATGAGTGGATTAAGAGAAAATGGGCAAAGGAACAACAAAAGGGGCGAATAGGAACGTGAAAGTGAACGACAAAGGAACGTAAATTGACCGATGGCAAGGGAATGTGAACAGAGATTATGAGATCAGACGGCTTCAGTCGTTTTTTGTTGCTATCCGTTTTGTAGTCTTCTAGAACTGAAAGCCATCGAACTAGAGGCTTGATGCGCTTTAATAGACTAACCAAAAGTGGTCAAGTTCAAGAGAACTGAATTCCCCTCAACTGTCAATTGAACCGGGCATGAGGTTACTCGGACATACCATGAAAACAGTCTTAATAGGCACATTGCTTCTAGCTAGTGCCAAGTATGCATCGCCTCGACAACATCCACGAGACATGTAGGTGCGATCGCTTTAACAACATCCACGAGACCTCAAGGCATGTGCGATCGCTTTAACAACATCCACAAGACCGCAAGGCATGTGCGATCGCCTCGACAACATCCACGAGACCTCAAGGCATGTGCGATCGCTTTAACAACATCCACGAGACCTCAAGGCATGTAGGTGCAATCGCTTTAACATTTACGAGACCGCAAGGCATGAGGATGAAATCCACTGGTGTTGGAGTAAAAGCTTAAAATTATAGGTCTAGCAAGTCACTCAGCTACGCAACTATTCACTAGTAATTTAAATTCATTGGAATTTTAGAGTCAATTTGCAGCCAATATTTTTTTGAGAATTTGCAGCCATTCTTATTGTTTAATTTGGAAATGCTCATTACCATTATTCACTCGAATTCTCAACTATTTGCCATTTTCGCGTTATCGAAGCGTGGTGTAATGTTTCCCGAAGGCTGCTAAAGTCTGCTGTGCGTAGTTCAGATTACTGCTGCTTATTGTTGCTATTAACTATCAAATTTAGGGTATCATCTTCGCTAACTCTTTTATTAGTATTATATGCTCACTAAGTCTTTTAGTAGTATCATCTCTCATGTTCGCTTGTAATAGACTGTCATTAGTGCTTGCTTCGCTCATGTTCGAGTCTTGTTTCCGCTAACTCTCACACATCAACCTCTCCCTCTCCGTCTCACAAAACACCACCGGTGCCTCTCCCACGTTCGCAATCATCACCTTTTCCGCCACCCACTCCCCTACCTCTCTCCCAAACCACCCCACTTTCACTTTCCGGTATTCCCCACTTACCTCGTAAAACGGCACCACGAGCTGCGCCTGTCCCATCTCCCCTTTGTTGAAATCACAGGTGTAAGAGGCAGTAACTCCCACAGAAGCTCCAAGTCCGACCGAACCCGCAACTTCCCCTGTGAACGTGGATATCATCTGAAGCGTATACCCCAATTTGACGTCAAAATCCATCGCCAAGCCAATAATAGTCTTGATATCGTTACCAACTGACCCCCCACTACCGTGCTCGTTGTTGAGACACCCAGATAACGGCCGTCTTGGGCCAAAAAGCAGCGTTACCGACGTGGGCCGTGCAAACTCCACCCACGTTTTTCCATCTGTTTCACGCAAAACTAGCCCGGTAGCCTGTGTGGAGAGTTGCAGCTCGTGGAGCATGTATGAGCCGTTGACGTAGTAGATGGTGTTTTGGTCCGGAAACCTGGGAAAAGAGGAAACCTCGAGAATGGGCGAGCCGTTGGCTGTTCCAAAGAAGTCGGCGTGAGCTGAGCAGAGGGATATGAGAAGAGATAAGTTGAGTTTCATGATAGTTGATAGTAATAGTTTGGTAATGGAATTGCAGCCATTAAAGAAAATCCCAAAGTCAACAGAGAAAATCTCATAGTCAACAGAACATAATCAACATAACCAATAAAACATACTAAGACAGAATTAATAAAACATAATCAAGATAACATATTCAATAAAACATAATCAAGATAACGTAGTCAATAAAACATAATCAACATAACATAACCAATACAACACAATCAACATAACATAAACAACATAACATAATCAAAATAATATAACCGATAAAACATAATCAACATAACATAATCAAAAAACATAATCGCTTAAACATAATCGCTTTGCTAAGCATAAAATAGCATTTTAAATGAGTATGCTAAAACATAAAAAAGCATTCAAACAAAAACGTGATCAAGCACGTTCAACTAACACAGCATGTACTGTTCAAGACGTTCCAAAGAAATCCATATATTCACGTGTACATGTTCATGTCTCACCTTGGTCCTACGTTCTTCCTAAACCTATTTTATTCTATACGTCTAATTTCAACTTCGTCTTTTCATCTCACGAGAACGGTTGCGTCTCAATTTTATCTCCCCACGAGAATATCTCATCCTCGATTCTTCATCTATCTTTTTCTCGTTCGCTGCTCACACTCTCAGCTTTCTCAGTCCATCATCTGTGTGTCGACTTTCTCCTCGATCTTGAACCCGGAATGCACATCGTACTTCCTTGGCGACCCAATAAACTTATCCCAGCCAATGCTCGTGTAATACACCGCAATCTTGAAACATGTCAGCGGAAAGTCGCGGTACGACCCAATCACAAATTTGACTGCACCCCACACCTCGTCAAGAGCAGTCTGCAACTCGTCAGTGAACCCACGCAATTCCTTGTTGAGGATTCTCTTTTGTCTTTCGGGGTCGACAATGGTCTTGACTGGCATTTTTCTAAACTCGGGGCGTTTTGAAGTAGCTTCAGCCTTGACGTCCTGTGTTGATTTGGCGGTTTCTTTAATGTCCTCTTTAACATCCTCAGCCTTTTCCTGAACGTCGTTCTGAACAATCTCAGCGTTTTCCTGGATGTCCTCCTTAACACTATCAGTCTGCTCCTTAATTTCCTTGGCTTTTTCCTTCACTTCCTCCTGAACATTCTCAGCCTGCTCCTTGACTTCCTCCTTGATTTCATGTGCTTTTTCTTTCACCTCCTCAGCATTTCCGACTTCCTCCTTCGCTACCTCCTTTACTATTTCTCCCTCCCTCTCTGCTATTTTTTTGTAGTCCTGAATAAAAGGGAACGCAAAACCACTCTGCTCCTTCTCGTAATGCCCAGGCTGTGCGATTCCCGCACGAACGTCGTCCAAATGACGCATGTACATCACCTTAAAGTTGTTTATCGCCTCAATACTCTTCGACAACCGGTCAAACGTGTTGAACAACGCGACCAATTCAATCCGCTTGAACTTGGTCTTGTCCTCGCCGTCCAAAAGCACCTTGAGTGCAGTCCCGTACCCAATAGTCTGGAGTTTTCCCCACATTCTGCACCTGTCACATCCAACGCAGTCCATTATCGCCGAAACATTCTTGAAACGCGTCCGGAACTCGTTCTTCAAAGACGGCGCGACACTTGCCGGGTCAAAAAGATTTCCGGTGTCAAACAAGGTGTTCAGCGAAAGCACAGGGAGAATGTCGTCAAGAAGCTCGAGAGTGTTGTCACCGAAAGCAAACTCGTCACTCGCATCGGTCCTCACGGCATCCTTGATGTCAAACAAGTCATTCAACTTTGAGATCGCCTGCGATACTATCGCGTAGTTGAAGTAGATGTTCGACAACCGGTCGTTGAACAGCCCCACACGCTCCATAAAGATGCGGAGGTTCGGGTAGAACTCCGAGGTCTCCGGGCACAAATACTCGTTCGCAAGATGCACCGCAATCAGCGCATGCATGCCCAGAATAATCCTGTAGAACAAGTTCTTCTCCACACAGCTCTCCTTTTCGCTCGTTCCGTCCATCGACATCGGATTCGTGTTCGGGAAGCAGTTTTCCGCGTAGATTGCGCGCCAGACGTCAAAAGACTGGTTTCCGCCATATCCCGTGAAACGTTCGGGGTTTTCCGCCAAGTTTACGTAAACACACTGGTGGTCGTCATCAATGTGCGTGTAGTCGAGGTTTTCCTGGTCCTCGATATCCTCGCACGAGGCCTCCTTTTCGGACACGATTTTTCCGAGCTTTTCAGGCATGAGGTTCGCGTTGATGTCGGTCCAGTTGAACTGATCGGGCTCGAGGATCTCGACTGCGCAGTTGGCGGTGGCACAGAAGTGCTGGGCGTTCCAGAACTTGCACTGTTTGTCGAGATTCAACTTGAAGTAGCGGAAGTACTCCGACTTGACAAGTTCCGACACCTGGGGGCGGATGTTGCCGTTGAGTTCATCGATGTAGGAGAATGTGGTGTTGCATGTGGGTGTGATGATCTGCGAGCAGAAGTCGGGCGAGTCGAACGGGCTGAACTTGTATGTGGGGAGCGAGGCGCAAGCGAGCGCTAGGAAGAATATGAGTTGGAGCATGGTGGGAAATAAAGATTTCAAAATCGTTTTATATCTGAGAGTTGCAACTGAAAGTTGCGAAATCTTATAAACTATAGAGTGGGTGGCGTGATATGTAAAGATTAGATGTGGGAGATAGTGCGAGCCTGTTGACATGAAGGCATATTATGGCATATTGATGAGATCATGCATTGGATCATGGCATCAGATCATGGCATCAGATCATGGCATCAGATCATGGCGTTGGATCATGGCATATATTTCAGGGCTTATATCGTATATCATTGAATTACTTGATATCATGGCATTACAGAAGCGACTTGATTGCATCCTATCATGATGACGTGGAAGTATTTCCGATTTGTAATCTGCTGATGATCTGGAAAATTCGATGGTGGCAAAAGAGATGAGTTGTCAAAATGGAAAAAGAAACGATATGGCTGCAATTTGGAGACGTAGGATTATAGGGAGGAGAAATACAACTAACATGATTGCAAAGGGTTACAACAAGAAAGCAAAGGGGCGAGTAAAGGGGTTTATTACAGGTAGGACATAAAGTATAGAACTAGTCATAGGTGTAAGGGAATATCTGGGAATATGAAACAAGATAAATAGAAAGGGTGAACGAGTGAAATAGCAAATAGACAAGTGGTGACGACGGAATGATACGTGGCTACAACTACATGGTGGCAACAAAATGCGAGAGGGGTGGATGGAATAGGTGAAAGAGTAGGTCAAGTATTGGATGCAAAGTCTTGAAGTCGTTTGGTAACTATGATTCTGGTTAAAGATCCGTTGTAACGGAGGACACTGGATGATGTACGAATGTGCTGTTTTCACTGATTGTATCTGCATGATTCTGATGCTAAATAAACTGTTGAACTAAGTTCGTCAACATGGGAACTCACTGAAAACTGTCGCACTGAATCTGGCAAACACCAATTATGTTGTTTTCACAGCTTTTCGAGTCTGTACCAAGCTGCTTGTGTCGTGATCTGTCTTGCGGCATCATGGAATTTATTGATGGCGTTATGGAAATGTTCAGTATTGAGGCATCATGGAAATGTTATCAGTGCTGTTCTCGCTGGAAAACGGAAGTTGCAAAAAGGTTGACGAAATTCCAGCTTTTAGACAGTTTTAGTGCTTGAAAGATAATTTTGAATCTAGAGCCGATTCATGTTATGACTGTGTGAAAACGTCCAAGTTTCATGCAAGTTTCACCAGTGCTTGAAAAACTCATGGTATTGTCCGCGCAATGAAATCAGTTTAAGGTTTCAGATTTCTTGAACAAGTGCTTTTTGAATGTTCACGAAAGTAAAAAGTACCAACAGCTTTGAAGAATGTTAAGATTTGAAGGTTTTCTCACAGCAGTTTACCACAGTACCATCGTACCTTCCATCAACACTACCAACTACACCTAAACATTCTAAAAAACTCGCTCAATATCAAATATCTATTTTCTATTTGCACCCATCCAAAAAGACGTTTACAGTTCACGCAAACGGGGATTATAGCTCACATTCACTTCGTGAACGTTCGCTTAGTCAAACTTGATCTTCTTCGCGGTCTTCGTCATATCCACATCCTTGAAAAACGCACCATACGCACTGTGCGCCTTCTTCTTCGTGTGCCCCCCAAACTTCAACAACTCCTCCGGAACCTCCTGGTTCGCACCACGCAAAACATTCATGAGCGCACCACTCAAGTGCTTCTCATGCTCAGTGAACAAAGTGTACGCGGTACCCGTCTGCCCAGCTCTGCCAGTACGCCCAATACGGTGCACATAGTCCTCCACTGTCAACGGAAACGTCAAGTTGATCACCAACTTGACGTTTGGAATGTCCAAACCACGCGCAGCCACGTCCGTTGCAAGAAGCACATTCGACTCACCCGACTTGAACAGGTTCAAAGCCAGGGTACGCTGCTGCTGCGACAAATCACCGTGGATGGCCGCGATCTGGAAGTTGTTGCGCTGGAGAAGCTGCTCAATACGGCCGGCCTCCTTTTTGTAAAGTGCAAACACCAAGATCTTCTCGTTCTTCGCGATGAGGTTCTGGTACTTGCGCAAAAGTGCCAACAACTTCTTCTCCTTGTCGTACGGCTCAACAACCTCGACAATCTGAGTGATTCTCTTGTTGGCAGCGAGTTCGTCACGGTCACCAATGCTCACCTTAACTGGGCTCTTCATGAAGGTGCTGGCGAGCTCACGGACCTCCTTGGGCCACGTAGCGGTGAACATGAGCGTCTGGCGCGCACTCGAGTTGCATCTGGCGATGATTTGGCGGATATCCTGCTCGAATCCCTTCTCCAACATACGGTCGGCCTCGTCCAAAACCAAGTACCTGACTCTGGAAAGATCCACCGCACCGTCGTTGATCAAATCAAGCAAACGACCTGGGGTTGCAACCACGACATTTGCACGCTTCAACTCGCGCTTCTGCTCGTCCTTCAGCACACCACCGTACACTGGGGTGCAGTGGACGTTTGTCTGTGCGGTCAAGTCGACCAAGTTGTCGTAGATCTGGAGCGCCAACTCACGTGTGGGCGAGATGGCCAAAACACTCAAGCCTGGGGTGTTTTCGGTGACGATGCTGTTGATGGCAGGAACGCCGAATGCGAAAGTCTTTCCGGAACCGGTTTCGGCAACTCCGATGACGTCGTTTCCAGAGCAGAGGTATGGCCATGAAACCGCCTGAATAGGGGTTGGTGCGGGGAATTTGCTGACTACCGCGGCGATCTTGGGGTCCAATCTGATCTGGTCGAACTGGAGGAGTGGGCGGTATCCGAGGGAGTTGGGGTCTTCGACGGTGACTTCGTTTTTGGCGAGGAATTCGTCGATGGTTGATTGAGGAAGAGCAGAGAGCGACTCAGATTGAGTGTAAGCAGACGAGTTAGACTGAGTGTGAGACGAAGTCTGGTTATGCGAAGCAGCTTCTTTCTTTTCTTTCTTCTCTGACTTTTCCTTTTTGTCTTTCTTCTCCTTCTTCTCCTTCTTCTCCTTCTTTTCCTTCTTCTCCTTCTTCTCCTTCTTCTCCGTCTTGTCGCTCTTCTCCTTCTTCTCCTTTCTCTCCTTTTTGTTTACCGGTTCGCCGGAGGCGTCCTCGTTCTTGCGCTTGTGTTCCTTGGCCATGTTGGTGAAAAATGCGATGAGATCACGTGGAGAAAGATGTTAAATCTTCTGGGGGAAAAAATGCACAGAAAACAAAGAGGGAGCATATAAAGCAGGAAACAAAATTCAAAGAGCATAGATATTGAGCACAGAAATTTGGAATTGAAAGACCACAGAAAGTACATAGAGCACAGAAAATGAGCACAGAAATTATCTGGAGAGGGGTTTTCGAAAATTTCTGGACTGATCCAGAAACGAAAGATTACAGAGAACTGGAGGGAAAGGGCTTTGAACATCAGTAAGGAAGTAAAATGATCTCTGGAGAGCCAAAAGTGTTCAACGAGATGCGATCAGGAAGGCATGAAGTGCCTAGAGCGGCCGAAAAACGACCTATCCATTCATTCTCATCCGGTTTTTGATATTGTTTTACGGCTGCAAACTGACAGAGTTGTCACTCGATCGGCATCGTTACTTGGGTGAGAATGTCTTCAGAAAAAACATTCAAAGCTCAAACATGGCATCCACAGCTTTTCAGAATAGCATTCAAACTTGACATCCACAGCTTTTCAGAATAGCATTCAAAGCGAAAATAGCATTCAAAGCAAAAATAGCATTCAATGAAATAGCATTCAAAGCGAAAATAGCATTCAAAGCAAAAATAGCATTCAAAGAAATAGCATTCAAAGCAAAAATAGCATTCAAAGAAATAGCATTCAAAGCAAATATAGCATTCAAAGCAAAAATAGCATTCAAAGCAAACATAGCATTCAAAGCTTCTCAACGTCGAAGCTAGGATGGTCGTACACTGAGAGCTGCAAAAGCGGTTTGACTTGTTTGAACTACATACTTTAGGATATAGGTATGGCGATATTACAGTAGGTTGTACAGCAAATAGACAGAGATGATTATCGCCGATGTTGCGGGTGCTGTTTTCCTGGAGTATAAAGGAATATAAGGGGGAGCGAGGTTTGGTAGTACTGCCGTATTAACGACTTTTGCCAATCATTTTGGTTGGAATCGCAGAGGAATTTTCAAAGCACATCAAGTAGGCGAACATATGCAACGCGACAGTGAGCGACAAAAAAAACACAAAGCATAATATTTCATAATTATGAGCACATCTAGTTGGTAGTATCGAATTCGTAATTCTCACATCTAGTTAGTATGGAATTCGTAATTCTCTTTCTAGTTTGTATGGAATTCGTAATTCTCTTTTTGTTTGTATGGAATTCGAAACTCTCACATCTAGTTAGTATGGCATTCGTAACTCTCACATCTAGTTAGTAGTATGGAATTCGTAGTTCTCACATCTACTTGGTAGTATGGAATTCCTCTCACATCTAGTTGGTAGTATGTACTTCCATGGACTATTGATACACTGGTACGAACAAAAAGTTGCAAGTCATTTGTCGTAATAATGTATCGTAATCTTTAAGTAATACACATGTTGGAGAATCCAAAAAGGCTTAGAAAACGGTATTGTTGATTCTACAATGTGGTTTACAGTGTCATTACATTTTATAAGTAGGACCGTCGGATGAAACTTATTGTGCTTTTCCTATTATAGAACATAGTTGCAAAACGCCGTTGTAGTGAACGCCTTGAAAAATTTGGGGCAATCAGTTGCAACTGCATGTTAATTAAGGTCGTATATCGATTAAGGTCGTATATTGCAGGATTTCTTAGCCGGAGATTGAATAAGGTTCCCCTAGTCGTAGATTGAATTAGATCCCTAGTCGTAGATTGAATTAGGTTCTCCTAGTCGTATACTGAATTAGGTTCCCCTAGTCGTAGATTGAATTAGATCCCTAGTCGTAGATTGAATTAAGTTTTCTTAGTCATAGATCATCTTTAGATGTCATTTGAGAGTGCTTAGTGGGTGCAACTAAAGAAATCTTGTGTACCGTATGTCCATATGTAGAGTACTTATAATAGAGCAGTAAAGTGTAATGAAAACCGTGAGTTCTGTCAACACCGCCCTTAGCATCGCAAGGATGCCTTGATTTCTTTTTTGTGGTTTTTTGCAGCAATTGCGAAAAAAGTGGACATCAGCTTACAATGACAGCAATCACTGTGGTGCCAGGATGAACGAACAAAAAATCAGTCGAAACGAGCGACATGAATGTTGCTAGAAATAGAGCAACAGGTTTCATATTTGGCGTTCCAAATAGCCGATCCCCATCCACAAACACGGTCTACACGTGTCAGAGACTTGAAGATCTTCAATAATAATCTTCCACGTTAATCATATCTCTTTGTCACATGACTTTGTCCATGTCACGGCAGTTTATCTCGCAGTTTCTCAGATTCATCCTTCATATCCACTTCTACTTCACTCAACAATCACATCATTTCCCTATCTTTCAATTTCCCTTTAGTCCATTCAATACTTATCATTTCGTCCAATTCCTATCATTTCATTCAATTCCTATCATTTCATTCAATTCCTATCATTTCATTCAACTCCTATCATTTCATTCAACTCCTATCATTTCATTCAATTCCTATCATTTCATTCAATTCCCATCATTTCCTACCTTTCCTATCATTTCCTATCATTCCTATCATTACAATTTCCATCACACTCCACTGCTCGCTCTATTTCTTCACATGTTCACACTCGTCCACATTCGCTGCGCTCATGTGGACTCTACGAATTACTCGATTTTTTCAATTCCTTTTTTTAACACGTACCCTTTATGTCCGGCAGAAGAAGAGCGTATCCAACCCCCCAGTACGCCACGGGACAGGCACAGCCCGACCCCGCGGCGCTCGCCAACCTCAACATCAACGCCCAGCCAGAAACCAATCAGTACAACCAACCACAGTTCAACCAGCCAGCCTTCCAACCGAACCAAAACACCTACAACCAACCAAACCAATACAACCAACCGCAATTCAACCAATACAACCAGCCAAACCAACCAAAAACCCAGTACCCTAACCAAACTCCCACCTCATCCTACCCAACAGCCTCGGTTCCCTCCCAGGCCATCCCCTTCAACAACCTCTACCACACGGACCTCTCCAAAGAACTCCCCCCGCCGATCACCGATTTGTCGTTGCCACCACCCCCAATCGTCCTCCCACCAAACCTCACTGTTGTGCCACGTGCCGAACAGCCAAACACCGCACCCGAGCACCTCCGGTCCACGTTGAACGTCGTGCCGACCAGCTCCGCGGTCTTGAAGAAATCCAAGCTCCCGTTCGCACTCGTGGTCAATCCGTACACGACGCTTCGCACCGAGGACGAAAACGTGCCGACATGTATCGACACGCTCGTGTCGCGGTGCCGCAGATGCCGCTCGTACATCAACCCGTACGTGATTTTGGCCGAACAGGGAAGAAGATGGAGATGTAACTTTTGCCAGTTGGCCAACGACTTCCCGGCCGGCTTTGATGGTCCGGGTGTCGACAAGTTCGAGAGACCGGAACTCAACTCGCCAGTGGTCGAGTTTTTGGCCCCGCCAGAATACATGTCACGTGCCCCGCAACCATTGGTGTACACATTTGTGATTGATGTTTCTGTGCAGGCTGTAAAGAGTGGCTTGACGGGAACCATTGCGCGGACCATCTTGGAGAGTTTGGACCGGATCCCGAACACCGCCCAGACGACCAAAGTGGCGTTTATAGGTGTGGACTCGAATCTCCACTATTTCAAGTTTCACGAAAACTCGGACGAATTCGAGGTTTTGGTGGTGAGCGACCTTGACGAGCCGTTTCTCCCGTCTCCGGACGGGCTTTTGGTGAACATGCACGTGCACAGAGGCGCGATTGAGCGTTTCCTCCTTGATTTCGCGACGTATTTCGAGGACACCACCAACGGGCTGTTTGCGCTTGGGCCCGCGTTGAAGAGCGGGCACAAGTTGGTGAGCGGAATCGGCGGAAAGTTGGTTGCCTTTGCAGCCACGCTTCCGAACTTGGGCGAGGGAAAGTTGCAGTTGAGAGAGTCGCAGGATTCCAAGGGAAAAGACTCGCGGGCGTTGTTGAATGCTGCGGACGGGTTCTACAAGTCGTTTGCGGTTACGTGTAACGCGTCGCAGGTTTCCATCGACTTGTTTTTGACGTGTTCCACGTACCAGGATGTGGCCACGCTTTCGAATCTTCCCAGGTACACAGCTGGACAGACCCACTTTTATGCTGCGTGGACCAGTGCCACGGACGAGGACGTCCAGAAGCTTTCGAAGGAGGTTTCGGACCACTTGTCGCAGGATATTGCGGTGGAGGCCGTTTTGCGTTTCCGTGGTAGCAGTGGGTTGAGAATGCTGAGCTTCTACGGAAACTTCTTTAACAGATCCTCGGATCTCTGCGCGTTCCCGGCGTTTCCCCGTGACCAGTCGTACACCATTGAGGTGAGCATTGAGGAGAACATCACGAAGCCTGTTGTTTTCCTCCAGGGTGCTGTTTTGCACACGACTTCGACGGGAGAGAGGAGGATCAGAGTGCTCAATCTTGCGTTGCCCACCAGTTCCAGCTTCCAGGACGTGTATGCGCTGGCGGACCAGTTGGCAATCACCAACTTCTACACACACAAGGCGATCGAAAAGGCGCTCGGGTCGAGTTTGGGCGACGCCAGGGACTATTTGACTGCGCGCATGGTGGACATTTTGAATGTGTACAAGAAGGAGTTGTTTGCGGGGAATGTGAGTGGAGCTCTGCCCTTGCAGTTATCGACAAACTTGCGCATGTTGCCTTTGCTTTTGTTTTCGTTGGCCAAGAACTTGGCTTTGCGCGACGATCGGGTTAGCAGTGACCACCGTGCGGCTGCGTTGAACACGTTGTCGACCGCCCCGATTCCGCAGTTGATCAAGCATATCTATCCTCTGGTGTACCTGTTGCACAACATGGAGGATGCGTGTGGATTGGCTGGCGAGGACGGCACTGTTTTGCCAGAGCCGGTGAATGACAGCTCTGTGCTGTGGGAGAACTATGGGTTGTATTTGATTGACAACGGGAGCGAGTTGTTCTTGTGGGTGTGTGGGAATGTTGTTCCGGAGTTGGTGCGCGATGTTTTTGGGACCGACGAGTTGTATGCGCTTCCGACGGGCAAGAGCGAGTTGCCGGAGGTGGACAGCGAGTTCAACTTGCGTGTGCGCCAGATTGTGGCGAAGTTGAGGCAGCTGAACGACCAGGTGACGTGGAAGAACTTGTATGTGGTGTTGGGGGGGTCGCCGAACGAGCCGATGGAGATTTCGCAGCAGAGGGAGTTGATGGCGTTGAGGATGTGGGCGTTGAGTAATTTGGTGGAGGACAAGACGGGGGGAAGTGGGAGTTATAGGGAGTATTTGACTGCTCTCAGAGGCAAAATGTCCACTTAGCTCTTCGGTTGAAAGGCCGAGTGAGTGTAAGACTAATGAGACTTGACATGAGCGAACTACCGAGCCTTCCAACCGAGGGTTGAAGGTCGACTGAGTGCAAGACTAATGAGTCTTAACATGAGCGAACAACCGAGGGTTGAAGGTCGACCGAGTGCAAGACTAATGAGTCTTAACATGAGCAAAACAACCGAAGGTTGTTGAGGCCATGTTGAGACATACTGAGACTTCAACGAAGGTTGAGGTTGAATAAAAGATTATTAGAGTGATGTAGATCGAGGTAGATCGAGACAACCGTAGGTTGTCGAGAGATGAATAAAGTGTAGAAACTACAACTGGTTGTCGGGAGGTAAATAGGAGCAGGAACTTACAACTGGTTGTCGTGAGATAAATAAGAGTAGGAACCTATATCTGGTTGTCGGGAGATGACTAAAGTGTAGGAACCTACATCTGGTTGTCGGGAGATGACTAAAGTGTAGGAACTTTCTACTGGTTGTTGGGAGATAAATAAGAGTAGGAACCTACAACTGGTTGTCGTGAGATTAATAATGACTTCAGGAAATAGATAACCGGTGGCCGAGAGAGACGGTAGACACTTTCAGTGTCTAGAAGCAATAGAAAAGACGAATGGAGATCAACAAAACATGAATATAGCTACCGAGGGTTAGGCAACATTCGATTTGAGGATCAACTTGAATGGATACAATGGCCCGACATGCGCATAATAATTTGCAGCCACGAAATAAGAAAATAAGTCAATGTCACGAAGGATGTAAGGCGATAAAAGCCAAAACTGTAGATTAGAAAAAAAGCTAGTGTATGTAGATATTTGAAAGGACAACCGAAGATTGTCGTCGATTGAAGAGGATACTGCAGAAAGACAGCTGCAGGCTGTCAATAGTGGTTGAGAGTTGTTTTAATAAAGGCAACCGTTGGTTGTCGATCCAAGACTGATAAGGACACCCGAGGCTGTCAAGAGCAGCGGATGTAGAGTGATTTTCGAAGCAGAGCCATTACTCTTCTGTATAAAGCGAAGTGTAGAGTGATTTTCGATACACAGCCAGTACTCTTCTGTATAAAGCGAAGTGTAGAGTGATTTTCGAAACACAGCCAGTACTCTTCTGTATAAAGCGAAGTGTAGAGTGATTTTCGATACACAGCCAGTACTCGTCTGTATAAAGCGAAGTGTAGAGTGATTTTCGAAACACAGCCAGTATTCTTCTGCATAAAGCGAAGTGCTTTGGTTGTGGGACTGTTCTTAGGTATTTTGAGATGCCTCAATTGGTATTTCGGAACAGACGTTGTATCTACTGGGTTCTTGTTTTCCTCAGCTTTTCTTCACTACCTCCCCCAAACCCACGAAACTTTCATAGAAGCGCAAGTGGTTTAGTGGTAAAATCCAACGTTGCCATCGTTGGGCCCCCGGTTCGATTCCGGGCTTGCGCATTTTTTTCGAATCATGAGGATTCGGATGCTTCTTGGAAGACAATCGAGAGGATTGATTAGGATGTTTTCTCGATGGTCATCCAGCCATAATTCAAGGAACTTCAAATTACCATTTTCAACTCCAAAGTCCACTTCTCTGAATCAAACAAGAATTTCATCTAGTGGTTATTTCTACTGCACCATGCACTTCACTTGCTCTTAAAAGTTTCCTCATCTCTCTACTTGATCCTTTTCTTCACCTTTATTCGTTGAACTGATTCCTTTTCTTCACTTTTTGTGCAAAAAAATATTCGACACGAGCAGGGTTCGAACCTGCGCGGGCAGAGCCCAAAGGAACCTGCATCCTTCGCCTTAACCTCTCGGCCATCGTATCAATTATTAGGAGGGTTCTAAAAAAGTTGTATATAGGGGAGAAATGGCACAGTAATAAAGTAGAGCTATTTGGAAGAGAGGTGTCACTTTATATTACATACTCATTAATTCCTGTGTTTTCATGATACCAAACACCATGCACTTTCTTTATTGGACTACAGTATAGTATCTTCGCTCACCTGTTTACCATAATTCAATTCAGGTGTGGTTTTATCATTATTTGGTCACCATTTCTAAAGTCTGCAACCTTCTTAAGTTACATTACTGAGTGAATATCAACACATTTATTGATACAACACTCAATTCACTCACCCATTCCCTCTTCCATATTCCCTTCGTGCAAACAATTCATTCAGGTTACGAAATTCAATCTGCTCATAAATTTGTTCAGGTTCACTTCATTCACGTTTATTCTGTTTAGGTTATTCAATCACCCATTCACTCATTCACCCATTCACTCATTCACTCATTCACCCATTCACTCATTCACTCATTCACTCATTCACTCATTCACTCATTCACTCATTCACTCATTCACTCATTCACTCATTCACTCATTCACTCATTCACTCATTCACTCATTCACTCATTCACTCATTCACTCATTCACTCATTCACTCATTCACTCATTCACCCATTCACTCATTCACTCATTCACCCATTCACTCATTCACTCATTCACCCATTCACTCATTCACTCATTCACCCATTCACTCATTCACTCATTCACCCATTCACTCATTCACTCATTCACTCATTCACTCATTCACATTGTTTACATTACTCATTCACGTTCATTTGTTTACATTACTCATTCACGTTGATTCGTTTACATTGCTCAACCACCCATTCGTTCACGTTCATTCGTTTACAGTTCTCATCCACGTTCATTCGTTCATTACTCAATCACCCATCACTCATTCAGGTTCATTCGTTCACGTGATTCGTCAATTTATTATGTTCACCCCTTCCATCATCAACTCCTTCACCCGCCCGTCCCCAAATATCTCCCCGACCAGATTCCCTATCCCCCCCTTATACACCTTCAAGTTCTTCGCTATCGGCCCCCCCCGCGCCATAGTCGCCGCAATGCTCTTCTTGAATCGCAACCCCAAACGCTCCCAGTAAAGCAAAAACAACAGCTCGCACTTTTCATGCGCCAACACGTGACCCATCAATCCCACTTTTTGCAACAAGTCCTCGACCTGCGGGAAATACTCCTTGCTGTGCTCGTATAGTTCCGAAACCACCAGGGTAAAGTTGCGGGGCAGCTGGAGCGCACGCGAGAGCTGTGTAGACGCAGTTTGCACCTGTTTTGCGGTCGTGGCCTTGTCAAGTACCGTGTAAAACTCACTTTCGTTCACATGAAACAACAGCTGCAATGAAACCTCCAAATCAACGGTGTCTTTGTCGTATCGCGACCCCATAATCACGTGCGTGTCGCTTTGTTGCACCTCCATACGCTTGTTGGCCAAAATCGGCTGGTACTCTCGTATTAATTGGAGCGCTACCAAAGACTGATCCAGGGACGCGTACAATGCCGTGAGCTGCGCAAGGAGCTGGGCGAGTCTGACGCCCGCTGCGGACTGGATTTGCTGGATCACGTGGATGAAGTGGGACACGCCGCGCAAAAGGTCCAGGGTCGTGTGGATGCGTTTCAATGCGTTGTTCAATTCGAGCGCGTCGTTGTACGGGGTCATGAGGGCGTTGTTTATGCGGGCGTACGACGCGTTGACGCGATCAAGGTCCGGGTTGATGACCTCGGAAAGCGTCTTTTTCGACTGCTCGAGTTTCGTAAAGTTTGTGATGAGTTCCTCGTGATTCGACCCGGTGGTGGCCAGCATGCGCTTATTGGCCTCGATCACGTCGAATTGCACCTTTTTGCCGGGGGTCAGGAGGTCGAGTTCCGCAGGCTCGGTTCCGTTGACATCTCGGAATATGTCCCGGGATACCCGTATTGGATCAAACGGGTGGGTGTACGATTCGAGCTCTTCAAGGGACATGGAGAAAAAGATTCACGATACAGGTTTGGCGACATTTGAGTTTGCAATGCGACATAAAAGAGAAAGATTCACGACATTGTAGAATTGGCGACATTTCAACTCTTCGACATTGCGACGCTTGAATACGGCGACATTCCCGACACCATTCTCATTTTTTCCGAAATCCTGGAAATCAATGGCGAGCGGAAATAGTCCAATTTCCCACTAATCAAGAAAAAAGAAGCGAGCCGCAATTGATAAGCCAAGACCAAACAAGTAATGTTGCCGCGATGCAATCTCTAACGCAGGGTATCCGCCAGATAACACAAGGCGAACGGATCTCGTATACCGAAATCAATGGAAGTCCTGTTATCATCAATCGAACCCAGCGGTCATTATCAATCAAACCCAGCGATTATTATCAATCAAACCCAGCGGGTATTTGCCATGCCAAATCCAGAGCTGTAAAGCTTATCGTATATTTCGGCCATCTAAGGCGGCAATAGGCGGTGAACGCCGTGAAGAAAAATCTTTTTGTCGGATTTGACAGCGGACAGGAACAGACAAAAAAGATAAGAGAGTACAAGTGAAGAGTAAAGTGAAGAGAGTAACGAATAAGCCTGACACACTAGTACTAACGAATTAGCTTGACGCACCGGTACCAACGAATAAGCCTGACACACTGGTACTAACAGGTACTGACCACTGCAGAGAGTAAGAGCGATGTAGAATGCCGACACTCTTGTCCGGTTGTGCATGCAAAATAAGCGGTACCGGCCGGCTTAGTAGATTTATGCAAAATAGGTCCGGTTAGAAGATGTGCAGGTTTGACCGAGAGGATGGCACGGTAGAAGGTAGGGCGATGATGTAGTGTGAACAGGATGAAGTGTGAATAGGATGAAGTTAACAGAAGTGGTTAACAGAAGCGGTCTTGAATAAAATATCTCAAGGGTGTTTCACAAAAATTTACCCCACATTTCCCCGGACGGAGGTGTAAGTCCAGAGAAGTGTAGCGTGGGTGCTGTTGAATTGTAGGAAGAGTATTAGTGAATAGAGTAATAATGACGAGTAGTGAATAGTACTAGTGAATAGCGAGAGTAATAGTAAGAGTGAATAGTAATGAAGAGTATTAGTAATAGTGAATAGTAATGAAGAGCAATAGTAATAGTGAACGTATAATAATGACTAGGAGTGAAATATTGTGAATTTTCAATCATCTCACAAATTAGGAAACGTATGCGAATTGTGGGGCAGGGCGGATTTTTTGTGACCAGCAGAATTTCATTGTACATCATGTTGCACGATCAAATGTCAGTAATAACAGTCAGCGCAATTTCAGAGCTACGACAATTTCATCAACAACAGACATTGATCATTCTCAACAGTTCGTATCATCTTTTATTCTAGTAATATTCTAGTACATTCTGTTGGTTTACATTTGTTCACATCGAACCACTTAATATCCAGTTAACATCCACTAGTAATATTCTGATACATTCCTGATGGCTTACATTTGTTCACATCGAATCATACTCACAAGAAAGCCCACTTATTCGAATAATATAAAAAGCCCACTTGTTGGAATCATACAATGCCCACTTGTTCGATCATACAAGAAATTTTCTATCTCGCTCATTTGCTTTGCTAATACGCTTTGCTAGTTCACTTTGTTCACTCGCTTGCTCATTCGCTGCCCTACAATCCTTTTCTTATCACTATATTATAACATCGCCATCCTAACCTCTCCGCTCACATTTCTGCTCTCGCTTACTATAATCGTCAAGTGTAAGGGAACATTCGCTTCTGTCTTTCAAACTCGCTTATGCTCTAACACCAAAATGCGTACACTCTCTTGTAAAACGGCAACGCGGCAATCCGCGCCTTCTCCTCCGCAACCTCCTGCTTCACCAAGTCCAAGTCCAACTCCCTTCTCCCCGTATCCACATCAATGTCCCTGGCCCTGTGCATCAACTTCCAGTTCTTGGTCCAGATCTTGTGCCCAAGGTAGAAGGCCAAAATCACAAACGCACTCAAGTACGCCAGGAAGAACTCCTTCGCAGACAGTTTCCCCCCAATCGGCCACACAGCCACCCAGAACTGCGCAATCAACACCAACACGTTCAACGTGAACCCGTAGTACGCTCCGTACACGCCAACCTGCGACGTGTACACCAACTCGCCGGTGTCTCTGCCCTTCACATACAAAGCTCTTCTGAATCTGATGTGGCAGAGGTTGATCGACATCCACGTCACCACAAACGACAAACCAGAGATCGCAAGCATCCAGTTGAAGGCCTCTCCACGCTTGTCGGAGGCAGCAAGGAAACAGAGCAATCCAAACACAGACTGCACAATAATTCCCACCAACGGACGTCCGCCCTTGTCAATGTATCCCAAGATCTTTGGCGCCTGGCCTGAGGCAGCCAAAGCAGCCAACGTTCTCGAGGAACCGAAAACAGAAGAGTTACCCACAGACAACACCGAGATCAAAATCACCACATTCATCACAGACGGCAACCCGCCGATTCCGGCATTCTTGATTGCGATAACGAAAGGCGACGCAGCAGTACCGGAACTCGCTCCCAAACCAGGGTCGGTGTATGGCACCAACAATCCCACAAGAAGGAGCGAAATCACGTAGAACAAGGTGATTCTCCAGAAAACCTGCTTGGTGGCCTTTGGAAGGGACTTTCTTGGGTTTTCGGTCTCGGCAGCAGCCAACCCCACCATCTCGGTACCACCAAACGCAAAGGCGGCGGTAACAAACACAGAACACACACCCTTGAAGCCATTGTTGAAGGCTCCTGGGTTGTACCAGTGCTTTGCGCCAATGTAACCACCCACAGGGCCACCACCGCACACGAGAACCACCGAAAGGATGCAAAATCCAATAATGGCAACCACCTTAACGGAGGAAAAAACAAATTCAGCCTCACCGTAACCCTTGACACCGAAAAAATTGATGCCAATAATGAGAACGTAGAATATCACCACAAAAGCCGCGGGGTTAATTGTCTTGTCCCAAAACGTCACTGTGATAGCTGCTGCAACCAACTCCAAAGGCAAAACGACCAACCACTGCATTGCGTAGGCCCAGGCCATAGCAAAACCCCACGATTCGTCAACAAAACGCGAGGTGTAGGTGGAGAAAGCACCGGCAACAGGAAACGTAATGGCAAGCTCACCAAGCGACTGCACTGTGCAGTAGATCATGGAACCAATCAAAATATAAGCAATAAGAATACCAGCTGGGCCACCTTTAGCAAGGGTAGCACCAGAACCAATAAATAAACCGGTACCAATGGAGCCTCCAATGGCAATCATCTGCAAGTGTCTGTTTTTGAGCGAGCGCGAAAGCGGCGAGTTTGCCGTCATGACTGCGATTTTTTCCGCCTCGGTCAAGTTGGGGTCGATTCCCAACGCCTCGGCGTCGACACGCTTGAACGAGTCCATGTAGGCAGCAAAGCCTGTTAACTTGGGCTTGTTGTCTTCCTCGAATGCCTGCACAATGATTCCGCCGTCTTTGTCGGTGGACGAGGCCTCCGCGGCCTGGTTGGACCGAATGTAGTCAAGTTCTTTCTGCACCATGCTTGGGTGGCAAATAAGGGACGGCTGCGATATTTATACAGATAAGATGTATAGCTTTGAAAAGTGTCGGGGAAAAAGTGTCTGACACAAAGACGCCCAAAAGAAACCAAAGCAGCGTAAAAAAGCATAAAAGAAAGTCTAAAGGAAGGTAGAAAGTGGTGGTAAGCGAGGACACGCGAAAGTGCGGTACACTGGAGGTGTAGCGTATTGTATAGTGATTGTGTATGGATGTGTATTGTATAGTATGGATGTGTATTGTATAGTATGGATGTGTTATACAGTATGTATTTTGTATAGTAGATTTATATAGTGTAGTATAATTGTATAGTGATTTCTGTATAGTGATTTTTGCATACTGAAACTGTACTACCGATTGGCCGATCATGCGTCACGCAGATAAGATGAAAATTGGTCGGCACAAGCGACAAAGATAAGATAAGCACCAGAGAAACACTTGGCGAGAAGAAGATGAACAAGATGAAGAAGATTAAGTTAACGTATGTTCTCACTGGGTAGTGTTAGCGAGAGTGGGGAGTGAGATATTTTCCACCGCAAACGCACAAAAAGAAGATGGTCGTGGGGTTCCCACATCTATAATTTAGTTTATCGGGGCTAACCTCGCGGCGTTTTGGAATGGGCTGATTGGTTTTGTGGTGGCGGAAAAGAGAAAGTACAAATGATGGTTTGATAGATTGGTGATGATTTTGGGGTATATTGATAGTTGATTTTGGACATTGGATTTTGCATTGATAAGACTTCGCGTGTTTTGTGTAGTATGGGGAAGTCGGACTTGGTGTACCGGGAGACTTGGCGTAAGTCGGGGCTGGTGTACCGGGGAAGTGGGAGTAGGACTAGTTGTACTCTGATGAAGAAAGGTTATAATTGGAGTTCGAGTGGTTGGTAAAGATGGTATGAAGATGTAGAGGGTATTTTTATATTGAGGGCTTTCAGATATTGAGAGTAATTTGATAGCATAGCGATTTTACCACTCACTGGATTAGTTCTATTGAGCGTATTGAGTTGTATTCCTTCTGTTACATGTACTTAGTACTCGCTAGTAAGACCTGCCGATTGGTGGGGACTTTCATAGTGACAAGATTATGGTGATCTTCAAAAGAGTGATTATTGCAGTTGAATGGTTATTGTAGAATGATAACGGAGTGATTATTGTACTTGTTGATTATGGTAGAATGATAATGAAGGTGATTATTGTACTTGTTGAATGATTAATGATAATGAAGGTGATTATTGTACTTGTTGAATGATTAATGATAATGAAGAGTGATTATTGTACTTGTTGAATGATTAATGATAATGAAGAGTGATTATTGTACTTGTTGAATGATTAATGATAATGAAGAGTGATTATTGTACTTGTTGAACGATTAATGATGATGAAAGAGTGAATATTGTATTTGTTGAATGATTAATGATAACTAAGTGATTATTGTACTTGTTGATAATGGGAATAGAATGATAATATATGAGTATTATTGTACATGTTGATTATGGTAATAGAATGGTAATTTGCGTGAAGGTTTATGGTGAGTCATTGCAGTAGTAGTTGGTACTTCTGTGACCAACCCAAAACCCATCTCCTCCAATCGTATCATTATAACCATAGCTAGAAATGCTTCAAACTAGATCACATGACACATGTCATGTGATGGTAGGTGTGGCCAAATATCACGTGACTAGATCATCGCGCTCATATTCCGCTTTACTCTGTCACATTCGTCGTGTTTCATTTCAGAGGTTCCCTTCTTTGCTCTAGTATCTGTGGCTTTACCTCTTTCTGTTTTTTCTTTGTTCGAAACTCCGTTCACGTTTGCTTTGCTCACGTTCACTCCTTCTTCTCTCAATCTTCCTCTTCCTACACTCCACCACATACCCCCGCTTGTTCTTCCCCGGACGACATCGGCGTTTCTCCACTTTGCCCCCACTGATGTGTGTTATTCTTCCACTCGGATCGCACTGTTTCAGAAACCTCTCCACATCCGTTCCCGAAACAGCCATCTCGGCAAATTTCCGTCTGTCGCCCTCGGAATACACCGCAAAGTAGTACGAATCGGGCCGCTCGTTGTTGATGCGCTCCTCCGAGGCCTCTCTGAGCGAAACCACCTGCACTTCGCTTCTTCCGCGGTCCTCAAACAAGCGGAACGCGAACTCATCGCCAGAGTTCGAGTTCGCTTCCTCTTTTGGCTCGTTTTCCACCTCCACGAACTCAAAGTCCATGGAGGGGAGTGTGTATGGGGTGTCTGAGCTCTCAGAGTCGCTAGATGTTAGAATGTGGGGGGATGAGAAGGTGGTACTTACGACATGGGGTTGAAGGATTTGGTCGAAAGGATTTGCGGGTTGAAGGATTTGGTTGTAAGGATTTGCAGGTTAGTTAGAACTATTTAACAAGCGAATTTGAACGGAACAGGAATGTAAGGTTAAAGGAACGAGCTGCGATGTGAGCGAAAGTAGGTTAGCAAGCAATGTGAATGATAACATTATGAAACAAATTCAGGAAGAAAGGCTGACAGATGAAGAGAGATGTGTGAGGACGAAAATCACGTATAGGTGAAGTAGAATATGAAGAGTACTGAAGTGTAGAGAAATGTAAACATCTAAGTGTTATGTTTGAATGTATAATATGACCAGAAGTTTAAATTCAAGACATGACTTATGAGTATTTCGGAAATTGAAGTACCCACACTTTTTGATTAAAAGCATTTATGAATGGAGAAACACTCGTGACCATCGAACTACAAGCTGACAGTTGATGTAATATGCTCTTTTGAAGTTTTGGAGAGTTTGTGGTGAATGTTTCTCAGATCCTAGTGTCCTGCACATAATATTTACTACCACATGAAGGCCAATTTCTCAATACAGCCGGCTGCCATGAAACGCCAATTGTAGGACACGAATAGCTTTTGAAGGAGGGACGTTTGCTTTCTGCTGATGTACACTACTTTTGAATAATACTGAGAATTGAATCGAATTCTTATCTCTACTATACCAAGCAATTGTTGCACCCATGCAATGTAGTATACATTTGAGAGAGCTAGTCAGCATGTTGCAGAAAGACATACAAACCAAGTAACCAAGTATAAGCTAGATATCGTTGCAATTGCACATATCTCAGTGTACAATGTCTGTAGCAAAAACAACATATAATTGTTCCACAAAAATATCACATAGTAGAAAAATACCATCCCTAACAATGCTATATCGAACATACAAACCTTCAATTTCCCAAGAACCACCATAATACCTTCCAAACCATCACCTTCTACTAATCCGAAAAAAATCACCATAAGCATTTCCAAATGATTTCTATTTTCTCAATCCAGTTCAAAAAACAACCAACACAACCATTTCCAAATTCGATGATTTCTACAATACCTATAACATTAAGCATTCATATAATACAGTATATAACCATCCTAGCAGTAATCATCCTAGCCTGTTATTTGGGCTTATTACCTTTGGTTCTCTATTAATCTCAACATATGTCGGGTGTCATTAGTTTGGTGTTCTCGCTGAGAAGTTCACAAATCGATTCACTCGCTCTTGTTCATGTCTGGATTCATTCCATATTCAGGCGTGTTCTCTCGCTCGTGTTAATATTTGATATCATTATTTGCCCACTTCGTCGCTACGCTCTGAAGTTCGCTACCACACCCCTTTGACTTTTCCCCGAACAACCCTCACAACATCCCTCCTTCCCCGTAACCTCGGTGGAACAAACACCCCCTCATCACTCACCACCACCTCCCCCTCATCCTCCACGACCCTCTCTTTAAACTCCCTCAATTCCGCAATATCCACACGCACCATCCTCTCCTTCAAAAACCCAGAAACCTCCATTTTCTCCACCTCCACCATTGGCACATAGGAAACAAGCAAGTTCATAAACTGCCCGTACTCCAGTCTCTTCGAACCAATCATATCGTAGAATAAACTCCACATTCGCAGCTTTTCGCTCTCGGGCACAGCCACACGCGGAATGTCCCCCAACGAATCCCCCAAGATTAGCAGCAACTGCAAATCTGTCGCATACTCCGTGCCATTGACGTCAAAGACATACAACGGACAGTACTGCGCGCCCTTTTCGCTGTCAAAAGCGCTTCTGCGCTTGAAACTGCGCAATTTTTCGGGAAGCGCCTCGTGGAGAAGCCGTTTGCGGAGCTGCTGGCGTTCGAGTGCCAATTCGCGCATTTCCTTCTCGGCCTTTTCTGCCAAACGCACACGTTCCAATTCGCGGAGTTCCTGTGCTTTTTTCTCCTCCTCGATGCGTTTTTCCTCGTCCTCGCGCCGTTTGCGCTCTTTTTCCTTTTCAGACTTGAGGAACATGTCGCGTCGCATGCGCTTTTTGGCCTCGACTTTTTCCTGCCAGACACGTGCCTCTTCGGCATTGCGTGCTTTGAGTTCCTCCTGGGCTTTGGTGAGTGGTGGTGGGGTGGGGGAGTTAAGTTCAGGTTGTTTTTGAGAGGCATTTTGAGAATCAGCAGAAACTTTCTGAACACTCTCAGACTCTTTTTCAGAGACATTCTGAGAATCAGTCGAACCTTTCTGAACACTCTCAGATTCTTGTTCAGACACATTTCCAGAGTCAACAGTGGCATCAACTTCGGAACCTTTTTCAGGATTTCCAGTAACGACACTCTGGGAGTTCTTTCTAGAAACAACAGAATTTTTTGTAGGCAAAACTTCAGGAACACTTTCATAAACCTTCTTCTCAGAAACATCAGAATATTTATCAACTTTCTCAGCATCCTTTTGAGCATTTAAAACCACCTTTTCCCTCTCAAAATCTTCCATTTCTTCATCTTCAACTCTTTTCTTGTCGAAATTCGTATTTTTTTCCTCGTTGATATTTTCTATTTCCTTGATTTCCTGTTTCACTTCCATTGCTCTCTCATTTTTCTCACTCTTTCCTTTCTTCTCATTGTTCTCACTCTCACTCTTTTCTTTCCTCTGCATCTCCTTCTTTATAGCTGTCACCTCCCTCTCATCATAATAACTCAGTCCCTCTGCTATCTCCAAACAGCTCATCCCATCCTGCTTCCTTCTCCTCCCTACATCCGCACCCTTCGCTATCAACAGCTCCACCACATCCGCATGCCCCCGCCCCACACTCGCCAACAACGCAGTCGCACCGCAGTCCAGCTCCGTGTCGATATCGATCGGCAGAAGCCCAAGAATAATGTCCACCAACTCTGTGTGTCCGTTTCTCGCAGCCAATATCAAAATATCCGGCTTTGCACTGAGCAGATTCCCCGAAACAAAGTAATTAGCCGTACTTTCCTTGAATCCCTCCGCTGCATACTTGTAAATTCCCCGCTTTTTGATCAACTCGGCGAAATACATCTCATTTGGATCAGCTTCTCTGTTTTTCGCCATCGCATTCTCAAGCAACTCGCTTATTTCTTCATATCCCTCCTCATTCTTATGCTCGTGGTAGATTTTTGTCAACGCGGTAAATCCGTCAATGTTGAATATCGTCGGATCGGCACCATTTTCAAGCAATATCCGAACACAATCCGTGTGTTTGTTCTCGGCAGCATCAATGAGTGGCGTTTCACAGTCTCCAGCAGCATCTGCTTTCGCATTTACGTTTCCCCCACGCTCAATCAAGAGCTTAACAACCTCTGTGTGCCCTTCAAGTGCCGCTTCGTGCAAACAAGTAAAACCACAAAAGTCCTTTTCGTTCGCACTGGCGCCTCGGTCGAGATAACCTTTGATTTCGCTGAGTTGTCCGCGTTTGCACGCTCTTTGGAGAAGAGATCGTCCCCCAGAGTCGCGTTTCATCGTGTATGTGTTGGGTTTGGACTTCTTTCGGTCGTATTCGTCTTCTGATGAGGATTCCACGATGTTTCGTTTGAGGTTGTGTCTGTTGTTGTCGTTTTTGCGAACGTATCGGCGTGCTTTACTGATTTTGGGTTGGTTTTCGGAAATGACAGTTTCTGTGTCAGAAATGTCAGACTCTTTAGGATCGAATTGTGGGGAGCTAGGAACTGGGAGAGAAACGATTGTTGAGGAAGGAGCTTCGGTTCTTGGTTCCTCGATCTTAGAATTCAAAGTGCTTTGAATTTTCGAAGCCTCAATAATTGATTTCTCTGTTTTGGGCTCAGGTGAGTTTTGAAGTGAATCCTTCTTTTTTGAGCCCTCAATGTCTGGATTCTCAAATTTTGAGTTCACCTTGGAATCTTCAACCCTTGAATACTCATTTGATTCATCCTTCTTTGGAACCTTTGGTTCGTCCTTTGTTACCTCCTTTGCATCCTTTGAGTCCTCCTTTGACACCTTCTTTGCACCCTTTGAATTCTCTAGGTCGCCCGCGTTTAAATCTACCTCCATTTCATCCTCCTTTTCCTTTTCACGAGCCTTTTTCGCCTTACTTGACTTCAAATACTCTGCCAATGACTTCAGTTTGGGTTGTTTGGGGGGTTCTGATTGTTCCTGATTGACTGCTAGTTCTAAATTCAGTTTATTCTTCTCTGTTAGTTTAGCCTTCTCGTCATCTTTCCGTATTTCAATTTCACCTTCCCCCAGTATTTCCTTCTCCTTCTCATCTCCCTTCACCTTCTCAACTTGTTTTTCTCCCTCCGCTTGCTCACCTTGTTTTTCTCCCTCATCTCCCTTCACTTTCTCAACTTGTTTTTCTCCCTCTCCTTTCTCCTTCTCCTCATAGTCATCATCAAACAAATGAAGCAACTTCTCATCAGTGATTTTCTGAGGCTCACTCGAACCACCTCTCGAGCCAGTTTCACCGATTGAGTGTTTTCTAGAAGCATTGGAAGCGGAGTCTTCCAATTCGTTCTTGAGTTTCAAATCAGGTTTCTTGGGTTCCACATGAGAATCTTTCTTTGAAAAAGCAAACTCCTCCTTGTGTTCATCAGATTCTTTTTTCTCCAGATTAGTTTCCTTCTTAAGATCAGACTCCTTCTCCAGATTAGTTTCCTTCTTAAGATCAGACTCCTTCTCCAGATTAGTTTCCTTCTTATGCTCAGTCTCCTTCTTTACGTCAAAATCGTCTGTTCTATCTTTCTCTGTTCCAGCTTTCTTCCCCATAGAATTCCTTCTTGATTCACTCCTCGTACCGTCATCAAATGAGTTCTCCCTAATATTAATCGAATTCGTCCTTTCTCCTTTATCAGAATTCCTCCTTTCTCCATCATTCCTCCTTTCTCCTGTTTCAGAATTCCTCCTTTCTTCTTTTTCAGAATTCCTCCTTTCTCCATCGTTCCTCGTGAATTGCCCCTGATCAATTGAACTCTTCCTCAGACTCCTCAGACTCTTCTGAACCTTCTCAGATTCCTCCCTACTTTCCTCGATCGAACTCTTTCTCAGTCTTTTCCTGGAATCTCGTTCACTATCCCGATCATCTTTCTCATTGAAGTACTTGGCATTGGAATCTTCTCTTGAATCATCTCTCGAATCCTTATAATCTCCATAGTACTCAGCAGATTTGTAATCGTCTCTCGATCTCCCAAAATCTCTTCCGTAATCTTTTGCTGTATTACCATAATCTTTCGAAGCATAATCTTTTGAGCTTCCATAATCTTTTGAACTGCCGTAATCTTTTGAATTTCCATAATCTTTTGAAATTCCATAGTCTTTTGAATCTCTTCCGTAGTCCTTTGAACTTCCCTCTCTGTAATCTTTACTCCCCTCTCTGTAATCTTTACCCCCCTCTCTGTAATCTTTATTCCCCTCTCTGTAATCATGGTAGTCGTCTCTGTAGTCGTCTCTGTAGTCGTTTTGGTAGTCTTCCCGATTATCCCTTTGATAGTCGTCTCTCTGATAGTCTTCTCTCTGATAATCATCATCCCTCGAATAATCCCGCGACCTCAGTTCATAGTACTTGGACAGATACTCGTATCGCCTCTTTTTATCCTCGTAGTACGGCCGTTTACCCGGCGTGTACAGCTTGTACTTGCCGTACTTCCCTTCGTAGCGAGACCCGCTTCCCGTGCTGGACGATCTGTAGTTGCCATAGAAGTCTCTGTCTCGTCTGTATCCGTACTCGTCGTTTCTGGAAGTGCCTGAACCCCCAGAGCTGGGACCGGCGTCTGACAGCAGCGCGTTTCCACCGCTGGATGGGTGTTTTTTGGAGTTGTAGCGGGGGTTGTAGTAGCTCCCGCGGTTGTAGGACATTTGTGGATAGAAAAGAAAAGGCAGAAAAACCGAGGTAGATTAAGAGGCACAAGAAGTATGCAAGATTGGTAGATTAAGAGACACAAGGAAAAGACAAAAAAAAACAAGAGTAGATTAAGAGACAAATGAGGTAAAAAAGGTTGACAAAGAGACACAGGAGAACTCGAAAACGGTAGATTAAGAGACACAGGAGAACTCGAAAATGGTAGATTAAGAGACACATGAAGTACGCACAAAATGGTAAAAACTTCTATGAAAGCTGAACCAACGAGAGAAACGCAAGCACAAACTGACATCACGTGTGTTGAGGAATTGTAATTATGGAATCAACAACGCTGAAAACCGCATCGTAAAAGTGAACGTCTTGATTTGAAACTAATCGTGAAAGTGAGCGTGCTTGAAACCGATCTTTCGAATACCTCGTACGTTCTTTTTCTCGATTCAATTACTTTCTTCCCTTCTTTATGTCATTGAAGATTGCCGCCATCATTGGCGTTCAAATCCTACTCTTCCGATGGTCTCTGCAGCTTATGTATTGGACCCATAATTTCTTGCTTTACGCGCTTCAGCTTTTTTTGCTTTCAACAGGTGGATGGAGTACACGGCACAAGCGTGGGATTGGTGCACCGATACAGGAGCTACGGAGGGTGAAAGCAATGACGACAAATTCTTCCCTGAGCCCGCCGAACAGTCGGTGTTGTTGAGAGCGGCCACTATAGCTTGCCGGTTCGTATTCTGCTGAATCTTCCGAGCTACCGGAATATTGTGATTATCTTGTGAATCTGACTAGAAAATAAATCTTCACAATTCTGTATAACTGCTAATGGCCATTCTTTATCTATAACTGTTAATGGCCAGTTCTCTTTTTCTAGAACTGCTAATAGCCAACTCTCGTTCAAATTTGTTTGGCAGTACCGTTGAGCCTCTCATCCACCCCCGCACGTCAATGAAGTTGGGCCATAAGAACATGACAGCAGCAATTGCAAATATGTCACTCAACAACCAATCTAAGAATTATTTGGAGGACTTTTCATTCCTGCATAGAATTGAAATAACCAGTTAAATACTGTAGACAACTTCAATAGCTTCGATTATACGTCGGCTTGCAATCAATTTCCAAGCCAATTAAATTTGCAATACGCCTCTTCTTCCAATTCAACAATACGTCTAGAGACTGAATATTTACAAAGAGTTCCTCTTCCAATTCAATATTACAATAAGTCTCTTCCAATTCAATACGTCTTTCCAATCCAATTCAAAATTACAATAAGTCTCTTCCAATTCAATATGTTTCCAATTCAATACGTCCCATTTTTGTGGAATGATCTTAGATCTATCTAACCTCCATTCGGCTATTTTTTCATTATGACTTATGGCATTCTCGAGAGACTACCCGGAGAAATTCTTGGACGTGTTTTCGACTACCTCACCGTCGATGACGTGAAATACTTCCACACACTGTCGTTTTTGAGGCGTCTTGCGGTCCACAAGACGTTTGAGGTGGTGGAGGTTGCGAAAAGAGACCTGACGGGGCTTTTGCAGGGCGTTCAGAGCGGAATCGAAACGATCTTTGATGCGAAGACGTTTGCGGAGTTTTACGGGTATATGCAGCCGAAGATGGTGGTAGTGTACTCTGCTGGTGAGTTTCTTCTGCTAAGGGATGGAACGTATGGTGTGGAGATGATGGTTACGTATGATGGGATTGAGTTGGAAGACGAAAGTGAGGAAAGTGGGAGTGAAGAAGAGGGAAGTGAAAATGGCAGTGATGTCAATGGAAGGGATGCAAGTGATGTCAATGGAAATAAAAATGAGGTTGATGTCAATGAAAATGGAAATGATGTCAATGGAAATAAAAATGAGGTTGATGTAAATGAAAATGGATATGATGTCAATGGAAGGGATGTCAATGATGTCAATGGAAGGGATGTCAATGATGTCAATGGAAGGGATGTCAACGATGTCAATGGAAATGATGGCAATGGAAGTGATATCAATGGAAATAAAATTGAGATTGATGCAAACGAAAATGGAAATGTTGCTGAGAATGGTGTTGTGATTGGATACGGCCATGATGAAAGTGATACAAATGAGACGAGTGAAAAAGAATCGGGGATAGTTGAAAATGAAACTACTGAAAATGAACCTGAGATAGTTGAAAATGAAACTACTGATAATGCCAATGAGTCAGAGACCAATGAAAATGACTCCCTGACTCACTTTCATATTCTTACCTCCCAGATTGGCGACTCCGACCTCGAGTACCACCAGCGCATCAAAATCAACACCGCCGTCCTTAATAAGATCGCAAAATCCTCAAAATCCATGAAAAAGTGGATTGTGCTGGGAAATCTCAACACCACATCAGTCCTTCCTCTGACATTGAAATCACTCCAAGTGAACGGGGAGATTCAGGGAGAATTTGAAGGCAACTTTCCCCCTTCACTTCGCTCCCTTCACGTCCTGCAAGCAAATGCCAGTCTCATGCGCAACCTTCCCTGCACTTTGACCTCACTCACACTTTTCCAATACGTACCAGAATTCGATCTTTCACACATGAATTCACTAAAAGAGTTCCTGTTAACAATGGCAGATATCGACTTGAGCAAAAATAGGTTTCCCCGGAATATCCAGAGATTGAACCTTTTAGCGTGTGAAGTCGCCTCGGTTTCCTCTCTTGACTATCCACTTGAGCACTTGTCGCTCCGATTCTCCCTTTTCAATACTTCTGAACTTGAGAAGAGTCTACCTGCCTCTTTAAAGTCCTTGGATTGGTCTGTCAGGGTGGAAGGTGGACGAGAAATAAAAACTGGTACTGGTACACTATTGATTAGTTCCGTGAACTTTCGTCTGCCTGACGTAGAGTCGTTGACAATGCGTTGTGAGGGTTTGGTATTGGAGGATTTCGTGCTTCCTAAGCATTTGAAGCATTTGACTGTCCTGAGACCCGATTTCCTTGCATACCACAAAAATTTGGATTTGATTGATGAGGTGAATGGGAGGATCTCATTCCCAGAGACTTTGGAGACTTTGGAGTGGACACAGGGAGCGTTTAGCAGAATGGAGTGGAATATTTTGGATTTGAACTTGAGATCACTCAAGATCGGTACTGTCCGATTCGAAATAGATGCAACGCAGTTTCCGGTGACTTTAGAAACGTTGAGTATCAAGAGTTGCAAACTTAAACACCTTGATGTAAAACACTTGGTGCATTTGAGGGAATTGGACGTGAGTCTCAATGAGTTTGTTCTGATGGAAAACTTGGTATTTGCAAGAAACTTAAGGAACCTCAACTTGAATAGCAACAAAATCAGTAGCGTTGACATGCGCTTGGATGTGCAGAAAATCGACTTGAGTTATAATGAGATCACACATATAGGTGGGGAATTTGGTCTTCTGCAAGTTCTTGACTTGAATATTGGACTGAATGCGCTTGCCACGCTTGATTTGGATGCACTTCCACGGACAATTACCCATTTAGATGCTAGCTGGGTGGAATGTGGTGTTGTGGGGTCCTTGCCAAATTTGATATGTGGCAACTTTAGCCACTGTAGCGATTCAAAGATGGTGGTTCCACACTGGGAGGCGGTAGTGAATGCGGTACCGGGTTTGAGGGATGGATTTGTTACACAGTACTGGAATACGTACGAGATGGGGGAGTTCTATTTCGTTAAGGCTGGTAGAGATGCTAAGGTGAATGTGAGGGAGAAGGAGGTAGTGGTGGAGTGGAGGAGGAAGACGGTGGTAGTGAAGGTAAGGTGAAGATAATACGGAGCAATAGTGAAGGTGAATGGGATAAGAATTCTATTGGAAACTCTTTATTTTGCAACTATTCTCTAACTAGAAACTGTGAATTTTGCAACTATTCTCACTCATAGAAACTGTGAATATTGCAACTACTCTCTAACTTTGGAAACTCTGAATATTGCAACTATTCTCCGTTTATAGAAAGTCTGCATTTTGCAACTATTCTCTAGCTTGTAAGAATTAATTCTAACTTCTAAGAAATCAGCTTTCAGTATTCGATCATTTCTCCTAGCATTCGGCTATATCTTGACATTGTTTATTTCTGTTGACTGCTGATCACCCATCATCCTCTTCTCATTAGCTCTTTACCTTTTGAGACGCTAACTCTCGTCTGTAATTCTTAATTCTATCACATTGTAACTTGGGGTATTCCCTGTGCAATTACAAGGCGAATACGAAAAAAAGTGGAAAGAAGAGACTGTCAAGAGCGGCAGCGCAGCACATAAAAAGGGAACTTCAGTGCATTAAAAGAACGCATATAAAGAGAACATGGGCACATGTAGAGAACATACAAAGAGACATAAAGAGCACATAAATGTAGCACAAATAGATACACGAACAAATACGCAATCGGTGTTAATAAGAATATCAGCTTTGAGTATTCTACTTGATTATTCACTTTCTTATTCCCGGTCTTCACATCGCCCATCCATTTGGCACCGCATTTCTTCACTCATCAATTCGTCCGTTTGACACCGCACTTCAACTCTCCACTCATCAATTCGTCCGTCTGACACCGCACTTCAATTCTTCACTCATCAATCCTTCACTCATCAATTCTAACCATGCTTCATATAACCGACAAACATTCAAAATGACACAAAGAATAATAAGAATTAGGCCGAGTGCAAACACGAAAACACGAGTACGTGACACGGTACAAACAATAGTCATGTAAGTGTAATCCTCAATGTCAAATCTTTCAGGCCAATCGTAAGTGTGTCGTTTTAGTCTTTTTCCAATGCTTTACGTAATTATATGTAAGATAAGTCTTATTCCCATGCTCTGTAATTATATGTAAGTATCATCAAGTCTTATTCCAATGCTCTGTAATTATATGTAAGTATCATTAAGTCATATCCCGATGCTCTATGTATTCTATCATGTAAGTATTATTTTGTCATATCTTTATGATTCTCTCCGTAATTATGTATTCTTGTCCCTTATTAACGCACGCTGGAAATGTGACGACTTCTTCAAGTTTTAAAAAATAAGTTCGGGAATAATGGAATTACGCGTCGCAAAAGCAGGACAGGAGTAGGAGAGGATAGAGGATAGAATACAGAGGATATCTATTGGAAAAGTAAAGAGTAGTTCTTATCATTATTATACATTATCTCTCTATTACTTCCACTATTATACATTCCTATTATCGTGATTGCAATCTGTCACGATTGGTATAGTTTGTCGACGTGAGCTTGGGATCATATCTTTTCCGAGACGATGTTCAATAACAAGGTTTCCGATGTCCATACCTTGCTCATGATATCCATACTTTGCCTATGGTATCCGTGCCTTGGTCATGATATCCATACTTTGCTTATGTTCGCATAATCCGATGCTCATGTCTCCAGATTCCAACATATTACGTATTCCCATTATCTCTCTTATTATGTTCCTCACATTCGCTTTGTTCATGTTCGCTGGTTTCACTTATTATGATCCTCACGCTCGCTTCGCCCGCGATCACTTCCTCCTCCTTCTTAGCTTGTCCCCAAACTCCATCAACTCAAATATCAACAGCATGTTCGGACAAATCCTATCACACGCCTCAATCGCATGCCCCGCGATGTTCTGTGCACCCAGCTTCAACGTCTCGTACGCCTCGTTCACCCCTAGCCCAAACTTGTACATGTAGTACGCCACAATCACACACGCCAGCCGCGAAACACCGCACTGGCAATGCACCAAGATTCTCGCCCCACGGTCGAAATACGCGTCCATTTTTCGTACCAACCCCGGCAAGTCTCGCAGAATCAGCGACGTGTGTGTCCACGGCACAAACAAGTACTCCGTATTGCTATTTTGGCCAAATTGCCCACTCAAATCAGCGCATTCTCTGGCTACGTTTATCACCAAGTCGTACGCACGGATATCAATTTCGCCGTTGGGGTCCAGATAGAGGAATATCTGCCCGTTGAGCACGTTCCGCGGCCCGTTGGGATACGCATTCACGTTTTGCTCCTGGAGTTCTTCAGGAACGAAGAATTTGGTCGAAACCATCTGCGTTTCGCACGAACTCAGCGGCAGCAGTGCGAGCAGCGCCAGGTTGTCTGTGCTGGGGCACAGCGAGCTCATCGACTTGTCGTAGACGTATTTGGAGTCGTCATGCCGCAGAACGAGCGGCGAAAACATCGCTCGGCGTGGTTTGGTGGGTTTTTTCGGCGATTCAAATGTCGACACCTGGGGGGTGGAGATTTCGGGCGAAATGCTGCTGAGATTGAGGCTGTTTGTGATAGTGGTGAGGGATGGTTCAGTTCCATGGGCTTCATTGAAAACGTTTATTCCGTGGCCATTGATCCCATTCATGCTTTCCTTTATGGTTATCCCATTTATGTTTTCCTTTAAGTTGTGCTTGATGTTTTCCTTTATGCTTCCATTCGTGTTTTCCTTTATGCTTCCATTCATGTTTTCCTTCATGTCTTCCTTCATGTCTTCATTCACGTTTCCACTGTCAGTCAAGTTCAACGAGAGGTTCTTCATGTTTCTCGCTCGTCTTTCTGGTTTTCTTTCGGGATAGTTACACGGCGATACCAGCCGAACCACCTGAGGGAGCATCATTATCATAGATAAGTGTGAGTGTTGTTTACGTGTGTAGGTGCCGTTGTGTAGTTGTGTGTAGGTGTTTGCCGATGTGTAGTTGTAGTGCGTAAGTGTTTGCCGTTGCGTGTGTTACCGCTGTGTAGGTTTGCCGTTGTGCAAAGTGCGTGTTTAGTTGTAAGTGTTGTACTGTTCTTCTGCTTGTGTTGACTCCTTCCTCGTTTCACCCGGATTCACGACATTATAAACGTTTTTTCTTTTGTTCGTTCTGAGTTTATTTTGTGCGAATTCCGAAACTTCGAAACGCACATAACCATAACTCAGGTACTTGTGCATATCCCGACACCACAACACAACCCCACCGTCCTCGCGCCCATCACATCCCCCTCGCTTGTCCCAGTGTACTGTACTCCCTCCTGCCGCGAGTTTTGCTGAAAAAATACCGCACGTGACGTTAGAGGACAGAATGCAGTTAAAGTTTAAATTGACGACGAGAAACAAGGCGTGATGGATTGGTGATGGTGTTGAGATCAAGCATTGACATTGAATGTTGTCATTGTTTGAACGTTGATTATTGAACTAAGCACATTTATGCGTACAATGAAACAAAGGAATTGGACAAAGAGAGAAGAAATTAGGGGTTTAGCGAGAAATAGAAGGTGATTTAAGAATAAACATTTACATACGACACAAACGATATAGATGGCAAGAACGATAGATGGCAAGAATGGTGTATAGATAGCAAGAGCGATATATAGCAAGACACAAACGATAGCAAGACACATACAAAGGATGGCGATCTTTACTCTCATGATCATTAGATCGAAAAATAACTGACGCAAAATGTATCAGGTATTTTTGGATGTTTCACAGATATGTTTCAGCCAAAGTAATCTTGGCGGTGAAAACAGACTAGCTCTATCAATCTACCTCAATCAGCCTATACGGATCAGCCTACTGTCAGTCTACTGCCAGTCCACCGCTATCGTCTTTACCCTTATTTTTCCCATTCGAAACCGCGTTGCCAACACAACCACTTTGATGTTTCAGACGTGTTTCACCACTCACTCCTTTGTACCAGTGCCTTACGTGAAAAATACGGAATTTCAACGGTGTGCAGGAGAAGGGATGGTGAGGCGGTATACCCCTCATTGTCGATACCGTTCAACTCTAATCGTGACATAGAGGAATCACAGTGATTACAACGCTTTTCTTTTTTTGGGTGCAAATGTATTATGCCAAGGGTATATATGATGCTCGGGTGTTCTCGCTTAATGTACAGATGGTCTAATGTTCAGGTGTTCTTATTGTCCGTTATCATCGCTTAATACTCTCACCCATCTATTATGCTATCAGTCGTTCGCTGCTAAGACCCACAATTTACTCATGTTAGCTCTGGTCATTCGCTCGTGTTATTTGTCCATCCACTCACATTGCTTTGCTCATGTCGTATTATTATCTCATCATCTTCATCACATGAGCGGAGCGAGTGTGAATTATCTTTCATGCTCATATTCTCTTATCTCATCTCATCACATGAGCGAAGCGAGTGAATCTTTCATGCTCATATTCTCTTATCTCATCTCATCACACTCACTTCGCTCATGTGGATTATCATTCATCTGGTCCAAACTCCCCCTCGAAAATCGTGGCCCCCGCCTTTCTCCTCCCCTCCACCACCACACACTCCTCCATCTCCAAAATCATCTTCGCATTCGGTCTGTCAAACGGATTTGGCCGCAACATCTTGTTCACCAACTTGTCCAACGTAAGCAAGTCCCCCACCAAAAACTCCGGGGCCCACGACGGAACCTTCGCCTCCCTGTACGGGTCCTTCAACCCGTCCGAACTCTTGTACGACGTCGTCGACAGGAAGTTCTGGTGCAGCAAGAACTCGCTGATATTGTCGCTCAGCAACTTGCCCGCGTCGCTCAAGTCCCCGCTGCGCAATTTGCGCCATGGCGTGCCGTTTTCGGGCAAAATAATATTCGCTGCAATCTCCAATATTATCAACCCCAACGAAAATATGTCCGCAAACGGCGTGTAGATCTTGTCGTTGATCAACTCGGGCGCAATGTAGTTCCTGTCGCCCTCCAAGTCGAAGTCCTTCTCCAATATCGGAAGCTTCGTCGCAAGCCCAAAGTCGCCGATCTTCAACAGACCCTCAAACGTCACAAAGATGTTTGCCGGTTTCAAGTCCAAATGGAGGTAGTTCTTTGAGTGGATAAACTTGAGCCCGTTCAAGATCTCAATAAGAATCTTCCATATGCGAAACTCGTCGATGCGATAGTTCTTGTTCTCCTCCACAAACTCAAACAATGTCCCATTGTCGCAGAACTCGGTCATGATATAGTAGTAGTTGTTGAAGTCCCATGCCTCAATAAAGTAAACCAAATACTCCTTTCCCTCGTCCTGCTCCTGAATATTCACCCTGTCGCTCTCAGTCACCAGTGTCAACACTCGCAACGCCTCGATCTCGCGCATTATCGCCTTCCGCTCAACCTTTCCCACCACAGGCTTCTTCGACCGCTTTATCGCAAACTTCTGGTTCTGAAACACACACTCGTACGCCAACAGAAACTCGCCAGAACCAATGTACGTGATGTTCTTCATCCCAAACTTGTGCACCAAGTGGTCGTCGAGTTTCTTTGCAGTTTCGTCCGTGGCCTTGAGTTTTGCACCCTCGCTCATCAACAACTGCGTGTGCAAGCTGCTCTTCAGCTCCTGGTGGAGGAGATTCGTGGGTGTGCACGGCTCGGGAAAAGACGACACAGAAACGGGCTTCGTCAGCACGAAAAGGTTCGGTTTGCGCTTGTAGTGCATGGGGGAGAAGTTGGAGGGGGTGGACTGCGACTTTTTGACCAGTTTGGTTGGGGTTTCGGGGATGATTTCGATGTCGCTCATGTCGAGCGAGACAGAAAGATCGGATATTGATACATCGGAGACGGAGTTTTTGGAGGTGGACGGTTTGAAGTCGTGGTAGGTAGAGTCCAAGTTTTGGCTGGTTTGATTCAAGGTTTGATTTTGGTTGTAACTTTGATTGAAGCTTTGGTTGTAACTTTGATTGAAGCTTTGGTTATAACTCTGATTTCTTTGATTTTGACCTCCTTGACTTCCACTTCCCTGACTTTGACTTCCCTGACTTTGACTTTGACTTCCCTGACCGTCACTTCCCTGACCTTCACTTCCCTCCATCCTCCTCCTCTCGTCCTTGAACTTGAACTTGAACAACGACAGCATCGACTCGTTCATCGACCCACTGGTATTCCTCCCCACTTCTATCAGCACCTCACTATCGTCGTCATCGAAGCGGTCAAGAACGGCATTTGGCACTGCCAAGTGCACATTTGGTGGCCCCCCAGGACCCGAGCCTTTTGGAACACTGACATTATGACAATGGAAGTGATTTTGATTTCCGTAATTTTGACCATGATTTAGTACATTTTGGTTTCCGTGGCCATGGTTGAGAACATTTTGACTTCCATGGCCATGGTTTAGTACATTTTGACTTCCATGGCCATGGTTTAGTACATTTTGACTTCCGTGGCCATGGTTTAGTACATTTTGACCTCCATGGTTTAGATTTTGACTTCCATGGCCATGGCTTAGTACATTTTGTGCTGGCATTCCCACTTGTCCTTTAGGCTCCTTCGGACCCACATTCTTGTCTTCGTCGTGCACACTAATCACATTCGACAACTGACTCCTGTTCGTATTGATCATCATCAACGGATTCTTCTTTATGGGCGTGTCCGGCGGAAGCTTCCTCGTTTCCTTCAAAACCTGGTTCTTTTTCATCAACCCCGTCAGCTTGAACGCCGTCTGCAACGGCTTCACAAACCGGTACAGCGACCGGTTCTCTTTGTCGTCAAACTCCTCCATCCGTTCCGGTCGCGACCGCAACTTCACCGGCAGCTGGTCCTGGTATATAATGATCAGGTTGCTCGAACTGCTCGAGAGCTTTCTGTTGCGCGACGGACTCAGATCGTCAAAAGGCTCGATTTTCGGCGGACTCGAGTGCACAAACGGCGATTTGTTGAGACTGGTCTTGCGGAGTTTATTCCGGTCCGGTTCGTCCACATCCATGAAATCACTAATGTAGTTGATGTACTTCTGCGTGCTGCGTGGTGTGGACCTGTTAGGCGATATTATCGCGTCTCTGTCGGCGTTCTTGAACATCTTGAAGCCCTTTTTCGACGGCAGGTACTTCTCCACCTTTTTCTGCGACGACGGCGACGGCGATTGGCTCACGAACTTGTGCGGGCGTTTGTACTTGCCGTTCTTGGCTGGAATGGGGCTTTCCTGCTCGATTTCGTCGTCGTCGATGTTGTCCAAGTCCTTCGTGAGCTCTTGGGCCTGCAAGTTCAGCTCGATTGAGAGGTTGAGAAACTTGGAGCTGCGCTTGATCAGCAGCTGTGAGTCGTCGTCGGTCTGTTGTGGCGTGGATTTGTGTCGAAAGATGTCCAGTGCTTTCTTGCGCAAGTTTGTTCTTCGTGGGTATCTTGTGGGGATGTCGAGGTCATCAAGGTCATGGAGGTTCAGTTGAGGGTTCAGTTGAATGCCGTGATCCAGATATTGATCGTGTTTATGTTCATGTTTATGGTCATGTTTATGTTCGTGTTTATCATGTTTATGATCATGTTTATGTTGGTCATGTTTATCATGTTTATGTTGGTCATGTTTATGTTTATCGTGTATATCCTCCTGTTCCTCTCTGTCCTTGTAGTTCTTTAGGTTGAACGGCGGCGACTTGCTGATGCGGCCGTCCTTGATGTCCTCGAGGATGAGCGAGTTGAACGACCGCAGGAAGGAGGTGTTGGTGAAGTACTCTATGGAGGGGTACCCGCTCAGAAACGGACCGGGCGAACTGCTTTTTTGTGGGGTCGAGTTTTCCTTGGGGGTTGCTCTTGCTGGGCTTGCCAACGTTCTATCGTGTTTGGCTTTTCCTCGGTCCCCCGAGTGGAAGGTCATGGTGTTGTTTTTTTTTGTTTGCGATGGACGCGAATTCAGGAGTTTGTTTACGACGCGTAAAACCGCGAGCGAACATTAGCGAAGCGAATGTGAGCGACAAAAGAGAGAAAAGTGAATGTGGAAACAATAGACAGTGGATGTGTGCGGGGCGGTGAGATATGGTAGTGAACGTGAGCAAAGCGAACGTGAGCTGTAGTGGTTGACAAACGTGAACGGCAGTAAAGCCTGATGATAGTGAACGAACGTGATAGTACATAAGTGAACGAACGCAAAAAGTGTGATAGTAAATAAGGAACAGACTCAAAGAGTGGGTGGTTGTGAATGAACGGAACAAGAAGAGCAAGGACATCAAATTGTAAGAAACAGAGTAGTAGACACATCTTCTAAGCCAAGCAGTAACAGTGACTAGTGAGGAGAAATAAGGGGTTGAAATTTACACAAAAAGAAGCTGAAAATGTGAACTGTAGAGTTATGGTGTGATTGTTTTGTGATAGTAGACTACCTTGACTGATAAGGTGTGAATGTTTTGAGATAAACTACCTTGCCTTGATTGGTGTGAATGTTTTGCAATAGAATACCTTGACTTGATTATGGTGTGAATGTTTTGTGATAAACTACCTAGACTTTATTGGTATGAATGTTTACTTGTGATTAAAGGCACCTTGGTTTCTAGGCTTGGGTCTTAATGAGGGAGAATGTTGGATCGAATCTAAGAAATAGGTAGAATTTGGTTAAAATCTCAGAAATACTCTTAAACTGATTTTGGATCAAGAGATATCTCATTAGCAGAATGTTCGAAGAATCACTTTCATACGAGATGAGATATTAGATGCAATTCCAACAGATCCTGCAGTATTTTTCAGTGAACGGAGCGCTGGTTTACGGTTTGTAATTACGAGAATGGGCGTACACAGAATGAAAAAAAGCGCAAGTTTACGGTTGATAATTACGAGAACGATCACTAGATTGACAAATTGTTCGTGATTGGTGAAAGAGGACATTCGAACAGGTTCAGCCGCATCAACAGTCTTGTCAGACTTTGTCATGTCTCATGCTTACGTATTATTTTATGTCTTATTCAGTCTTCTAGGATAGTCTTTGTCATGTCATATTGAGTGCCTTATTCTTGGTCTCTTTATCTGTGCGTATTCTTCATTTTCACATCTCCATTGCCTTGTATCTGTAAGCCTCTATTGCAGGCCTATCCTCTGTAGTTCCATCTTGATCTGCGTATGTACTGCTGTTTCCTCACGTATCATCCTTTGAATATTATCTTGATTCTCATCATATCTGATATCCTGTAATATCTTATTCTATTAACACTATCTCTTATATTCCATCTAATATTCCACTTCTTATATTCCATCTAATATTCCATTTCTTATATTTCATCTCCTATATCCCATCTCTTATCTTCCATTTCTTGTATTCCATCTCCTATATTCCATCTCTCTTTCTCCACCTTTTATATTCTTCTCTTTTTCTCTTTTCATGCTCATTGAACACTGGACTGATATACAACCCCATGCGTCCCTCAGGTCCGGCATCCCCCGCAGAGACCCCTCCCTACCCCGCGAGTACATCGCCCTGGTGAGCGTGGATGCAGAAGTGTCGTCTGCCCAGCTAGAGGCGTGGTTCCAGGTGAGCAACTCCGACCATTTGATCCTCGCAATCGCGCAGAACGACGGGACGGAGGTTTACTACAAGGTGAAGAGGGGATTGGATGACGTGACTAGGTGATGGAAGAAGTAAGAAGGAAGAGAAGTAAGGAGGAAGGAAGAAGGAGTATGAATGAAGAGAAGTAAGGAGGGACGAAGAAGAAGATTTAAGGAGGAAGAAGGTAGAAGCATGATATGAATGTGATGAGGAGTGAAAGCGATTAAGAATTTGGATAGCTTGTAATACGAATACTGAGCTTGTATCATTGGTGGATACGAAAGTGAATAGTAGATTTGGTCAATTACTTGTTGAGTTATGTCTGACAGAAACTTCGAGTAATCGTTCAACCCATATTCGGTGCCTGCAAAATTCTACCTTCCAACAGTCCTCTTGATTGAGGAAATTGAAACCTACTCAGAAACATTATTATATTTATTAAAGATGCCAAATGTCAACCCTCTATATCCTCGCCTCCGTTAGAATCCCACCATTGACCAAAAAAGCATAACCATAACCACCACCAACGCATTTTTGGCCGAGATACCACTGGCTACACTCGCTTCACGTTCCTTGCGATACGCGTCAATTCCCTGTGCCACCCCACAAAGGTAGTTACTCTTTTGAGTGTTCCATTTCTCCAGGGAATTCCACCTGGTTTCGTTTGAGGTGACTCCGAATTCTCCACACCAGAAGTAGGCTATGTCATTCTCGTAAGTGATGTTTGCGTAAAGATCAGTATTCATTGGGAGTAGTCAAGGGATCAGATAATTGATCAAATCTACAACAATGGATCGATTTGTCGGTCTAATCAAAGTCTTTCTAATTTACTACTTATTTTGAGTCTTCTGACCATAAAGTCTTCTCACCACAATTAAACCAGTCTTTTGAAAACACAAAAAGTACCCATCGAAAACAATCTCAGAAAACACTAACAACCTCTTGTCATTAAAATACTACAAACTTCTGATCAAACACTAAATAGCTTCTCAAATATTGAATGAACTTTTCATCAAACATCAAATGAACTTCTCATCGAACATTAAAAAGCTCATCAAATACTAAATGAACTACTCACAAAACACTCCTTCTCACAAAAACTAAGCAAACTTCTCATCAAACACTAAACCAGTCTTCACCGCGATGTCGTCACCCAACATTTCACGAAGATCTACTTACACAATGACATTATTCGTCTGAAACTCGCTCAATCTGAGTCCAGTTCACATTTCGAACTCTCTTGCTACATTTCTTTCTACTTCTCTCTAGTTCTCGCTAATCTCAACATTCTTTTCTATTCCTCTCTTTTCTAATTCTCTCTTTTATATTTCCTTCTAATTCTCTCTTTCCTTCTCTTCTCTTTCCTTCTCTCTTTTCTAATTCTCTGCTTCTCATTCCCTCTTTTCTAAGCTCTTTTTTTGCTCTCTTCTTTCCTCTTTCCTTTCATTTCTCTTTTCTCTTTGTGCTTTTTGCACCCACGTTCACTAATATGGACTACTTGCTCTACGCTGCCCCCATCGCAGTTCTCCTCCTTCTACGCTTCGTCGGCTCGGCAACCCCCCACTCCCCCCACACCGACTACATCTGGCTCAACTCGGCCCACAAAGTGGTGTGGCAGGTCCACGCCGACTGGAGGTTCGCAAGATCGGCACAAAACCACGATTCCACCCTGGTACTACAAAAAGTCCTCGAACTCGCCCGCACCAACAGAAACGGCACGTACCGCAAATACTTGGCCACTCGCCTATGGGGTTCCTACTACGTCGATGTGGAGGTCACGTGCGTCTCGCAAATCGAGCGCTTCACCCTATACGACGGCGCTAACGCCGGACTTAAGCAGATACCATGGCCGGGTGGCTTTTTGGAGTCGAGGAGAAGTAAACCCCCGTACTCCTGAACAGCATCGAAAAAGAAATACTGATAAACGTGGAAGAGGCTTAATTGTGTAGATATGTAGGCAAGCCATCATGATTTTATCGATAACCGATAATATTGGCAACCGATAAAAAGGCGTGATAATATTAAGTTGATAGAGAAAATCATGATTGATGGTATTAAAGACAATAACCTAATGATGGTATTAGAGAAATGAATCGATTGATGGTGTTGAAGAATCGATTGATGGTGTTGAAGAATCGATTGATGGGCGATAACAATCCCGATTACATGATTGATAACCGTATAATACCCATTGATGCCAAAATTGAGCAGATTATACCCAATCCACATTTTTTGATCGGTACACGCCATGTGCGTCATCTAGAAATCTGTACCTCGTTTTCCTTACTGCATACTGTTTTGTACCATACGGCTTTTTCATCGCCTCGTAAATCATTCACCTCAACCTCCCCGAACAGATCCAACGCGAACCTCAACACCATCCCCTTAAGCAAAACCCCCCGTCCATTGTTCACATTCTTACCGTGCATACCTGCAGAAATGCTGCAACCGAAGCCACAAAATTATACAATATATCGAACTTACGCTCTTCCACATCGCCTAACCCCTCAAAACGTCTCTCCCATCAAACCAACATCTCCCGTCAAACCAACATCTCACATAAAGCCAACATTTCCCCTCTCCACCTCTCCTGTCTCCTATCCTTCGTCTCTCTCCTTCCGCGATCCATTTTGCAGCTATTTTGCATCACGTGAGTCTGACTAATTTCTGCCCTCTCATTGGCCACTTCTGATGACCAAGTGATGATTAAATATTTTGCCATTGGTTAGAACTATCCCAGATACGCTCTGATCTGAGGTAAGCCCAGGCTCAACACACTTTTATCCACTGCAAACACCGTAGATCGATTCGCTGACCTCGAATGCACCACTCTCGTTGGCGGGGGCTGCCTGCGTCTCGCTCAACTCCCGTGGCACCTCTTCACCTCTAGCTTGCACCCTGTCTGATTTTCACTCAGAAAAAAGAAAAGTCATCTATGCTGCACGCGTAAGTCAAAGTTATAAAACTGAGACAAATCCGTTACGAAAAACAGTACAATGGAAAGCCGACCGAATGGTGCTGACCCACACGAACCACAAATAATGACCTCCGGGTCGGAAAAAGATATGAAAATAGATCCCTCAGAAATGCCAACCACACCGAGCAAACTTCAGGGCTCCGCGCCCAAACCGACCGTTATAATGCCTAAGACAGGACAAGTGAATACCAAAACAGAAAGGCCGGCGAATACCCAAACAGAAAGGCCAGCGAATACCAAAACAGAAGGACCATTGAGTACCAAAATCGAGAAAGCCGTGGATACCACCTTGCCACTCGTGAAAATTGATTCGGTCAAAAAAATCGCCAAGAGACAGTCCCCGCAGAGTCCCCGTTCGTCGGAACCTGTCTCCCCGACGCCGAACGCACTGCTGCCCAACGCAAAGTCTCCAAGCATGACAACCGTTAAGATTGAGTCCTCAACCACCCCCACCCCTGCCGATGGCCAACAGTGCTCCAACTGCGGCACTTCGAAAACGCCACTCTGGCGCAGAGCTCCCGATGGAACTCTCATCTGCAATGCATGCGGGCTCTATCTCCGCTCAAACAACACACACAGACCAGTCAACTTGAAGCGCCCCCCAAACGTGGTCCAGGTACAAAAGGAGGAGGAGGGGTCATGCAAAGGAAACGGAATGTGCAACGGTACGGGTGGATCTGCCGCATGTCGTGGGTGCCTAGCATACCACAATAGACTATTTCTCATGAGCAAGAACAAGAACCAGACCGAACCAGCAGGCGGATGCTGTGGCGATACCGAGGGCGGGTCGTGCTGCAAGAAGCCCGCAACTGAAGTGGTGGATTCGATGGCCATCGCATGTTTTAACTGCTCCACCACCATCACTCCATTGTGGCGCAGAGACGACATAGGAAACACCATCTGCAATGCCTGTGGGTTGTACTACCGCATGCACGGGTCACATAGGCCGATAGTCATGAAGCGCAGCACAATCAAAAGACGCAAGCGCAATGTTCTGGGGGCAAAGAAGGATAAAAAGGAGGAGAAGAAGGTGGAGGCCGTCTCTGTGCTGCCCGTTCCACAAGCAGACAAAGTGCTTCCTCAGATCAATGCCCCGTCTGTTCCTGGTTTCTTATATTCTCCCGCGCCAACAGTGAGACCGATTCATTCTATGGCGTTTCCTGTGTCACCAAATGGGAATGAGCAAAGGCTTCATGAACAAAGAATCAATGAACAAAGAATCAATGAACAAAGGGTTGATGAACAAAGAATCAATGAACAAAGACTTCATGAACCGAGAAGTCTTACCGAACCAAGACTCAATGATCCAAGACTCAATGAACAAAGACTCCATGAACCAAGAAGTCTTACCGAACCAAGGCTCAATGAACCAAGAATTCATCAACCAAGACTCAATGAACCGAGGCTTCCATCACCAAGACCAATTAATGAACCTAGACACCTTGGCATAAATGGATCACCCAGAAACGAACTTTCAACAGGCATACCACCGCGCATCTCGCCTAGACCGAAGTTAACACCACCGTTGGGACATTTTGAGTTGCCACCGCGTTTGCCCCCTATTAATGCACGCACCGACGAACCACCGTATTCCGGGGTAGGTCGGATTCCCGATGGACCGGGTCCAGTTCCGGGGCCGCCGCTTTTTCGCCACCACCTTTCGCCGTATGGGTTACCGTTAACGCCAGTGGATAAGGATAAGCTGGTTGATAGAAAGGATTTTTTGGAGACGAAGAAGAAGGATAGGGAGAGACATTTGTCGATTGGGGGGTTGTTGAATGGATGAGGGTTTTGTGTGGCTTTCTGAAGTCCGATTGGAGTGGGTTGACTGGAGATTGGGAGAAGTCCGATTGGAGTGGATCGACTGGAGATTGGGAGAAGTCCGATTAGAGTGGGATTGAGTGGATATTGGGTTGGAGTGGGATTGACTTTCTGGAAATTGGGAGCAATTCTTTCTGGAATGCCACGGTTGATGGCTAGATAGTACCTGGATCGTCCCCTCCGGTATATAGAAGGACGACTTGCAACAGTTGAAGAACTTGAGGCATGTTCAAATGGCAAAATTGCCACAGCATCTGCTTTTGCAGCAAAAAATTAATGATTAGATAGGGAAAGATAGACAAGGATAGAATGTAGGGGTGTGAACGTGAACGACTTGAAGGAAGTGAACTTACGGGAGGACCAAACGAAGCATTTGCGGCTGAACGTGAATGAGGTGAACGTGTTGGAGGAGCAACGAGAATCGGGGGAGATACGTAAACGAGAGTATGAAAAGTGTACGTGGACTAGTGATTACTGAACTTTAGATCATTTTTGCAACATTGTTTACAACACTTGGTTCCTGATGATTCAACTGACATACACTTTTGGTCATTCAACCATTATTTACAATACATTCAATTGACATACTCTTTTCAACCATTATTTATAACAACTGACAAACACTTTAGGTCATTTTTGCAACATTATTTACACTTGGTTCCTGACAACCTCATTCCACTACTCTCGGTTGCTTGATTTCTAGTCAAGATTCCTTTTTGCAACGGTTCAACAACCTCTAGTGAAAGCAATTGAATCTTCATTTGGCATACCATCAACAACCGCCGTTTGTGTCATTTGGGATGGGTGTTTCTCATTGTTGCTTCTGGGCTTACTACAATCGCCTTACAAAACTCCATAACATCCGATATAGTGTAACGGCTAGCACGGTTCGCTTTCACCGAGCAGACCCGGGTTCGACTCCCGGTATCGGAGATTCTTTTTTTGATTTCTCCACATTTGCAGCCACAGAAATTTGACGTTATCAATGGGGTAGAATTACTTTCTGCTTGTTATGAACTCTAGACGTTAGGAGCTTCAGAATAAAATCTGGTACATGGCCAGCCACAATTGCTTTGTTCATGTTCTTTATTGTCCCTAATTGCCCAAATTGTGATGCTCCCCTAGTTGCCCACACTCGAGATGCGCCCCTGCCCACATTCGTTCATGTTGCTCCATCTAGGCTACTGTGTCAACTCACTCGCATTCTCGTTCATGTTCATTCGTTGTTGCTCCATTCGTTCTACTATGTTAACTCACTCACATTCTCGTTCATGTTCGAATGTATGTCACTCATTTGCTCATTCGTGAAATTATCTAGCGAGCCATCACGTGCCATTAAACAATATCTTTCTTGACATGTCCGACATCGACCACTCGCTCTCGCGCAAGGTCAAAGACATCGCGGCCGGCTTCGTGGGCGGTGCCACACAGGTCCTCATCGGCCAGCCCGCGGATCTAGTCAAAATCCGCTTGCAGACGTCCAGCGAAACGTCGTCCCTCGCGGTCATCAAGCACGTGATCAAGAACGAAGGCTTGCTTGCCTTCTACAAAGGCACGCTCGCGCCGCTCTTTGGCGTTGGTGTGTGTGTGTCGCTCCAGTTCTACGGGTTCCACGAGGCCAAGAGACAGCTCCTCAAGTCGCTGGGGCTGGAACTGCTCAACTTGTGGCCGCAGACGTACATTGCGGGGGCCTGTGCGGGCATAGTGAACACCCCCGTGACGGCGCCCGTGGAACAGTTGCGTATCTTGAGCCAGCTGCTGCCGGGCACACGGCCGCTGTTGGTTGAAACAGTGAAGAAGATCTACGCCGAGCGCGGCATTAAAAACGGAATCTATCGCGGATTTGGCATCACACTCACGCGCGAAATCCAGGCCTATGGAGTGTGGTTCTTAACCTACGAAACGTTGATCGGGCAAATAATTGACTTGCAACATTACAAGTCACGTGCGCAGGTTTCCACGCCCGAGTTGTTAATTTCTGGGGCACTTGCGGGAAATGCGCTCTGGTTGTCGTCGTATCCGATCGACGTGGTGAAGCTGAACATACAGAGCGATGGTTTTGGGAAGGACAGTAAGTTTGGGGGGGATCTGTTGCGGGCGGTGAGGCATATCTATGGGGCGCATGGGTTGCGGGGGTTTTGGAGGGGGATTGTTCCGTGTTTGTTGAGGGCGGTTCCGTGCAGTGCGGGCACGTTTGCGAGTGTTGAGTTGGCGTTGAGGGTGATGGGATAACGAGAGAACATGAGCGAAGCGAATGTGAACGAGTGATGAGGTGTAAATGTGAACGAGTGATGTAGCGAATGAACGAGCGATTCGACCAATATATCGCTTTCGAACAGCCTGCGAACAGAAATTGCTTCCACGAATCAGTATAAATTCAAGAAACGACTTGAGTTACTTCTTGAATGATTAGTATAGCCTCACGGGAAACGATTCCTTCAATGAGCGTATGACAGACAATCAAGGTTTCGTAAGGAGATGGTAGCTATATAGTGCTATGAATACAACTAGTAAATCTTGACCTCTCGGTTCCTTTTTCGGGTATTTTTTTGCAACATTTGCAGCAAACAGTTGAATGTAGAAGCTAGCATGATACAGCATCGTACTATCACTCTATTTCATCATATATACATTTTGTGTACATTTTCATATACATATACATTTTATATACATCATATACGTATACATTTTGTATACACTTTCATATGCATATACATTTTCTATACATATACATTTGCTATACATTTTCACATACATATACTTTTTCACATACATATGCATTTTCTATACATTCTCACATTTGTATACACTTTCTATACACTTTCACATCCTACAATGATACCATAAGCCATACTCACACACAACAGACGCAATAACTCATACACACCCTGCCAATAACATCTGACTACAGTCCATACAAAGGTCATCCAACACTCAAACACTCAACCACAGAACAACAGTCGTTGTTGTATCTGTTGTATTTTCCTATTCGAGCATTCGTATTCGTGTATTCGTTCGTTGTTGTATTTACTCGTTGTAATTCCTCGTTCTGTTAGTCTGGCTGTCTCTTAACCTTCACTCCACCCAATCACGCGCCTGCATTTTCCACTTACTTCAAAAAAAGATACGAAAAAAACTTTCAAGTACAGCATGCTCAAACAATACATAACCGCCCTCCCGAGACAGACACGCCTGCTCTCGAGCGCCGCGAGGCTCATGAAGCCCGCCGTTGCGGAGCCGTACTTCACGACCGGCGGTTCCAGCCAGTCTGTGTGGCCACAGGGCTTCCGTGTGCCCAAGCCCAAGACGTGGGAGGAGTCTGGCGAGAGCGCACTCTCGAAGGCCACCAAGTTCTTCTTCTTGAGCGAGATTGCGAGAGGCATGTACATCTGTATGGAGATGTACTTCCGCTCGCCGTACACGATCTACTACCCGTACGAGAAGGGGCCCATCTCGCCCCGGTTCAGAGGCGAGCACGCATTGAGGAGATACCCGAGTGGAGAGGAGAGGTGTATTGCATGCAAGTTGTGCGAGGCGATTTGCCCGGCGCAGGCCATCACAATCGAGGCTGAGGAGAGAGTGGACGGGCTGAGAAGAACATACAAGTACGACATCGACATGACCAAGTGCATCTACTGTGGGTACTGCCAGGAGTCGTGCCCTGTTGACGCAATTGTGGAGTCGCCGAACGTGGAGTACACGACGGCGACGAGAGAGGAGTTGTTGTACAACAAGGAGAAGTTGTTGGAGAATGGAGACAAGTGGGAGCAGGAGTTGCAGTATTGTATTGATGCTGATGCGCCGTACAGGTGATCGCACTGATGTGGACGAAGTGAACATGAGTGAGATCGACATAGTGAGAAGCTACGTGACAAAAGCAACGTGACAAGATCGACTGGGTGAGCAAGATCGGCTACAACAAATCGACTGGGTGAGCAAGACCGGCTACTACAAGATCGACTGGAGTGAGCAAGATCGGCTACTGCAAGATCGACTGAGTGAACTAAAGTCATGAGAGTGACAGGGTACCAGTGAGAGACCACATATTCTTCCTAGGAATTAGATCCAGAAGTATTGATTGCCGGAGATATTCGTATAATGAATATTCATATTAAGAAATGTAGATTAATTTTCTCGGAGCCTATTCGAATAGAAATGTAGGTCATTCTCACAACTGAATGAGATTACCTCGTAATTGACATTAGATCGACAACATCTGTGGGTCGTATAATATTCATGTAGATTGATAAGCAATTTCCATCTTGATTGAAGCCTGCCCACGTACCACTGAACACTTTCCTCTTCCCCATACGACTCTTCGATCACCTCTACCTCTTCCCCATACACCTCTTCCTCTACAAATATAAGCATAATCTTATTCTATAGTTCTGCTATTCTGTTTTCAATTCTTCTCATCTCCCTACATCTTTGAATATACTTAAATTACTGCACCTGGGAGTAGCCAGTGAATGGGTTGGCGTTCTTGGACTTCAAGTACTCGTCGGAGGCCTCCTGCCACTTTCTGTCCAAGGTGTGTGGCGCAGGCTGGCCCAAGGACCTGATGCCGGCAAAGACGAACACGGATGCAACGATGGAGCCGGCGACGCCCCAGAAGATCTTGGACTTGTCGCCAGGCTGGTACAACGGCTTTCTTGGCCCCCACTCGCCGAACGAGATGTAGTATGCGGCCTTCTTCTCCGCGGTGGTGAGGCTCTGCCACGGCAACTCCATTCTGGTCTTCAACTCGTCTATCAAGACAGTCTGGTCCTCTTTGGGGAGAGTGGCCCACCTGGACTCGAGGTTGCCGAGGTACGCGTTGGAGAGCGCTCTGGGGGCGGTTTTGGCCACGGTTGACTGGCAGCGGGTCGCGATTCTCAACATGATGTAGTGTGTGTTTTTTCTCCTGGCAGAATTTGGCTTCTTTTTTTCCACCAGAAAATGATTGGCTGAGAGGAATGGGGGGGGCACGACCGAAAATCAGGTGGTCCCGAAATCCTGGGGAAGAGTAGAGTGGAGGGCAGAAATGGGCATCGTGAGGTATTGAGTGTTGTTGGAATGAGGGGTTGTTTAGTAATGAGGGTTGGAATGAGGGGCTCTTATGAGGGTTGTTGAGCGAGGTATTGGGAGGTGGTTGTGAGGTGGTTTGTGGAGAGGGATGTACGGAGATAGCGACTGCTGATTGTGAGATATAATAGTGACTGATGATTGAGATATAATAGTGACTGATGATTGAGATATAATAGTGACTGATGATTGAGATATAATAGTGACTGCTGATTGTGAATGGATATAATGGGCATGATGGTGGTACTCGAAAATGGGTATGCTCAGATTCATATTTTGCACCCAAAAAATCGCCTGATTTCGATTTGGCCTTCTCTGATTTGACGAGTGGGCGAGAGGAAAAGGTGCAATTTACTGGTCTACACAGGTGATCATTTCGAAAGAATATCAGAACACAGAGCATTGAAGACTAATTCATATAGATACTTATTTGACAGCTAGCATAATCCATAAGATTTCTCTTTTAATCTTTAGAATCCTCCCCTACACTATAACCGACTTGCGTTTTATCTCAATTCCTTTAACTCTGGCACTATTCATTCTCTTCTATGTCTGGCGAACCTGTTCTATGGCTCGTGTCATCATTCGCAACATCCTTGTTAACGTCAATGGTCAACCTGACCCTTTATTCTATCACCATTTACATTCTCGGCATCCCTGTTAACGTCAATAGTCCCCCCACCCTTTATTCTATCACCATTTACATTCTCGGCATCCCTGTTAACGTCAATAGTCCCCCACCCTTTCTTCTATCGTCATTCGTTCATTCGCTCCGCTCATGTTCAAAGTCACTGTAAAGTCACTTGACTTATATGTATCAAAGACCTCCCCAACTGCGCCCCTGCCACCCTCTCGACCTCCACATCCACCCTCTCCCCCAACAACCCAACAAACTCCACCACCGACCCCCCAACCCCAAAATAAATATCTTTCGCAGCCACCAAAATTTTCGCGTTTTTCGCAAGCTCCACCAACGCCTCTGCAAGCAACGGAAGCGTGTCCAACAGGTAAATGGTTTCGCACGTAATCACAAAATCCGCCCCCTGCACAAGCGCGTTGAACTGGCTTCCCCACGCCCCGCTGATAAAGCGCAATGTCGTGTTTGTAGCCGCTAATTGCGCCTTGAACTCCGCAACCAACTCGGGAGTCACCACTAAAACGTCGTTACTCGCATTTCCGTCCTTGAAAGTGAGCTCAACAAGCCTCTCGACGGGCAACGTCGACGCCCAGTGCACCAAAATGTTCGGGAGACTCACCAAACGCAAAACATCGTAGTTGAAGTCCGCTAACGTGAAAGTCGCGCTGTGTGCAGGACTCCCCGAGAATCTTTTGGCGATGAGGAAGGATGTGGGGAGGGACGTCCCACAGCCCATATCGAGGACGTGGGAGAAGGACTCGATGTATTTCGACTCTGTGTATGTGCTGAGCTTGTCGACCACGTCGTAGGAGCACTCCCAGCTCTTGAATCCGCCCTCGTAGACGTTTTTCTCGAGGTCATGGTCGGCGTTGATCAAAAACGCACTGGACTGGGTCGGACGGTCCTCGCACATGACCTGGTGCTTGACGTCGAAGAGCTCGCGGCGGTATATGACGTTATTCTGGGGGGTTGTGTAGTTGTCGAAGGTGATGCGCACCGAGATGAGCGTTTCGAGAAGCTCATCGAGGGTGTGGAGTTTGGGGAGGTTTTCCTGGGGGATGGACGAGGATAGTTGTTGGAGGGTTGGTTTAGGGGGTTGTGGGGTTGAATTGTCTTCTTCGGTGAAGTTGAATGAGAAGGACATGATTATTAGTGAACGTGAGCAAACCGAACGTGAGCGAAAACAGAAAGAAAAAGTGACTACATGTAAAGCGAATGCGAGAGAATGTCATTGATATGAAGGGAGCGAAGTGATGGTGAGAGAATGCATTCGATATGAAAGGAACATGAGCGGGAATGAAAGCTGTGTTACATGAAGGGGCGTAATAGAATAGCGTAGTACAAGAGAATATAGAATATCACAAAGAATAGGCAAACTATACTCAAGGAAGTAATGTATAGAAGTGAAGTTCTAACAACGAAAGGTCAGCACGAGGCACAACGTGTAAAGGGAAAAATTACCACAGACACTTGAGAAATCGCATTCTGGATTTTGAAGGTATGCATTGAGACATAATTTTCAACTTGGGTGCAAAAAACGAAAGAAATTGAAATGTGCAGAGTGTACAATGAAAGAAATTGAAATGTCAAACTGTGCAGAATAAGAAATTACACGTGTGTAACAAATGTTTCTAGAGTCATAGTGCATTGATTTGAGTCTAAAATCCACAAAATATTGGTTTGACACTCAGTGATGAAGGGAATGAAGTGGTCTAGGGAAATGGCAGATGCAGTCTGATGAGCGAAATGAATAAAATTTCCATCTAGCATCCTGTACTCCTCTTATGTCTCTGTAGCAACCGCTACGCTTCTTAGATACCTTTACATGCTGCTTTGATATCCTCCTCATGATTCTTTCCTACGTTGACATCCTATCATCCCACTGAAGTCCTACTCCATTCCTTCACTTCATTTCCCCAAAGCCAATTCTCTTGCTTTTATGCTTTCATCCCCGTGAAACAGTATGACTCAGTTGCTGCAAAAAAAATATAAATTGACCAGATCCTGATACACTTCAATATCAAATCATAATTCCTGATAAATTTCATCAAATCATAGTAGATACATTTCATCAAATCATACTTCCTGATACATTCAACACCAGATCCTGCTTATACATTTGATATTCCTCATCCCACTATGGAATGCTTCCCCCTTCATATCATTGATCGCATCCTCGACTTCCTCGAGCCAGATGACACAAAGCACCTCCTCCCAGACCCTGTCTTCAGGCGCTGGGCACTCCGCAAAATCTACCAAAACGTAAGAGTTGACGGAAGTCTCACTACCGGAGACACGCGGTTTCACTCTTTCACCGAACCCTTCAATTTTAAAACTTTCGCAGATTTTTACCGAGCAGGATACATACGACCTAAGGTGGTTGTTGCGCAGTCGTGCGATGTTGTTGGGTTGGTTGAAATTGTGAAACTGGGGAATATCGAGTATAATCTGTGTGAGTACGAAGAACTGAAGTGCCGACAAACCTTCCTCAAAGAGATCGAAACACTCGCATTGAGTCACACCACAGGCTTGGTGACATGCGAAAGTATCGCCAATGTCAATCTTCCCACGACCTTGAAGCACCTTACATATTATCCTCCGCGCGGAGAGAATATTTCGTTTCTTCCGGAGAATCTTCGCTCGTTGCATGTCTCGGGGCAATCGATAATTCTGGGAAGCTTTCCGAGCAATTTGACATCACTTGACATTGATGAGTGCACTATAAAGGCGGATCTCTCGCACTTGGAACGATTGACCAAACTTGCCCTCAGATTTCATCATGTGATCCTGGCCATTGAGCTCCCGCCGAATTTGAAGTATTTGGAGTTTGAAGATTGTGTCGTTGAGTCGTCACTACACGAGTATCCAATTGAGACGTTGAAGTTCGTGGGGTCCTGTTTGGATTATGTTGACACCCATAAGCCACTTACGACGGTCCCGTACTGCTGGCTAATTGAGTCGGATCCGCAGCGCCAAGTGGACTTTCCACCACACTTGCGGGTGTTATCAATCAACGAGTGCGGGATACGTTTGAATCGCTTTCCGAAGTACTTGAGGGAATTGACGGTTTTGCATGATGGGTTCACAGGGGAAAGCTACGCAGATAGGGGGATACACAATGGTAGGGTTGAGTTTCCAGCAACTTTGGAGTATTTGCGGTGGGATGCAAGAGAATTCCCAGCTGTAGACTCGAATTCCACGAAAATATCGTGGAACATCCTGGAACTTCACTTGAGAGCGCTTCATATTGAGTCGGTCAATTTTGAGATTGACGTAAGGGAGTTCCCAATGTCGTTAGAGAAGTTGGCTCTTTGCGGGTGTGGGATCAGCGAACTTGACGTTCTGCATTTGGTCCATTTAAGAGAGTTGAGATTGAAGAAGAATGAGTTTACGCTGATGGAGGATGTGCACTGGTCGAGTTTGAGGGTGCTTGATTTGGAGGGAAATATGATAAGAAGGCTCGAGAATAGGTGTTTTGTGCGTGAATTGGATTTGAGTGATAACGAGATATGTTACATTGGAGGTGAGTTTCGCTTGCTGGAGGTTTCAGTTCTCAACATCAGTTATAACCCGCTTGAAAGGCTTGATTTGGGAGCACTTCCACGTCTCACGCACCTAGTGGGGACTTCTGTGCGGTGTGGGGTTTACGGGGTCCTTGAGAGTTTGATTGATATGAATTTGAGCTGTTGTACGAGTTCGGAGTGGGTGATTCCGCACTGGGACATTATAGTTGAAGAGGTTCCAGAGATGAGGGGGGGATATGTGCATCGGTACGCGAATAATTTCGAGATGGGGGAGTATTATTTGGTACAATTTGATGGGTATTGGGATGAGGGGGCGGTGGTGGTGGGAGAGGAGGTGGTGGTTAGCTTTGGAAAGACAGAGAGGAGGATTAAGCGAACATCGAAGAGTGTGACAATAGAAAATAGTGACAGTAAGCGATAATAGTGAACACTAGCTAGCGACAAAATATAATACTGATTGGAATAAGCAACGAGAAAATGAGGGAAGAGATAATAGTGAACAAGTGTGAGAAGAGATAATAGTGAACAAGTGTGAGAAGAGATAATAGTGAACAAGTTAGTGGTGAGAGAGAATTCAAAGTGAACAAATGATTTCATAATCAAAGGGAATACAATAACCGAACCTGAGTAGATAAGAGTACTAAACGTTCCACATAAGTGAGGAATGCTCCACATAAGTGAGGAATTCTTCACATAAATGAGGATTGCTCCAGATCAGTGAGGGATATCAGGGTTCGAACATATGCAACTGTATAGTCGCTGAGAAAATTTGAAGGGTTTCAAATTTGGATCAGTATTCACTTATTGCATCAGTATTTACTTGTGCCTTAAAACCGTATCGCCCAAGGCGACCGGCGAAGCCTGACTGCGAAGCGGAGAAAATGAAAGGGAATAATCGAGAAGCATTCTCTGAGTGACATTGACATTCCTCATATAGAAACCGATTTTGTGTTTATGTAACGTTGCAATTGCGAAAATATAAGAACCACATATACCGCAAAAGCGGGAATCCGGTGGAGCCATCCGTAAGCGTTAATCTGTGTAATCGAGACTTTGTGAACTATTGCAATTGCAATTAGTTAACTAAGGCAGACTATGTGGATAGCAAGAGCAGGAAGCCAGGTCATTAATCAAGTGGATGATTTACAAGACAATATTGTTTAGAGACGTCAATTTTCCTTCTAACTTGATTGTCTCTTACAATCTCCCACTACGTTCACTTCACTCAAGGTTCACGAAGGATCTCACGACCTTATCCCAAAGAGGAAACCCGGCGTTAGGACTAGGAGATAAGAGTTTGAAGAGTTCTGGGCCAGAAGAGGAGCTGTTTTAAAGAGTTCTGGGCCAGAAGAGGAGCTGTTTTAAAGAGCGTCTGGGGAGTAAGTTCTTCAAAAGTCAATCAGGAAGGCAGGCTGTTGAAGAGTAAGCTGAACTGGAAATCTCTCTCCTGCGTTCTTTCTCCTCCTGCTCATCTCGTATATACGAACTGATTTTTTTTGCATCTCATGAAACTGTGTACTTTTTCGTAAATGGGTCGATTAGATAAGTGCATGCTTTTTTGTGACGATTTGCAAATGAATGTTTGAAGTAGTGGTGCAGAAGCACATCGTAATCTTCTCAGGTAGTCCGACTGCCGTTCTGCTCCACTCAATATTTGCCCATGTACCCAATGTTCGATTGCATAAGTTTCTTATGCTTATTCTCATACAAAGTTTCTTGTTCCTATGTTTATTCCTAAGTTTTTGATGCCCAAGTTCTATGTTTATTCCTAAGTTTTTTATGCCCAAGTTCTATGCTTATTCCTAGTTCTCATGTTTATCTCTAATTCTTATGCTTATTCTCATATCAAGTCTCCTTCAAGGTCCTTATTCATAATGTCCTGCGCTCGCCCTCATCTCCATACCGCTCTACCATCTCGCCCACATTCGCTACGCTCATGCTGGCTTCTGCCCGCTCGCTTAATCTTACTAAGCAATTACCAAGCTTGCTAAATTATTGTTTTCATTACGATCACGGCATGGAGAACAGAACGCACGCCCCAGGCGGGCACAGCGAGAGTGCGGCCAGCGTGCCAGGGAAGGAGAACCCCGACACCACAGGAGATACGGGAAGCACCGCAAACACATCGGCATCTACCATCACAGGGGACAATGAGAACGAGAGGGACGGCAAAGTAAGTGAGAAGAGGGAGGATGAGAGGGAGGACATAAATGGAACAAGTGGAACAAGCACTAGTGGAGCAGCAAGCACCGGAAGTAATATTGGAGCAGCTAGTGGGGGAATGGTAAGTAAGAGCGGAGCAGCAAGTGGTACAGCAAGTGGAAGTGGAAGTGGAACAGCAAGTACTAGTGCAACTAATAGTGGAACAGGAAATGGAACAGGAAGTGGAACAGGCAGTGGAACAGGAATTAATAATGGAATCACAAGTGGAATAACAAGCACAGCTAGTGGATCTAGTAACGGAGTTACTAGTGGAAATACAAGTGGAAATACAAGTGCAAACCACACTGGAACAAGTGGAATTACAAACGCTGGAACTGGAAACGCTGGAAACTCTGGAAACACTGGAAACACAGGAACTGGAAGCACTGGAACTGGAAACACTGGACCCACCCCCTCGGTTCTGTCTCCCCCCATCCTCAACAAATCCATAATATCCAACCTCAACAAATCGCTCAAGGCCAAACAGAAAATCATCAACTCCAAAGAACCACACCCCAAAAACGCCACGCTCATCAGCGACATGATGAAGGAGTCGCAAGCAGTTTCGACTCCGGTGCAAGCACCGGCCCCGCCAGAACTATTCAGCCACCCGAACGCATCGGCGCAGAGCGTGGAAAAGGAAGCACCACCGACGAAAAAGAAGCACAAGCGCATAGCAAAACAGGCGCTGACAAGAACGGACTTTTTCGCGGCAAAGTTGGCCAGTGCGGTGGACGACGTGGATTCGAGTGACCTGAACGAGACGTTTGTGTACGAGAGCCAGGCGGACGATAATGATGTGACTGTGCAGGATGAGATAAAGGTCAAGGGACAGGGCAGTTTTCAAGGTCTGGGAATCCATAGTCAGGGTCAAGGACAGACTCATGGCATTCAGAATGGCATTCAGGAACGATTTGGCTCTGGTATGCAATCGCCTACTGACGAGTATAGGGCCCCGTCGATAGCGGGTCTGTTCAGCAGCAGCTACATGGATGGGCCTATGAATAGGAGGCTCACCACGCAGAGGCTGTTTTCGAGCTACACGTATCTGGAGGATCAGGAGGGAAGACAGCAAGGGAGTCAACAAGGATTAAGTCAATCAAATCAGCATCAGCCAAATCAGCAGGTACCTGGAAATCAACAATCAAATCAGCATTCTGGAAATCAAAACCAAAATCAGCTATCTAATCAACAATCAATTCAGCTATCTGCAAATCACAATCAAAATCAGCTCAATCACAACCAAAATCAGCTCTCAAACCAGACTCAATTACCCAACCAACCAAATCAATTGCCTGGTCATGTTTCTGGCGGACTTGTCCAAGGGCAAGCCCAGAATGTTTACGAACCCTCCCTCCCCGGTTCGGCTCGCAGATACGACCAGTATCTGCTAGACGAACTCGATCTGGAGGAATCCGACTACGACGAGGAAATCGCCAAACCGCCCCCAAAACCACACACGAAGTCGCTGACATCCTCGAAACTACGCTCAACAACCTCGAAACTCTTTGACAAGATCGGATCGCAGCCGCGTCGGTACAGCATCATCCCCGATGACATCGATATCGAGGATTTTGACGATGAGTTGATTTACTACGACAACAACAGATTTCCATACTCACAGCCAACGGGCCTGCCGCACGAAAACCTGCAATTGCTCGGCCAACCGCGACTCGCACACTACCGGTCGCTCAACCTCAACTTTCCGCCCGGAAAGCGGGTGAAGAACCGGCGGTATCTCTCGGTTCCGGCCCACCACCCGTCTCCGCCCCCACCGGGACAGGATTTCGACCAGAGCTACTACTATGATTACGAGGACTTTGACGAGGAGGCACACGAGCCAGCGAAAGGGCGGTATGCGTCGCGGCGGCCACTGGTGAAGCAGGCACGGGTCAACTGTATAAAGTCGTTTGCGTACACTGTGGTGAGCATAGTGGGGATTCTTGCGATAGGGTTCGTGATGGGCTTTGTGCTAGCGAGCACTAAAGAGCTCACGGACGTGGTGATTACGGCTGTGCAGGACCCGGTGGTGAGCGCGGACGAGTTGGTGTTCAACATAGTGGTCCAGGCGGTGAATCCGGGGTGGTTCAACGTGGAAGTGGCGGAGGTTGAGTTGGATATATTTGCGAAGAGTGGATATTTAGAGGAGGGGTGGATACGAAAGGAGCTGGAGGGAAATGGAGTGGAGGAATCACTGGAAGTTAATCTGGGAGAAGAAAACTTGGTGAAGTCACTGGAAGAAGAAGAAAATCCGGTGAAATCACTGGAAGGAGAAGAAAATCCGGTGAGATTACTGGAAGTTGTGAATCTGGGAGAAAACTCGATGAAATTACTGGGAAAGAAACAACTGGAGAAGGAAATCGTGAAGAATATGAAATCTCTGGTCGAGACTGTCCTTCTAGGAACTGTGTACACGTTTGAGCTGCCGATGGTGTTTGAGGGGGGGATATTCCGGAGGGGGAGGATGGAGCAGGTGGGTGAGATCAAGATGGTGAATCCGGGGAAGAATTTGACGGGAGTAGTGAAGGCGAGGGAGGAGAGAGAGGAATTGATATCTGAGGATGAGAATGAGAAGGTGTTTGAGAAGGAATCTGAGAAGGCATCCCATATGGCACCTAATAAGGCATCTGAGAAGTCACCTAAGGCATCTGAGAAGGCACCTGAATTGATACCATCTCAAGACTTTGATGTGTCCATCCTCTCCCAGAACGATACCGAACCCGATAACCTGAAAAAATGGGAGGTGATCATCAAGAACCCGTTTGACTTGATCATCAGGGGGGTATTGAAGTACACGTTGCCGATGCAGAGCGGGACGAAGAATGTGGTGGTGAACCGGACAGGTTATATTGATCCGGGGGCGCTGAGAACACTGTAGCGTTGAGCGACATGAAGAGTTTCTAGTATAAGAGCGACACGAAGAGCTGCTAGAGCGACACGAAGAGCTACAAATAAGAGAGCGGCACGAAAAGCTATACTAGGGAATGGCAATAACTCATAGCTATATATTAGAGATTAGCAATGCGCTAGCGGGAAATAAAGTAGATCAGCTACGGTAATGGAGTGATAGGAATTAGCTCGGAATAGAAGAGAAGAGCTCTCGTAGTGGAGGCGATACGAATTAGCTAGTAATGGAAGGGACGAAAGGAAATGGAAGAGGGCTCGTGTGTACTTGGTAGTAATAACAAGAAGTCGGAGAAAGAGCGAGAGGAAGAATCTTGTAAGAGAAGGCTGGAAGTAGTCATGATGCTAAGGGTATTATTTTTGGGAATTAGGTAAATGGGTTAACGAACTTGGATGACAACGTTTTTATTCGTAGAATGTTCACCAGATCTACGAGTACCTTCAGTGGAGTGAGACTTGAGTATGAGTAAAATTTATCTTTCAGCTGTCATGGGTTTCTTTCGTGATTCAATAAGCTATACGATACAGCTACACTAATGACGTGAGTCAACGATTTACAAATAACGTGAGTCAACAATCTACAAATAACGTGAGTCAACGATCTACAAATAATGTGAGTCAACGATTTACAACTTTAAGGAGGTCATTCCAACTGAATCGAAAACTGGTTGACTTTAGAAATTCCCACGTCGAGTGATAAGTACTGATAAGTTGTTTTGGATTGACTGCACATGATTATACTATTACATGCTGGTTATATTATTGCACGACTATCTCACATCTTAGCTTGCAGTATGTCGGTTGTATTAGATTTTGAAGGCTAATGCCATCAACTTTTCATTAAAATCCCATCCTTAGTATTTGACGGTTCATTTCCGGTGAGCGGAAGTCTTTGTTAATTCCCAATAGTGCTATCAATGCTTCCCGTTTCTTACAAATCTTGGCTCACCTCGGGGAGCACAACTAATTCTCACTTGTTTCTCCTTTCCAAAACAACATCAAACTCCCGCGGCTCAAACGAGGTCCCCTCATACCCATTCTCCTCAAAAGGATCTAGCCCCATAATCCTCTTCCCCCCATACACCCTGTACCGCAAAACCACCTTGCACACCGCCGCGTACATCTCTGCCATCGCCATCTTCGCCCCCGAGCACTCCCGCGAGCCAGCACCAAAACCAAAGTGCGCAATCTCGCTCCGCGGGCGCAAAAGCCCCCCATTTAGCCACCGTTCGGGGTCAAACACGTGCGGGTTGGGAAACACGCGCTCGTCGTGGTTGGCAGCGTAAGCATTCACAAGCAAGGTGGTTTTCGCGGGAATCACTATCCCTTGGTAAACAACAGACTTGGTTGTCTCACGCGGCAACGCCAACGGCAAAACGGTGAAAAACCGCAACGTCTCGTGGAGTAAAGCCACGACATAGTCGCACTTCATTTCCCTCACTACACTTTCCCAGGCAGTTTTTTCGCAGCCAGAGTAGCACGTGACTATTTCCGAAAACGCTCGCTGCTGCAAACGTGCGCCGTACGGCTGCGAAAAATGCCCCATCAAATGGCACAAGTTCAAGGGGGTATTGTCGAGACCCGCACTGACAAAAGTGAGGCAGATGCTCTGCAACTCGGTCATAGATAGGCTGTGACCGTCTTGGAGTAGTGTGCCGATGATGGAATCGTCACTGAGGCGGTCGAACAACTCGTTCATGTAGACGTTGCGGCGGGCGCCATATGAAGACGGCTTTGCGGAGGAGAAGAAGCGTGGGATCGGCAAGAAGTCGGACTTGTTGGCTGTGGGGCCGCGGTAGCGAATGATCTGGTTCTCTACGTGCACGATTTCCTCTGCGAGTGGTTTGTCTTTTCCATCGCAATCAAGAGAAATACCGTAAGCCAACAACACCGCTGTGCGTAGAACAAACATCTGGAACGGGCGTTTTGGGGAAAAGGAGCCAAACAAGTCCAATTGCGCAATTAATTTGTCGGTTTCTTCGGCGAGGATGGTGGTAAAACGGTCACTGGATATCTGTCTCATCGAGATAAACCTGGCTAGCGCCTTCTTTTTTCGCGCAAACAGCGGCCCCAGGGGCGTGGAGCCCACGGTGAAGCCCTGGGTGGCGCTCACGAGGTTGTGGAATGTGTAGCTGACGGGACGGGAGTTGTTTGCGAGGGGCTGTTTTGTCCAGAGTTCGCGCGCGCCACAGAAGGAATTGACCACCACGATGTGTTTGCTGCCGAACCTCACCTGGAAGATGTCGTGTTTGTAGTGCTTCTGCCACAGCATGTATGTTTTTGCGTTGGGTTTTCGGAATAGGTGTCCGATGATGGGGGTAGCTGGGATGGAGAAGATGAGGGGGATTGGGCGGTGGGCGAGGCGGTCGGCGAGAAGAAGGAGGGTTAGAAGGACGATAACGAAAAGCAATGTATAGGGAAGGGTTCCCAGGATGGCCTGGGTTAGGGATGAGAGCATCCTTTTTGCACCCAAAAAAACAAACAGCGAGCTTTTGCAATAGTGATGTGATTGAATCTGAAAGGAGCGAGCAAAGCATACGTAATCGACAAAACCATTAAAATTAAGATGGAGAGAGCGTTACGTGGTAAACATTACTCAACAGGAGGGTGATCAAGCAGGGAAGGTTCAGTATCAGTAGAGTGATAATAGCGTACTGATGTCTGGAAGCTTGTGGTTGGTTAGAGCGTTCAATTGAGTGATATGTGTTGGATCATGAATACGAGAAGATATCTGGATGATGTTGTGTTGGAATGGTGAATGAGGTCTTTTCAACATCAAAGCCTATTGGGTGAGGGAGTGAAGCGGTGAACGAAATTGCAAGAATAAAAGTTAATTGAAGAGGTACAAGATATGGAATAGGAAAATTGAAGAACGTGCTAGATAAGGAATAGGTGTTTTGATAAACGTACTGAATAGGTAGTGAAGTACTAGATAGGAATAGGAATGAAATGACACAACGAGGTCATTCGTTTTACCCTTGTCCCTTTTGGCTGAATTGTTCTCCTTACCTTTTATTCGACACCAGATAAATGCGCTTCATCTATTCATGTAACATACCTAATCATGCAAGTTCGCTTACAATCGTACAATATCAATTTTTCAACCAGGTTCACTCGGAATGGCCCACTTAAGCTTCTCTCACGTGGACTGTTTTAATGTCCATCACGTTCATTAGTCATGAACCCTTCGCTCACTACACTCAAGTTCATTGCATAATCCTAAATACAAGCACATTGAATAATCCTAAATACAAGCATTGAATAATCCTAAATACAAGCACATTGAATAGTCCTAAATACAAGTACATTGAATAATCCTAAATACAAGTACATTGATTAATCGCTCCTAAATACAAGTACATTGAATAATCGCTCACATTCGCTTCGCTCATGTTCACTGAATCGTGAACACTCGCTTAGCTCGTGTTCATTCGCGTTCACCCGTTATACTATGTCCTTTCCCAACTTCTCCCCTTTGTAGTAGTCCCTTTCCCTCCTCTCCCTCTCCTCCCTCTCCTCCCTTTCGTCCTCCTCCACCAACTCATCAATGTCATAGTCATAGCTGTTCGGGTCCTGGTTCACATCCAACTTCTCCTTGCGCTTCCTCAACCCCGAGGTACCGCCAAGCCTGATGTTGAGCGGAATGTCGTCGGACGTCACGTTCACGTTGAATTTCCGCTTTTCCACAGCAGTGGCCGCATATGCCGCATCAGGCGGAACGTACCCCGTGTCGAGCTGGGCGTCGGCCTTTTTCTTCTTCTTCGCAGCAGGCGCCTTCCTGCTGACGTCGATGGTAGTGAGCCCGTTGAAGTACGGCAAAAGCACCACCACCGCGACAAACACCACGGTGAGGGCGAGCAAGGTCACAATGAGATACATGATTTTTTTTCTTCAGATCAAACATGTTTTCAGTCACCCGGAATGCGCGGCTAGTGGGGGGAGTGGCCAGACAGGTCGCAAGGCGTGCGGTAGCCAGTAAACGTGTGATAGCCATGAAACAACCGCTTGTGTGCAGAAGGTTCTACGTCATCTCCACAGAGGGGGAGGACATCGCCAGCCAGATCGACGATTTGAGTCCAGGCGAGTACAACCGCATATCAACGGCGTACTTGGAGCTGATGATCGACTCGTTGGAGGAGTTGGCCGAAAGTGTGCCTGAAATTGACTGCGAGTTGTCACAGGGCGTGTTGACGTTGACGGTGCCACAGTTGGGGTCGTACGTGATTAACAAGCAGCCACCAAATAAGCAGATATGGTTGTCGAGCCCGGTGAGCGGGCCGAAGAGGTTTGATTTGATTGGGGGGAAGTGGATCACGTTGAGGGATGGGAGTGGCTTAACTGAGTTGGTGAAGGGAGAGATTGAGGGGGCTCTCGGTGTGGAGTTCCCAGTGGAGACAGAAAACTAGCCAGTAAGCGAGCGAAATTGAAGACAGGTGAGCGTGAAACGTGCTTACAAGGTGAATGTGAAAACTCACAAGGTGAACGTGCTAGATAAGAAATCGAATGGTCATTCGTTATGACTATTGTCTTTTTGGTGATTGGAGAAAAAAGGTGGAAATAGCGAGTCCAGATTGAGCGGCGATTGAATAACCAGAAACGAGAATGAAGAATGGGAGTGGCGATAAATGGCGAGAATTGAGATGGTGGGAAGAATCAATGGTAAGAAGAATGAATGGTGGGAAGAATGAATGGTGGGAAGAATGAATGGTGGGAAGAATGAATGACGAGAATTGATAATGGTACCTGAATGATAATACACAGTGCATACTAATTTACGGGCTATTTACGATCCACGTTGTCTATGACTATGTTTAGATATGTTTACATGTAGTCTATTTCTATGTTTGTCTATGTTTGTCTATGTTTACGAAGTCTACTTGTCTGTGATTGTCTGTTTACTTGTCTGTGATGTCTGTTTACTTGTCTGTGATTGTCTGTTTACTTGTCTGTGATTGTCTGTTTACTGCTCTGTGATTACCTTGTTTGTTTACTTGTCTGTGATTACCTTGTCTGTCTATGTTTGGTTGTCTACGTTTACCTGATTGTCTACAGTGCTCGATCGATGACTCCGTACGCCCCGTCACTTCTTTGTCACCTCGTCGGTTAGGATCGGTCTTTCACGGACCGGAATGACCGCGGTTGTTCCTGTGACGTCATATGTCTCGTAGATAATGGAAATAGAGTGCGAACAGAGGCGGGAAAAGTCCGCTTCCAGGACAGAGAAAGAGAGTGCGAGTGAGAAAGTGAGCGCGAGGGTGCGAAGAGTGCGAGATAAGACCCTTGAATGACCGTAAACCACGATTACGTTCGTATCTTTTGCATGACATGGATGTCGTCATAGAGAATGTTCAAATTCTCGCAACCGTCTTTGCACTCGCCACAAACGATTGCTAGAGGCGAGTGAGGGAAGTAAGAAGAAGGGAAGGAGGGAAGGGTTGGGTGGAGGGAGTTGCGGACGAATACGTCAGCAATTGGGTAGCAACTGGGGTAGCAACTGGGGTAGCAATTGGGCAGCATTGGAATTGGTATCATATGATAAATGGTTACTCATCTTTGGTCACTCTATCCCGCTTTGGAAACTTTTCACGCCTGCATACACCGCTTCGCCACTACGTCACACTCAGCCGTGAAAAAGTTGTCCTGACAAAGCCGCGGCGTTCCTATTTTCGTTGCGGGTTGCAAGGAGCAACCGAAATATGATCACCGTTTTTTCACCTTCTAGAGCTTGTATGATAAGAGTCACCGAGCAGGCGGTGTATATATAGAGGCCAATTCCCCTAGCTTTCTCATCATTAAACAAGCATCAATACAATGGGTCAGGACACAAGCACTTTAAACACACCAGTTCAGGAACTCGTACTTCCACCAGGATGGAGTGCGCAGTACCATCCGCAGTACCAGAAGCACTATTTCGTTAACGCAAGAAGCGGTAGATCGCAGTGGGAAGAGCCAAGAGGCACCCACAGATTGGGAGGTGGGTATCCACGCCGCCAGCACTTGATGCTGCCGAGGCATTCAAGAGAGGCTGGGGGAGCATTGACTGCTGTGGCTGGAACAGCATTGGTCGAGCATGAGTTGAGGCTGCATAGAAGAAGATCGAACTTCTGGGCGCCTTCAGGTAACCATGGTCATAGGTATTAGTGCGATTGGTCGTGCAGTTGTATGTTAATGCAATTGTAGGAATGCAATTCGCAATGGCTGCGAAATATACCCCGATGTCTGGAATGTCGGTTGCATAGGATAGGATATAGGAATAAATTAAGATTAAAAGGTATGTTAAAATAGATGAAAGTGTTGTAATGGGTGACTAGTGAAGACGATTTGCGTGATTAATGTTGACTCGTGTGACCTTATTCGTTGCAGAATAGTAGAGCAGAGAAACATCGATAGAAACAAAAGGATAAAGGTGGAAGAGAGAACCGATAAAGATGGAAGAGAGAACCGATAAAGATGGAAGAGAGAACCGATAAAGAAAGGAGAAAAACAAAAGGAAAAATGGAAGACACATTCAAATGAACTGTATACCCATAAGAAAAGAATACTAAAAAATAATGACTCCTAGGCGGTTCGAACGCCTGCATCTTTACGATAGTAGAACTTGAGTCTACCGCCTTAACCACTCGGCCAAAGAGCCAATTATATATAAAAGGGACGTAGTTAATATTACATAACCACTTGAAAATGATAGTGGTGATACAAGCCAATGACATAAAAATGGTAAAGCGAGACACAACATAAGGACTTAAAATGGTGATGACATCAAAATGATCCTCCATGATCCTTTTTTAGCTCCCGAACCCGATCCTCACTCCCGAGAGCTCCCTTTCAGCAGATCTAAAATCAGCCTTTCCTTTCGAATCTCGATTTGCATGTGATCATTACCCCACATTATCTCTACATGTTACCACTCTCCTCCAAAGACCTGAAAACGTTCCTCAAACAGTCGCTAGACGAGGCCCTCGGAAATGCCACCGACATCTCACACAACTTGTCCACACTGGCACACGGCCTCGTGTTCGGCCTCACCAACGCTCGTGAAACAGTGTACCTCAATGCCAGTGGCCAAACCAGCATGGAAGACGCAAAACCGCTCCAGGCCGACGCCAAATTGGCGTGGTTTTCGTGCTCAAAGGCAGTCACTACCACCGCATTGTTGATTTTGGTGACCCAGGGAAAGATTACCTTGGACGACCCTGTGTCCAAGTTCTACCCCGAGTTTGGCAATATCAAGGTCGTGGAGAACGATGTGCCCAGAACGCCAAAAAAACCCGTCACTTTGAGACAGCTTCTCACCCACACGGCGGGCTTCACCTACGAGTGCCTATTCAGCATGCTAGGTTCTGTGGCCGAGGAGGAAGGGGAGGACCCCAATACACAGGCCTTGGAGGATTCCTTCCTCACTTTTGAGCCAGGGACCAAATTTACCTACGGTTTGGGCATAGACTGGGCAGGGTTCGTGTTGGAGCACATCAGCGGGCTCTCTTTGGGAGATTTCATCAAGAAATGCGTCTTTGATCCTTTGGATATCAGGGACACCGCCTTTAGCCGGCAGAAAAACGAGCCGAATTTGCTTGTGATCCACTCAAGAGGCAAAGATGGCGGTCTTGTGCGCTCAAAGCTTCTGAGATCGTACAAGGTGCCGAGGGATATGGGTGGCCAGGGATTGTACGGCACAGTCGGGGATTTTCTCAAGTTCTTGCGGTTGTGGTTGAATGAGGGCCGTGCACCTAATGGAGAGCAATTGTTTGCGCACGAATTGTACGAAAAGGCAATCCAGAACAATCTTCCTGACGGAGTCCCACTCCTGTTTGACTTGGCACTCCACCCGGAGTTCAGCAAGCCCATTCCGAACGCTCCATTTGGGGTAGTGGACTCGTGGGGGTTGGGCTTTGCTCGTACGGAAGGCAAACCGCCTACGGGAAGACCGATAGGGTCTTTGTACTGGTCTGGGATGGCAAACTTGTTCTACTGGATCGATTTGGAGAATAAGATTGCGGGGTTCTATGCCTCGCAGGTTTTGCCGTTGTTGGATGATTCGGCGATGCACTATTTCGAGATTGAGGGCAGAGTTTACGATGCGTTGAAACGGGAGAGAGGGGGAAGTAAGCTATAGGAGAGAGGAGAAAGTAAGCTATAGGAGAGAGGAGGAAGTAAGCTATAGGAGAGAGGAGGAAGTAAGCTATAGGAGAGAGGGGGAAGTAAGCTATAGGAGAGAGGAGGAAGTAAGCTATAAGAGAGAGGAGTGGAAGTGAAGAGGGAGGTATATTTGAAGAGCGAAGAGTAAATTTGAGAGTAAATGAAAAGCGAGTGAATATTAGAGTAAATTTGAGAGTGAAGAGTAAATTTGAAGAGTGAACTCGAATACAGCCAAGATTGAATTTGCAGCCATGAAATGAAATGTAACATGGGAGTCTCAAGATACTAGGAATAAATATGCTTTGATCTACAAATGAGACTTCTTGTTCCATCGATGATTATCTGATCTTGACTCGAAGATGACCATGTAGACGAAGATAGATTATTCGTGATCAAGAAGAAGGTAGCTTATTTGTGAACGTGTAAACTAACTTAGCTTATCTGTGATCGTGTAGCATAGTTCATTTGTGATCTCTTGTAGTACCCTGTGCCGCCTATTTCAACATCCTTGCACACCTATTCTCTAAATATCTCTCTTCCCTATCTTTTTTTACCATGGCAAAACTACGCTTACGAGGGCCAAAGCTCGACAACAGCAAGGTGCTGGTCCACAGCGAGTTCTCACAGACGCCGGAGGGGTGGACCAACAAACTTATGGTTGTAATGCGACTACCACACGCCTTTCTTTCGGGACTCAGCAAACCCAGTGACAGGAATATTGACAAATCGGATAGCGAAATCCTGGATGTCGATAACCTCCTGGACTTGGAGGCGGAGTTGAACGAGATGCTAGGGACGGGAAGAGCACTTCATGATACAGATTTGAGTGATGGTGTACTTCGCGATAGAGATTTGAGTGAAGGTGTACTTCACGAAAGAGACCTGAGTGATGGTGTTCACGATAGAGATTTGAGTGATGGAAGTGTGGGTGAAGGGATAGACAATGAGAGTTCCGTGCTGGTCACTGAACTTATAGAAGGGGATGATTCGAAGGGGGCACCAATCGCACCAAACCAAGTCGTTTTGAAAGAAGAGGGTTTGACTAATAACGAGCCCAAAGAAGGAACCTCCCCGAAGCATATAAAATCCGAGTTTAAATCCAGCAGTGATAAAGCCACAAGCAGTGATAATCACACAAGAATTGACAAAGTCACAAGCGGTGATAAAGCCTCTGACCCCTTACCAGGGTACAAGAGGATTCCCGTGAATATTGTACCGTTTCTTCGGCGCGAAGTTGGAAGCGAGGGAGACGACGACCTAGGGTTTGAAAAGTTTATCTTTTCGCTACAGGATCCGCTCACGAAGACAAGGATTAGCATTCCGGTAAAGTCGCAGCGTTGTGTTCATGTTGAGTGCTTTGACTTCGATACGTTTTGCATGTTCAACAAGATTCTCCAGGGACACAAGAATATTCTTAGGAAGACGCTTTTGCAGAAGAATGTGGAGTCGTTGAAGGAGGAAAAGACGAGAAGGGAGCAGGGTAGTCGGGGTAACCAGAGCCAGAATGGAATGAATACGAAGGGAATGAATACGAAGGGAATGAATATGAAGGGAATGAATACGAAGGGAATGAATACGAAGGGAATGAATACGAAGGGATTGAATTATGAGAAGGGAATGAATAATCAGAGTATAAATAACCAGAGTCAGAAGGGGACGAATCAGAGTCCCAGCATTCAGACTCATCCTCAGAATATGATTTCGAATAATCTTGATCATGGTGTTCAAAATTTGAATTCGATTAATCTGGTTCAGGGTGTTCAAAACCTGATTTCGAATAATCCAGTTCTGAGTACTCATCAGTATTCGAATAATCCAGTTTTGAGTACCAATCAGTTTTCCAACCCAATTCTGAGTACTAATCAGTTTTCCGACCCAATTCTGAGTACTGGTCAGTTTTCCAACCCAATTCTGAGTACTAACCAGTCAAACAATCAAACTACCAATCTGTTTCCACTGTATCCACCAAATGACCAGATCAACCAGTCTGAACCTTTATCCGAAAACGGCTTCAATCTCCCCAACGTCTTTCAATTTGCCAACGACAACATCGACACCCAGCTCTTTGGCCAGGGATACTACCCCGACATTTCACTCCAGTACCAGCACCAAAATCATATCAGAAACGGAAAGTTCCCCAACTTCAACCCACAAATGTACACCTTCCTATTCTCGGGGCAAGATACCCTCAGGAAGTACAGCGGAAACCCAGGGATCCAAATTGTAAATAGAAACAGGAACCCCCAGGTGATTGAAGTCGACGACGGCCCCAAAAACCACAAAATCCGCACAGAGAAACGGACCCCGCATATACCGCAGTACCTGTGTCCTATATGCGACCAAAAGTTCCAACCGTCGGAGTTGTCGATATCGCAGGTGTACAACTACTTTTTGAAGCTGACCGCGAAGGACTCGGAAAAGGTGGAGGTGGTAGACTTGACGCAGTTTAGGGTGGTTGAGCAAGCGAAGCAGGAATTCGCTGCGGAGGTGATAAGTTTATCGGACGAGGAGGATGACATCAAGGATAACGCTTTAGAAAGGAGAGTGGAAGCGCGAGTTAAAAGGAGCGTTCTGGATGAGGATTTGGTTGAAAGGAGGAAACGAGTTCCGGTGTTGGATGATGAGGAGTTGTTTGGTCGAGAGGACAGAGGGGGGAGTTGGGATGATCCATTGGTGTTGGATTGATATATTCATAGACAAGGAAGAATCAAGTGTAGAGGGTAGATGATAAATCGTACAGGCGATACAAAATAGCTTTCATCTCACAGATACAAAATAACTATCATCTCTATCGAATGGATGCAAAATGCACACAAACTGATTTTCTTTGAGGTAGCCGTGAAAATTGAAAAGACGGTTAGTATCAGAACTTTACCAAACCGATTTCCGAGTTTCCGTAACTCTATGCGCGAAAAACCAGACTTTAAGTGAATCGGAAAAACCAGAGTTTTCCTATGTGAATGAACGACTCCGCACATTCGAAAAATCGAAAACTATGTGAAAGAAAGACTGCGCACATTTATGTGAATCTGAAAAACCAGACTTTACCTATGTGAATGAAGAGTCCGCACATTTATGTGAATCCGAAAAACCAGCACATCTATGTGTATCTGAAAACCCGCGCTCTATTATGTGAATGGCTCTTCTTGTTGCATTCAAAGTATTTCTTCTCTGGCTTTTTCTCTGTTCCCAAATATTTTTTCTTCCAAGTTGACATATTTGCAGCCATTAATGTCAATTACAATTCTACACTATTGAACATTTCATCCATTAGAAAAATCAACCTATCCGGTTGATTCTTACCTTACTAGTGGTAGTGACGACCCGCGTTGTCAATTGTGGGGCTTAGGATGCCGGAGCCAAGCCCAAATTCTCAACATACTCATCCAAACTCCACTTACTATACTTCACACCCAAACCCTTCGCAACCTTCGCACCCAAGTCGTGGTCAATCAAACCCCAGTACTGTGGAACCCTTTCCTTGATCTTGTCTACCGAAACCTTGCCAGCATGGCCAACGATCGCCTCGACAAACAAGTCCTTGTCGCCGTCCGAAAGCACCTTCTGGTACAACGCACGTGGCTGCTCAAAGTCCAACTCACTAATTCCCGAAATGTAGTCGTAGGACTTCAACCAAATGGCCTCCTCGTGCGCACGCTTGTTGCGCTCCTTCTGCAAAATCTCGTTCTTGTCGGACTGCTGCAAGGTGACCACACCCCGGTACTTGTTCTCGACCACCGGCGGCAACCCGTTCAGCGTTTCGTGCGCATTGCTCGAAACCGAGTTGATTGGGTTGAGCTGCGAAATGAAATCGGGTCTGGAGCCCTGGCTGTCGTAGGTGGCAGCACCGTCTCTCTGGAAATTGCCCGCGAGGAAAGGGCACCCAGAACCAGCAACCGTAGTGCGTGGCCTGTTGACCGGCAACTGCTGGTAGTTCACGCCCAAACGGTACCTGTGGGTGTCAGAGTACGAAAACAAACGCAGCTGCAAAACCGGGTCGTTCGAGGCCTCAATACCCGGAATCAAGTGCGCAGGCGAAAACGCAACCTGCTCGATCTCCGCAAAGTAGTTCTCAGGGTTCTGGTCGAGCACAAGCTTACCAAACTTGCGCAATGGGAACTCCTTGTGCGGCCAGACCTTCGTCAAGTCGTTGATGGAGTACTTGAACTCCTCGGCCTGCTTGGGAGTCATGGTCTGCACATACAACGTCCACGAGGGATACTTCTTCGCAGCAATGCGCTCGTACAAGTCCTTGATGTGCTCGTCCTTCGAAGACCCAGCCAATTCTCCAGCTTCACTGGGCGTAAACCCATCGGTGCCTTGGTCACTAATACAGTGGTACTGCACATAAGTCAATTCGCCTTTTGCGTTGTAGTTCTTGAAGGTGTGGCCGGAGTATCCGTTCATCTTGGCCCAGGAGGTGGGGACACCTCTGCGGCCCATCATGTAGGCGACCTGGTGGATAGATTCGGGGTTCTGAGTCCAGTAGTCCCACGCACGCGTGGAATCGGTGTTCTGGTCCAAGTGCGTGGAGGGGTCTCTTTTTTGCGTGTGGATAAAGTGGGGGAATTTCGTGGGGTCCCTAATGAAAAAAATAGGTGTGTTGTTGAAGACCCAGTCGTAGTTGCCGATATCCGTCTTGATCTTGACGGAGAAGCCTCTTGGGTCTCTCGCGGTGTCTGGCGACCCCGACTCACCGCCAACCGTCGAGAAGCGCGCAGTAACGGGGGCTTTGTAGCCGGGTTCCTGGAACGGCCTCGCGTAGGTGATGTCGCTCAAGGAGTCGGTCAATTCAAAGTACCCGTGCGCACCACCACCCTTGGCGTGCACGACTCTCTCGGGGATTCTCTCACGGTCAAAGTGGCCCAAAGAGTCGGTCAAGTTGAAGTCCTGGAGAAGAAGAGGACCGCCAGGGCCTGCGGTTTGCGCACCGTAAGGGTGCTGGGAGTATGGAACACCATTGGAGGTGGTGTAAACAGCGTTATCAGACATGATTGACTTGGAAGGCTATGTAGAATGCCTCTGCACGCATGGGAATGCGTGTATTTATATATGTGGGTGGTTGCTGCGTTTTTGCAGCCTCGATTGCTTCGGAGTTCAACATGCCACAAAAAGGGTGATTAATAACGTGGTGACACCTAGATTTGGCCAATGGCGAGGGGAATAAGTAATCGGTCTATGCAGGAGGAGGGGTCTGTACAATAGGTAGAGAGAAGTGTAAGGGTAGTGTAAGGGTAGTGAGAGAAGTGTCCGTGTGAGGAGTGTATAAGAGGAGGGAAGTGGGTCAGAGGAGATACAAGAGAACGGTGAGGTAATGGTGGTGTACGGGAGCTCCTGCCAGCATGGTGAGCAACAGTGGCTCAAGCATGGCGTGTCTTCGATATTACCGGCTCTGGCCATTGCTGCTTACGTGATCAGTCTCGAACATGTTTGATTATAAAGTGGAGATATCGGGGTTATGAGAAAACATGGGGATGAAAAACGGGGAGCAGGGCAGAGTGTGGGTAGGATTGCATAGATGCGTGGGTCAAGTATGTGGGAGTGGTAGGTAGAACTCAGTATGATTGAATAGGATCGAATTGAGTACGATTGAGTAGGAAGGGTAGAATTGAGTATGGTGGGATGCGTTGGTGTGAACCTGTCAGCAGGGATGAGAATAATATCAGTGTGGTGTCATGTTTTAGTTTCAATGCGATTACAGTCATTCCTGAGACCTCCTGAAAACTTGGGTTCCTGAAGGCAGGTGACTGTGTTGAATTTTCGTCTTACATAAGATTCACAAAATTATTACCTTATCCATCGAGGTAGATTCTGTGCAATCAAGATAGACAGCGATCTAGTCTTCACTTACACAATCTAGTTACAATATCCAGACGGATTACAATCTAGTCTCATCTATTTACAATAATCTAGTCTCACAATCTAGTTCACAGTCATTTCACAACAGTCTACAATCAGTCGACAACTGGTCTACAACAATCCATTCGCCATCAACCAATGCTTAGTCCCTCACACTCACTTCGTTCGTGTTCGGTAAGGAACTTCCACGCCTCCCGCTCGCTCGCAAAATCCTTTAACATCGACGACCTCCTCGAACCCAAAAACCGCTTCAAATTCGACAAGCCCAAGAAACCCAAGCCCAGAACCCACATCAGCCCCCGCACGCCCACGTTCGAGTTCCAGTCGGGCTCCATTCAGGCGCAGGCGGCCCTCAAGGACCTCATTATGCAGATAAAAGACTTGAGTCCGCAGTACCGCGTGCGCTACGTGAACCCCGACACCGGCAAAATCGACAAGACGCACTTGGTGAACGTTTCCAACGACCTTGACTTGGCCAAGTTCGGCTTGGTGATTGTGGGTGCGGCCGAGGAGGCACCCATGGTGAAGCAGGTGCGAGTTACAGACATGATCAGCAAGTTCACGGACCGGCTTGCGCTCCAGAAGGAAAAAGAGTTGTTGGAGTTGGGCAGCAGAACCGCGCAAAAGGTGGTGAATCAGCGGCTCCGTGTGGAAAAGAAGAAGTCTGCGATGAAGGTGCTCGAGATCAAGTGGAAAATCAGCACAGCGGACTTGAAGAACCAAAAGAGCAGCGAGATTGCGAGGCGCATCAAGAAGGGGGAGAAGTTCACGATTTTCGTCAGAAACAGGGACCAGAGCGACGATCTCGAGGAGGACGACGAAAAGAACATCTTGCACGGGAAAATGGAGGAGGACGAGTTGAGCATCGAGCTCAAGAGGCGCGAGTTGGTGCACAACACGTTGGTGGGGATCTTGGACGAGCTTCCGTGCGCGTACCGGATAGAGGGGAAGTTGGAGACGCGGTTTTCGGTGCAGGTGCTGCCGGAACAGGAAAGGAAGGAGGAGAAGGAAAGAAAGGGGGAGAAGAAGAAGGTGAAGAAGGAGAAGAAGAAGAAGGAGGGGGAGGTGGTTGATTTGGATGCTATGTATCTGATGAGGATAGAGGAGTAGCGGCGAACAGGAGCGAAGTTTAGCGATGATAGGTGAATGGTCGAACATTCGCTTTGCGAACGTGAGTATGAGAAGAGTACGTTTAGCAAATGTGGATTACCAGAAGAGTACGTTTAGCGAATGTGGATTACCAGAAGAGTACGTCTAGCGAATTTGGGCTATGAGAAGATTAAGTTTAGCGAGAGCTATGAGAAGAGTAAGTTCGGCGAATGCGAGCTATTAGAAGATTATAGAAAAAGGAATTAGAGTGGAGAAGATAGACATAAAAGATTAGGTGGAGAAGAATGAGAAGATAGACATAGAAGATTAGGTGGAGAAGAATGAGAAGATCGACATAGAAGATTAGGTGGAGAGAATGAGAAGATGTGAATGTCGAATGAAAGAGAGTTCCAAGTGAACGTGAATGCTATCTGATTAGGTTTTTTTAACTTTTGAAAAATGGAAATCTTAATCTCTGACCAGGTTTCATTGCTGTGACCATCGTCAAAATGGAAATCGATTTCATAAAATTGGAAATCTGTGGAAAGTTTCCAGAAAAGGAAAGTTCGAGTGAGGGAAAGTTCGAGTGAGGGAAAGTTCGAGTGAGGGAAAGTTCGAGTGAGGGAAAGTTCGAGTGAGGGAAAGTTCGAGTGAGGAAAAGTTCGAGTGAGGAAAAGTTCGAGTGAGGGAATTTTCGAATGAGGATTTGCGAATCTGCCTAATTCTCAATTGGATACCTCCTCATTCACTATCGACTTGTTGCCTACGTCACAATTGAATAGCGACTACTGCCATCAGTATGAAGCCTACTGTACCATCTGATATGATGTCTTCTGTCAGCTCATGTGAATGTCAAGCCTACCAGTTCACTTGAATCCAAGCCAGCTCAATTGAAGTCAAGCCAGGTCAATTGAATATTGTACTCTCAGCTCATGACTACTGCTGCCCCACCTACACAATCGTGGGTTACCACTTCCATTCCCGACGTTTCCAATTCGTGCCCTGTCCCATTAAATCGGAAACTTGCATATTCCTTGTATTTACTTGTATATAACAATATTACATCGCTCTATAAAATTCTCCAGACCATATTACACGCAATCCCCCACTGCGTCGTGATGTAGCTGTGGGTCGATAACCAGGTTCTTGATGAATGTACGAGTGAACATGAACGAAGTGAATGTTAGTTGTATGTTCCGTTGTATCTTCCACTCATTCAAATACTCACTCACATTCACTTCGTTCATGTTCATCAACCTAATACACTCATTTCACTCGACTGACTCAACTTCTTAACTCCTCTCTTTCACCTCAGGTGCTTTGTAGGAGCGAGAACGGTAGCTAGGATCTAACGCATCTTGGCATTCATTGTCAGAATAGCATCTCAGTTTACTCACCTTCACGTTTACTTTGTTCGTTCAAGTAAGGCATATCCACTAAGTCAACCGTCTCTTGTGAGTTTTAGTAACTCATGATATCGCCGTTAATGAAGGTCGTTCGATAGCTCACTCGTGCACACGTCGTCAGATCATTATGGTCCACTAGCTCACTCGTGCACACGTCGTCAGATCATTATGGTCCACTAGCTCACTCGTGCACACGTCGTCAGATCATTATGGTCCACTAGCTCACTCGCGATCGACTCACTCAACTCACTTGCGATCAACTCACCCATATTAAGGTCACTTCGCTCCGCTAATACTTTCGTTGGGTTGTGCTATACGGTACTTCCATAATTTCTCTCCCTACTCCTCCTCAACATCTGCACCTTATACCCGAACTCGTGCCCATCAATCAACTCGTCCACTATCGGATAGTTCAACAACCGCTTGATCTCCACCTGGTCCAACTTGTAGTTATTAATCACATCGCACGCCTGCTGGTAGTACATCTCGTCGTCGTCAAACATCTCCGCTTCATAATCAATCTGCGCAAGATACGGGTCCTGTCTGAGCGCACTTAAGATCGGCGTATCCTCAGGGCTAGGAGAGCGGGGATAAATCGCCCTAGTGGAGGTTCCAGTGGAAGTCATGGACATGCTGTCCTCGGGTATGTATCTCGGTTCTCTTCCTTCTCTCTCGTATCGCAACTCCCTTCCTTCTCTCCCCTCTCTCTCCTGATTCGGCAGCACTGGCACCGATACCAGCATCTCCAGCGTACTTCTCACCTCTGGATTCTGCTGTACCTGCGGACTCACCACCCAGTGCTTGTGCTTCCCATCCACATGGTACCGCATGCCCTGATTTATGCGACTCATGCGCCCCTTCGACTCGGGATGCGCGATCAACGCCTCCACCAGGTCAAACTGCTTGTAGTCCTTGTAGAAGTCGCCCTCAAAAGTCAACTTGAAGTCGTACATCAAGTCCTTCACGCCAAACGTGTCGCGCACAGCGTAGATGAAGCGGAGCCGGCCGCTCGGCATTTGCGACAACGTGTAAGGGTAGTAGGAGAACGAAACAAAGTGTCCAATGGCAAAGAATATGAGCTCCACACAGAGAAGTGCGTTTTGGATGCACAACCCCACCAGGCCGGCCTTGTCCTCGGCAGCACCAGGTAGAAGCTGGAAAAAGTTGAGAAACGCCAATATCACTCCCTGCCAGTACAGCGCAAAGATGATGAGCTTCACACAGAGAAACTTGCCCACTGGTTTGTGCGGCTTGAGGTCGTCCCACAAGATCTTCCAGAAAATCGCGAGGCAGTAGAGCGAAAGCGTCACGCTGAGGTTGTAGATCACCGTCAACCAGAGGTATATGGACCGCACACCCATGTCGTTAACGTTGTACAAGTCAATGGCCTCAAAGAGAAGTGTGGAAAAGCAGATGAACGGCTTCAACCACACGTACTGCAAAATGCCGCGCTTGATGCCGAGGAAAGTGTGAGGGTCGGAAATGTCCAACCGGGGGAGCACGTAGGCGAGAAATCCGGGGTGTGCGACCGGTTCTCTGCCCAGGGTCATGATGATGATGTTGCGCTCGCCGCCCAACATGTCTGTGAGGAGCGAGAAGAAGGTGTATATGACGAAGGCCTCGTAGACCTCGCGTGTGGGCTCGAGGACGTAGCGGTTTAGGGGTGCTGTCTGGTTGACGAGCATGGAGTAGCACGAGAGCGCAAAGAGGGGGACGATTAGCTGTATTCGGATCATGAAGTGCTGCTCGACGGGTTTGCGGTAGTTGCGGAGGTGGAGGGTTATGCTGGCGAGGATGATGAGGGTAGCGGTGATGGATGAGTAGAATGCGACATGGTTGATGATTGGGGGTAGGGTTACTGAGTCCATATTGTGGCGAGGAAAAAGAGAACGCAAGAGAACAGAAGAAAGAGAACAGAACAAAGTGACCATGAGCAAAGCAAATGTGAATATGAGTAGGGCTATGTTATTATAGATATATGGTAGCTAAGAGAAGATATAACAGCTATTATAAATGTATAGTAGCTAATAGATGATACAACAGATAGTAGCTAATAGAAGATACAACAGCTGTGATAATGATATATAATAGCTAATGTGCATGAAACAGCTATGAAATGCATATGATAACAATATGCATATCAGTGAGGTTTGTGACATGGAGAGTATATTAGATCTTTAATAGCAGCTATACTATAATGAGATGAACACCTGTAACAGTACTATAATGAAAAGTTTCACTTTTGTTTTGAAAGCGCAGTTGAAGTATATGATTCCAATTATCGCTAATGTACCTCAGAAGTATCAATAATTGAGTTTCTTATATGTTGAGTATATCAGGAATAGCACTAAACTAGGCGATGCTGGCTGATGATAGTGACCGTGGTGAACGGCAAGGGGTCAGAGGGCAGAGAAATTCAGAATTGTCGACTGGACGACCATATATTCCTAGAGACGTAAACTGCTGCCATTTGTGCAGACAAAGCCTAATGCTTTTGCTCAAGCAAATACATTGAATATGTGGAGGAATTGACTCAAGCACGCATAATTATATGTGAAACGCACTTTAACAGAATTACGACCCTGGCTGCAAATTCTCGATGTATTGCGAAAATTAGGAGTATGCGTCTTCGACTCAGGATGATTAAGTCAGCAATGAAGTTCTCTGCCGAGCTAAACCAAGCTAGCTTACAGCTGCTATATTTCTCAAACCGTCCTTTCCTACAGCTAGATTCTCGAATTATCCTCCACATTTTTCAAACCGTCACTATTCTCGCTGCAAGATCTCTCAAATCATTCTCTACAGCTTCTCAACAAACACTGTTCTGATCATAATCTAGTCGAATGCATTACGGTTCAGACTCCTTCGTCGATGATTGGTTTCGAATCATTTATTGATCACGCTGCTAGAATTGGTGGCTTAGATTCTATTTACTCCTGCACCAACCAGTCAAATCATGTTTACATAATGTTTGTAAAACGCTGACATTATCTTCAAGCTCAGTCCATCTCACCTAACTTTTTCTTCACGTTCACATTCATTTCCTTAATGTAACCCTTTCATATCTCTGCCATGTTTGGTTGGTCTCCATATCTCTCTTGATACAGAGAAGCTTAACTACGCCCTGCAAATAAGTTAAACTCTGGCTGCAAATTTGTTTTCAACTATTTGACACCAGATTGCAGTTACAGTGGAAACTCCATTCAGCAGATATCAATGAACATTCCAGAATACCATTCCATCCTACATCTTCTCACCTCATGCATTCTATGAGTAAGTCACTATCACATTCGGTGCCACATTCAGTATCACAGTGACCACATTCAGCTTCACATTAGGTGCCACATTCAGTATCACAGTCGGCACCACCACATTCAGCTTCACATTCAACTTCAGATTCAGCACCCATTCAACACCCATTCAGCACCCATTCAGCACCCACAGCACCCATTCAACACCATCACGTTCAGCCTAGTTGTGAATAAAAGTCTCTCAAACACGACGCCGTTTCATTCGCTTAGTTCGTCGGCGTCACTCCCGCAATCAGTCCATGCACATTGTACCCCAGTACTCAAAAATCGTGATACTCCAGCTCTCAAAACGAATGTAATCCTCCTGCAGTCAATAGTTAGTTTAGTCTAAATACCGCGAATTCGTCAAAAGTTCATTTTAGTACTAATACCGCAAAGTCGTCAATAACACAGTTCAGTCAATACCGCGCATGCAATTCGTCGATAATTCAATTTAGTCTAAATACCGCGCGTGTAACTCAGTTGTGAATGCTCCTCTTCGTCCAGTCGGTTGCTTATAATCAGTGGATGCTGTTTTGTCACTCGTTCAGTCGGTCGATGAAATTAGTTAACTCCCTCATCACGTTCAATCAGACATGATATTCAACTCCCTCATCACGTTCAGTCAGTCATGAAATTAGTCAACTCCCTCATCACGTTCAGTCAGTCATGAAATTAGTCAACTCCCTCATCACGTTCAATCAGTCATGAAATTAGTCAACTCCCTCATCACGTTCAATCAGTCATGAAATTAGTCAACTCCCTCATCACGTTCAATCAGTCATAGTCAACTCCCTCATTCCTTCGTTCACTCGGTCGACTGTATTCGTCATTTAGTTCCCACTCAGTGTACTCCTGCCTTTTTCAATCCCCTCTCCTCCTTGTGTATCCTCGCCAACTCGTCCTCCGTCACCAAGTGATGTACATGGTTCGCCGCCGCCAGATTGACCCTACACACCGCAATCTCCTTGAAGAAAGCATCCTCCACCACTTGCGACGCCAAATACCGCCGCTTCGGGTCGACACGCAACATGTTCCCAATCAACTCGCGCGACCCAGCCGGCAAATGCCGCAACAACCTGTGCGGCCCCCTTGGTGTACCCGTCTGGCTGCTCTCCGCCCTGTTGTAGTTGTGATCCAGCGTGATCCCGATCGGATTCTGCTGTATCTCCTTCGCCTCCTCGTCGCTAATCCCCACAAACGCCCGGTACAGCGGGTCCGACAACTTTGGCAACTTCCACGGAAACCTCCGGAGCACCATGCAGCAGAAAATCACCGCACACGACCAGATGTCCAGGTACCGCGGGTCGTAGCCAAAGTTCAGCGGCTCCAACACCTCCGGAGCGAGATACGGGTCAGAACCCACCACTCCGCGCGCACGCACCAACTTCCACTTGTCGTCAATCACCTCATCCACGCCCGTGTTCAAGTGCGTCGTGGCATTGAGCTCCTTGCGGAACAGCACCGCCGATCCGAAGTCAATCAACTTCAACACCCCGTCCAGGTTCACCACGCAGTTGTCCAACTTCAAGTCGCGGTGCGCAAGACCCTGCTCGTGCATGTAGTGCACTCCGCTCACTATCTGGCGGAAGTAGCAGCAGAGCTCCTCGGTGCTCATGAGCCCAGACATCACCAAGTTGAAGAAGTCGTACGGACAGTACTCCATCACCACGTAGAACTGCGGCTCCGACATGAGCTTCGACACCCCGTGCTTGTGGCTGTGGCCCTGGTCCGAGTACTCCTTGATCAAGTCGTACGTGTGGATGAGATTCTGGTGCTTGAGCTGCTCGCCAATCACAAACTCGTTTCTGACCCTGTTCTTGAAAGAGGCGTCGGTTTCCCCGGCTAACTTGGCGGAAAACTTCTTCACAGCATAGACCTTGTTGTCCGGCAGGTTGATGAGGTTGACCGAGCCACTGGCACCCGTGCCAAGGTGCTTTCCTATGGCCCCGTACTTTTGGAAGAGCGTGCTTTCTTCGTCGAGTGGGGATTCGGGTCTTTTTTCGGCGCCCGCGCCATGCTGGTGGTGGTTCTTGACCTTGTCGAAGAACCGGCGAAGCGAGAGCGACGAGTGTTTCTTGTTCTTCTTCAACGGCTTCTTTTTTTCGTGCTTTTCGTGTTTTTCGTGTTTTTCGCTTGCAGAGTGAAAGTGGTCAGAGTCCGAGTCCTCGAGAGCGACAATGTGCATGGACGAAACTTTGGATTCCAAGTTTCTGACAGGGTTTTCAGAGCTTATTTGGTTTCTAGACACGTTTAGGTGTCTATCTCTGTTCATTTCATTACTCAGGTGATTTCTATCTCTGTTCATTTCATTTCTCAGGTCGTTCGTGCTCATTTCATTTTTCAGGTCGTTCTTGTTCATTTCACTTCTCAGGTCGTTTTTGTTCAGGTCCTTTCTGTTCATTTCATTTCTGTTCAATTCATTTCTCAGGTCGCTCCTAAAATCTCTGCTCATTTCTGTGTTGATTTCGTCGTTCCTTACTCTATTCGAGTTGACAGTCAACTCAATGCCCTTCTCCTCCGTTCCCGTCAGTACCGTCTCAACCAATCCCGGTGCATCGCTGAACACTGCGGATCCCGCCGACAGAGGCTCGCACGAGCCCTGTATCTCAGGCGTTCCGCCCCGCGATAACTGGCTCGTGTCCACAAACGAATGCTCGCTGGATACGGGAGATCTGCTGTGGGGAGTCGATACCGCGGATCTGTGGGGAGTGGATATTGGGGACTCGTGGGGACTTGGTACTGGCGACTTGCTGTAGGGAGAAGAAACATCGCGCAAGTCGCTCGCTTCCCTCCTCCCCAAAGAATCCTGGCTCCGTGACTTCTTTCTATGTCTCATAATCAGCGCCATCAGCCCGCGACTGGACTGCGGCGTGATTCCGTCTTTGCTCTTGGGCGACAGCAGTGGAAAGAGCAGCCGGAACACCATGTTGATTTTTTTGACACGAGAAAAGAAAAAAGGAGTGAACTTGACCGAGCACAGAGTGACATGAGCGAGCAGAATGACATGAGTGATGGAATGTGAACGTTAATAAATACGTAGAACGAGCGGGAACGTGAACTTCGGAAAGTAAACTTACTCCAACAAAAACTACAACGAATACAACTCAACCCCCTACTCTCCCAATTCTTTCCCTATCACCAGATTCATCGGCACTCTCGGGGATATATTCATGTGTCCGAAAAAGACATTCTTATGTCCGGTGCTAAAATTATCGGTAATAAAATTCGTATATTTTGGAATCGTCATTTACTTATAGTGGATATCTAAAGAGGTGAAGAGGACAGACAGGGATAAAGAACATTCAGACTGCTTAGTTGTTAGAGAACAAAACAGACTGCTTGGTTGATAGAGAAAATAAACTGACTCAGGGTCCACTCTCCGCTGACAGGACATAACAGAATGGAAAGTTATTCGACGCTACCCTTCATTCGACAGTAGAGGATATAGTTCGTAAATCACCTTCGACAAGAGAGTAGCAGTCGTGGATCACCCCGGCAGTGAACAGTTCATGCGCATCATTCAACGATCTCTCATTACGTTGACTACGTATGAAAATCAATCCGTGAACGAACCATTTCTTCCGAAAGTCAGTGGACGAACGAAAACATTTTTGAAAATCACTGAGTGAACGAACGAAAATATCACTCGTTCACGTGTTGTCGTACTCACTCGTAATTCGACACAGTCGTCTCCAATAACAGTCGCTCGTTCAACACAGTCGTCTTCAATAACAGTCGCTCGTTCAACACAGTCTTCTTGAATGACACTCACTCGTTCACGCACAGTCTTCTTCAATGACACTCACTCGTTCACTGCGATCACTCGCTCACGTAGTCAACACACTTCTCTTCAATAACACTCGTTCACTGCGTTCACTCACTGTCGTTCTCAATCCTTACCCGTTATCTTATTCCATACCCCTGCCGCACCGTTAGCAATCAGCCCCGTCCGCGACAACAACCCCTGTTCACTCCCCGCACTCTCACCCGACGCAGTCCGGCTCAACGCAGCACCATTCTCAACCGTCTCGTTGCTCGCCAGACTGCTCCCGTTCTTGTAACTGTTCATGTTGAACAGATCGCTGCGCTTACCCTTTCTGTGCCTCCGCTTCTTCTTCTTCTCGTCCCCCATCAACGCCACAACCGCCCCCTCGTCCTCATCACTCACATTCTCAATGATTGTCTTGTGCACACCCTGCACCTCAATCACCGACTCAATGATCCCCCCCGTGCGGTACGACCGCGACTCCTGGTACTCGATCGTAGGCGAGTCACCGTTTGGAATGTGGCGGTGGACGGAATCAGCATCACCGTGCTGTCCGTCCCTGATATAGTCATGATTATACTCTCCATCCCTAAGATTATCCTCGCGCCCCGCGAGTAGTCCCGCCCTTTCATCATACCCATTCTCATCCGCGGACAATCTCCGTGTCGCATCCCTAAGCGCGCCCTTCTCACTCGAATGCACAACACCCACACCCGCCGCCGTAGGTCTCTTCGCGCCCGGTACGGCCGCAGCTATCACATCCGACGCAGGCCGCTTGATCGTCACAAACAGCTTGTTTGTCTCAAGCGGGTTGGCCGCAGGGTTCTTAGGCTTCCACGACTTGGCGTCCGCCAACGCTGCCGCGTTACCCGTCGGAACAGGCGGCTTCTTCGGTCGCGTCTCAATCAGCAACGGGTTCTGCTCCCTGTGGATGTCAAAGTCCTTGCTGTCGAGCGAGTTCCTCTTCAGCGTGTTGGCCAGTTGGTACAAGTTGTGCAAGTACGCCGTCAAGTTGCGTTTGGACAACGGCCCCGGCTGCGCCCTCTTAATGTTCCTGTTGATGTCGACATAGACATCCAGCTCGTCCACAATCTCCTCGCCAATCAACTCTTCAATCACGTCCTCCAACGTGAGCACCCCCACAGCGCCCGTCTGCTCACCTGGCGACTCGCTCACCACAATCATGTGCGACTTGCCCTCCTGGAAGTAGTTCAAAATGTTCAAACACGACGTGTCGAGCGAGGTCTCGGGGAGTGTAGCGAGTGGGAACGACGCCACGGGAAGCGAGTCCTCCGGGTCGTAGCTAATCAAAACTCGCACAAGCAACATTCCAATGAAGTTGAGCGGTTCATCCGGGAGATGGATTGGGATACGAGAGAAACCCGCGTTGAAGATCTCCTCCACAACCTGCTCGTTGAGAATGGTATCCGCACTCATCGTGTAAACACGGTTCATCGGCGTCATGATGTTGCTCACCGCCTTTTCCTTCAAGTCAAGGACAGCACTGATGATGGTCACCTCGTCCTGGTTCAAGCGCTCGACTCCCATCGTCTTGTGCAACGTCACCAACGTCTTCAACCCGGACTTCTTGTACACAGTGCCGTGGTCCTCGCCGAGGAGGTGGTCCAACAAAAGCGAGATGGGGTACGCGATTGGGTACATGATGAACATCAACACAAGCACAAACGGCGAGAAGATGGCGCCCACCTGCAACCCGTAGCGCACACTGATGGATTGCGGGATGATCTCGCCGAAAACAACAATCAGTGCGGTGGACGCGACCACCGCCGGCCACCCGCCGCCGAGGCACCGGTCCAACACAATGGGCAACGTCTCGTTCGTGATGACGTTGGAGAGAAGGAGGGTGACAAGCACCCAGTGCTTTCCCCTCCCAATCAATTGCAACACCTTCTTCGCGGCTTTTCTTTCCGCGGGCTCGCCACTCAGCGCAATGACCTTGAGGTACACCTCGTCTTGGCCCATGAGGCCCAACGTCAAGCCTGCAAAGACTCCGCCGGCAAGCACGAGGAAGACCGAGAGCGCGAGGTTGGTCCAGAACTCCTCACGTGTCATCTGGTGGTGCAGCACGGGCTCCTCGCGGACGAAGAGGGGCATGGCACCCACCAACTTGGAGATGTTGGTGAACATAAATAATAACTTGGCTACTGCGCCGGTTGTCGTTGTCGCATGTCGGGATAGGCTGTTTTTAGGCATAGCTGATGTTAGTAGGGAGGAACGTAACGGGGTGAAGATTGATTGGCTTCATGTCTACTTACATTGAGGATAAAGTTGTTGCAAAAGATTTGTTCTATGGATTTATAAATTTCATCCTTGCTTGTCGTGTGTGGCCGAATTACAGAGGAGGGATGAGCGTGGATGGAGTGAGCGGGTGATGGACGGAGAAAGGGGAAGATGGATGTAGTGAGCGGATGATATATGGCTGATGGAGTGTGTGCGTGTTCTGTTGGTTTAAACAGCCGAACAGGTGAAAATAAGAGAGGACGTTTTGGGAGTATTTTATTCTGCTTAGGCTGTTCTCCTTAGCTCCCTCCTTTCCCATTCACTCAACTGTTCCCTCCTTTCATTCTCCCTACCACTTCTCATTCTTCTCCTTGTCCCCTTCTTTCTTCTCTCAGCCTCACTCGTGGCCAATTCCTTCTCGTGCAGGACACAAGAAATATCACAAAAAGCTTGGAAAGGTGGGAAGTGTTTGAGGATATGGTGTAGGGGATAGTGGCACATGGTGTTTCCTGTAGGAGGCACGATCTTTCGTGTTGGTGGCACACGGTGCTTCGCGCACAAAGTACTGGACTCCAGTTACCGCGTCAACATCAGAAATATACTTTGACAGCTGAAGTTTATTTTAAAGTCTAATGGTATGTGAAACGTTGCTGGATGATGGACCAAGTTGGCTAGGTATAGGTGATGTAGGGGTAGGTTTGAGTGATACGTTGGGTTTACGTAGTTTACGTAGTTTACACGGTGCTTTTAAAGCCGTTGTGACGTCATCATACATGGTAGTTTCCAAGCATACTAGAGATCATTTAATTTTGATATCTTTAACTCTCAATTTAATAATTACGTGCCATATACTTCTGTTCACTTGCATATTCGCTTCCATAAAAATCATGCTATTCTCAATCCAAAATTGAAAGTCTGAAATGGTCACCATCATCCAACTCGGACCTAGGTAACGTCCAATGATACTCTATCACAATCGTAGACCTCGTCTTGTTTCCTTCTCATGATTAATACTCATTTGTTCTATATACCTGAGTTGTTCTATAAAGTCACTTCCTGTTTTTGTGAACACTTGTGTCAATGGGTTCACGTATGAATGGGTTCATGAATGGTTCATGAATGGGTTCATGAATGGTTCATGAATGGGTTCATGAATGGTTCATGGATGGTTCATGGATGGCTTCACTTATGAGTTCATGAATGGATCACTTATGAGTTCATGGATGGGTCACTTATGAGTTCATGAATGGGTCACTTATGAGTTCATGGATGGGTTCACTTATGAATGGGTTCACTTTGAGTAAACACTCACTTCGTTTGTGTTTACCGCTCACCACTTTTGCTCAAACATCGCCATCGCATCCACCCTCTCCACCTTGCTGAACCGCGTCCGCATCAACCGCTCCTCGCTCACCCCGTACTCCGCCACAAACCCCCGTATCCACTCCACCAACTCCGACGCGTCCCTGATCTCGGCCATCGGGATCTCCGCATACTTCTCCGTAGCAGCCTCCAACCACTGCTTCTGCATCGTCGCGTCCTCTGCCCCAACCTGCCCTCCCCCATTTATACACCCCCCCGGACACGCCATCACCTCCACGTAGTCTGTTTTCGACGGCTCGGCCGCTTCCACAACCTCAGTCTTCCGGGCACGCCTCCGGCCCGCCAAAGGGTTCACCTTCGTACCCTCCTTGAACTTGCGCACCAAGTTCTGGATGTTCTTGAACCCGTTCACCACCGCACTGGAGGCGACCACTGCACCGTTGTGGCTGAGCCGCATCTCGTACACATCCGTGTTCTTTCCTGCTACGGTGGTGATCTGATACTCTTTGGGGTCGTGGCCGAGATGCATGGCATACAAACGGAGGTAGTTGTAGGCATATCCCCCCGAAAGTGACCCCGAGTCGTTGCTCCAGGAAACGTCCACCATGGGCCAGCAATCAGGGGCGAGTTGGCGATACAACTGGGCTAGTGAAGTGGTCATTATGTCAGGAATCGTTCCGTTTTTGATTTCCATTTCGGTTCGCTCAAGCGAAAACCCAGAGAATCTGTTTTTCTGGTCTTGTGGAAGATCCTTGATCGCCTCTCCATCCTCCCCCGAATACTCGTTCACCAAGTTCACCAACTCCTTTGGCGTCAACACACAGTCCACGTCTACCTCCTCGTCCTCTTCCTTCCTAGCACTCTCCAACTTCTTGTCGAAACACGGCATTATGCTCAAGTGGTAGATGTCTTTCCGCAGCATGTTCTTTTCGCGTGCGAGCATCGTCTTCAAGAGACACCCGGTGATTTGCTGGGGTGATTTCACTGTAGATACCCTTGGAAGTATGTGTGGGTGGGTTTTCTCTGCGTAGAGGACCCAGCCAGGGCAGATGGAGGATAAGAGGGGGGAAGGGTTTGCATTCGTTCCTGTGTTTGTTGTATTCGTTGTCGTTGTGTTCGTTGTGTTCGTTGTGTTCTCTCTCTTATTCGCTATCGTATTCCACGCCTCACTCACCAAAGACATCTTCCTAGCAGAACCCGTTCCCACCACATACGCAAAGCCCATCTGGTTCACGAGCAAGTCGATGATGCGCCTGTCTATCACGTCCACGCTCGTCTGGTACGCAAGCGCGAGCGACGCGCGTGTCTGGTGCGATACACTGGCCACCATGAGCTTATCGCCTCGCACGACCTGCTTCATGAACTCCTGGTGCGAGTGCTGTGCAACCAAGACCTCCTCGGCGGACGTGATACACCCGCTGCACGCCAAACAGTCTGCGAGCGATATCTGTGCTGGTGCGAGCTGTTTCTGCCTGCCATCGATCTGCGAGATCTCGAGCGGCTTGCCGTCGGGGCCGATCTGGATGTCCACGGCACCGTTTTCGTTGAGCTCGTCGGCCACGAGCTTCTCCACGGGCTTGATACACGCTACTCCGGGCAGTATGAAGTCGTTGAGGTCGTCGGCGGAGAGAATGGCACTCATTAGTAAGAAAATAAAAAAAGACCATAGGAATAAAAGAGAAAGATAAAGAGTGATGGAGTTTTCGAGACATCGATTATCTAGGTTTCAAACATCTCTATGAACAGGTTTCAACATCTCTATGAACAGGTTTCAACATCTCTATGAACAGGCTTCAACATCTCTATGGACAGGCTTCAAAATATTCTATATCTCGACTCGTTCACGTAATCTGGAAATAAGCAACCAAGATGGCTTCGGAGCTACCCAATAAGGTGAAGCACATTACAAATACTGAAAGAGGTTGAATTACTTCTGGTAGAGGTTGATTTACAGGTATTGAGAGAGTTGGAGTTGGGTGAGATGAAGTAGGGGCTTGGTTGCATGTGTGGTGTAGTGGTGAATATCGTGGCTGCAAAAAAGATGACTAAGTGGACAAGGTGGAATTATGATAACGAGTGGAAATATAACAAGTGGAAAAGATGCGTGGAAATACGATGACTAGTGGAAGTGCTACAGTGGAATACGATAACCAGTGGAAATGAGCAATACGAGTCTGACTGTTGAGGAGAAATGATAACGAGTGAACGGCAACACCCAACTGATACACTACAAACTTCATGTCAACACATTTCATTTTTATCTAAACACTGTCTACCCATTCCGTCATCGTACTTCATTCCCAGGTAGACAGCCAACTAATTCCTCCTTCTTAGATCGCTTTTTCACAGATCGCTTTTTCGCAGATCTGTGAATTGAGAGGAACGGATCTGTTTTCTCTTGACTGATTTCTCCATCTTTTCTTTTCTCTCATCTGTTTTCTCTCATCTGTTTTCTCTTAACTGATTTCTCCATCACTTCTTTTCTCTTAACTGATTTCTCCATCACTTCGTTTCTCTCATCTGTTTTCTCCATCGCTTCTTTTCTCTCATCTGTTTTCTTGAGTCTGTTTTCTCCGACATCGATCTCCTCCTCCCCTCACATTCGCCTCCTCTACGCCCTTCACTCACATTCGTTTCGCTCACGTTTGCTCATCCTCCAACTCCCCCAACTCAAAATCGTCCACCCTTTCATACCCTCCCCGCCCCTCCCCGTCCTCGTCACTCCCCACCAACCGCAAGTACCCCTGCATCAACAACACCAACCACAAAAACACCACGAACGCCGCCAGCAGCACCACCAAGATGTACGCCAGGTGGTCCAGGCCCAAGTCGTGCACCAACTGCAACTGCTCCTCCGTCGCCCCCATAAACAACACCCCCAGGAGTGTCAAGCAGAACGGCGGAAGGTACTGGAACGACAAGATCCGCCCCAGCTCCGAGCACCCCTGGTCCCTGAGAAAGAGCGAGATCTCCAAGATGCGCGTGAACCCGGCGCCCATGAGCGCAAGCCCAAACACCCCGTGCACCTTGGTAGAGATCTCCATGTGCTGCGCGTGCTGCGACATCAGATACCCGGTGAAAATGAGCAAAAGCGCGGGAACAAACGATCTGCGCCCCCCACGCGAGAGAAACATGCCAGCAAGGCCGCCTGCCCACCAGATGATGCCCATGGCGGTGTGTTGGTAGTCGCCCATGGACCATGCCTCGGTTCCCCAGCGATGTTCGGTGAACGTGTTGACAATTCCCCACGCACACATGAGGGAGGAGTCGTAGAACTCTTGGGAGGTAACAGAGGTGTTTCTCGCTTGGACTTGTGCCTGGCTATCGCCCGCCAGAAGCCCTCTCTTCCTTATCCACGGCACTATCAAAACCCACAACAAAACCGCCGAATATCCCACAAAAGCCAGTCCCATGATCCCGTGCGCAATGCACTGTCCCGTGTGCTTGCCGTAGCAAAAGCCAAACAACGCAATCGGCGCAATGCTGACTCTCACCCAGCCGGTCAAAACCACCAACACCGACAACAACTTGTAGAGTTTGTAGTGGAAACCGCCTTCGCGGGGCAGTTTTGCGTACCGGTTCATGACGAGATTGGAGCCGTTGACAAACGACCCCGCGAAAACCGTGGCGCCCAACAACACGCTCAAGAACCAGCTGGTGCCGGTGCTCGTGCGGTTCTCGTGGTTGTCTGCGTCGGGAAAGCGGAGAAAGAGCGACTCAAACACGCAGTAGGCGGTGGACACGAACTGGAGGAGCAACAGCACGTGCAAGCGGTTGGCGAACGCGAGCACCAGCGCCGCAGAGGGGAGAACAAGGAGGAGGGCCACACAGAGGATCCAGTGGAAGGACTTCAGGGTTGCGTCGACGGGGTGGAACTCCACGGGGACGCCCATGTCCATATCGCGGGTAAAGAGTTGCATGAATGCAAAATTAGAAAGGATAGATAAGAAAGAGGGAGAGGTGATGAACGAAAGATGAGGGAGAGGATGAGAGAAGAAATGGGGAGAGGATGAGAGAAGAAATGGGGAGAGGATGAGAGAGGGGGTGGATAGAGAGGGAGAAAGATTGGACTATGTGGGAGATTTATAGTGTGTGCATTTCTGGTAGGCTGATTTGTTCCGTCTTCGGTATTCTCGGAACTGGGGGTTTTGGGGGTTGGAAAAGAGAACGAAACGAAGATGTAACAAGTGATGACGAGGACATGAGCGAACATAGGAGGCTAGATTGAGAGGTGCGAAAGTAATTAGTATGAGGATGTGCTGAGGAGTAAGAAAGTATGACAGTACTAAGAAGAAAGTAGTATGATAGCACTAAGAAGAAGTATGATAGTACTAGGAAGAAAGTAGTATGATAGTACTAAAGTAGGATAAAATTACTACGAAGAAAGTAGTATGATAGTACTAAAGTAGGATAAAAGTATTAAGGAAAAAGTATGATAGTATGAAAGAGTTGAGTGATAGTACTAAGGGTATGAGGATAGTACTAGTATGAGTACCAAGTAAGTACGCTCACGTCAAACATGTCAAAAGTCCTTGGCAAGCTGGATCTTGTGTATTCGAGTTTTTCGTCTGTTCTCTTGGATTTCTTGGTATTCGGCGTGGTTGTGTGAGGGAGGATTTTCAGTTCTGAAATAAAGAGTAAGGTGGTTATTTCTAATGAATCACACGAAATATACCAGGCATTCATTCTTCACGTATCTCTAGTCTGTTGACGGTAAATGGCGTAGCCGTAAAGTGGAGTTCTACCCGATCCCAACAGTAGTCGGTCATCTCTCACATTCTTTGCTCCAGTGCTATCTTCCGTCATGTCTCACGTTCTTTTATGCTATGCTTTCTCTTCATGCGTACTTTCTATTCGTTCGACTCTTTCTCTACTCTCTCTTCGCTCTACTCTCTCTTCGCTACTCTCTCTTCGCTGCACTCTCTCTTCATTCTACTCTCTCTTCTCTCTACTCTCTCTTTGTTCTACTCTTTCTCTACTCTCTCTTCGTTCTACTCTCTCTTTGCTCTACTCTTTCTCTACTCTCTCTTCATTCTACTTTCGCTACTCTCTCTTCGCTGCACTCTCTCTTCATTCAACTCTCTCTTCTCTCTACTCTCTCTTTGTTCTACTCTCTCTCTACTCCTTTACGCTCTCGCTATCCTTTTTCATTCGCTCTGTTTTTTTTCCCCACTTCTACGTGGCACTATGCTCTTCAAAACACTCGTCCTAGCGGCACTCGCCACGGCAGTGTACGGCCGCGACTACGCGGCCAACAACTACTTCCTCGTGGAGCTCAACACCACGAGCCTGAACGCCCCCCTCAACGACTTCATAGCAGAAAACACAGACTACAAGTTCGAGAACCAGTTGAAAGGCTTGGACAACCACTACGTGTTCAGCATCGACAAAAGACACCCCCACAACGCGTTTCTCGGCAACCACAACTCAAACAGGGGGAACTTGCTAAGAAAGAGCGAGGAGTTTGGCGACGTTTACGATAAATTGGTGGGAAACGTGCACTTGAGGAGCATCCATATGCTTCCAGAAAAGAGGTTGAGGAAGAGAATGCCCGTGATGATAGAAAAGCCCATAGAGAGATCGTTGTCTGGAATGTCTGGATCAGGATTGTCTGAATCAGATCCATCTTTATCTTCGCGCCTCGACATTGTCGATTCGTCCCAGGAACCCGCCAAAAAGGTGTCGGACGCACTCGATATCCAGGACCCCCTCTTCCTCCAGCAATGGCACCTCGTCAACACGTTCTTTCCCGGGCACGACTTGAACGTGAGTGCGTTGTGGCAGGAAGGATACACCGGAAAAGGCTCAGTAACCGCCGTGATAGACGACGGTTTGGACTACGAAAACCCCGACTTGACAGCCAACTTCAACAAAGAGGGCTCGTGGGACTTCAACAACGACGGAAACATGCCGCTTCCACGTCTTTACGACGACTACCACGGCACGCGATGTGCGGGGGAGATTGCCGCAGTGAAAAACGAGGTTTGCGGGCTCGGAGTGGCGTACGAGTCGCAGGTTTCGGGTGTGAGGATCCTCTCCGGGTCGATTACGAGTGCGGAAGAGGCGGCAGCGATGGTTTTTGGGCTCGATGTGAATGACATCTACTCTTGTTCATGGGGACCGACTGATGATGGGCGTACACTTGCCGAGCCCGACTTGGTGGTGAAGAAGGCGATGTTGCAGGGTGTTCAGAAAGGACGTAAGGACAAGGGAGCGGTGTACGTATTTGCATCAGGAAACGGGGGTCGTCACCAGGATTCGTGCAACTTTGACGGGTACACGAACTCGATTTACTCCATCACTGTGGGAGCGATCGACTATCGCGGGCTCCATCCTACGTATGCCGAGGCGTGTGCTGCGGTGATGGTAGTGACATATTCGTCAGGTTCTGGCGAGCACATACACACGACAGACATCCACAACAAGTGCTCTGCGGTGCACGGGGGTACGTCTGCCGCTGCACCTATAGCTGCTGGTGTTTACGCGATCGTTCTTTCAGCGAATCCTGATTTGACCTGGCGTGATGTGCAGTATGTGCTGGTGATGCTGAGTGTGACGATCAACGAGCACGACGGGGACTACCAGAAGACTGCGAACGGGAAGTTGTATTCGCACAAGTACGGGTATGGAAAGGTGGACGCGTACAAGATGGTGCACTATGCGAAGGAGTGGAAGAACGTGAAGCCACAGGCGTGGTACTTTTCGGATGTGCAGACTGCGGCGGAGACGATCGAGGCTGGGAAGGACGCACGCAAGGTGCTTATCCAGCGCACTATGACGGTGAGCAAGGACGACATGGAGGTGATGAATGTGGAGAGAATTGAGCATGTGACGGTGAAGGTGAATGCGCGTGCCACATTCAGAGGGAGGGTTGCGATGCGGTTGATCTCGCCCAGTGGTGTTGTGAGTGACCTTGCTACGTTGCGGCCGAGGGACATGAGTACGGCTGGGTTTACCGACTGGACTTTTATGTCTGTTGCGCACTGGGGGGAGAGTGGGGTTGGCGACTGGAAGCTTGAGGTGTTTGGGGACAATGATGCGCAGGAGACGAACAAGATTACTTTAGATAATTGGCAGTTGAGATTTTTTGGGGAGTCGAGGGACGAAAAGAAGGCGGAGGTGTTTGATATTGAGAAGGATTATGCGGTTGTTAGGAGGGAGAGGTTGGATAACAAGAAGAGCAGTACGGAAACCGAGAAAGCTGAAACCACCGAAACTACAGAGAAAGCCACTGAGACTGAGACAACTGCGACTGAGACAACTGCGACTGAGACTACTGCGGCTGAGACATCAGAGACTCCGACTGATACAACTGCTGAGACTACTTCCACTCAAGAAACGAAAACATCGTCTGTTCCAACTATTCCATCACCCACGGACGATATCTCTGACCCTAGCACCACGCTCGACGTGTCGCACCCCGATACCGGACTCGAAGAAGAGGAATCTGAGGTTGGCAAGAACAAGCAGTACACCGCGGACCACACAGGGCAGTACCTCATTGGGCTTGCGATAGTGGGTTTCGTGGTTGTGCTTCTCATCATGAAGTTCCACAAGTCGCCGGGCAGCGGCAGGAGAAGACGGAGAAGAGACGAGTACGAGTTTGACATCATTCCGGGTGAGGATTACAGTGACAGTGATGATGACTCGTTTGATTTGGGGCACGGAAGGCGTCCACGTGAGCGCGAGGTGCTCTTTGGGGACGAGGAGGTGATGCCGGGGTATTTGGAGGGCGAGGAGGAGATGTTTACTATTGGGGATGAGGAGGGAAGCGAGGGCGTTAAAAAGGAGGAAGGTAAAAGGGAGGCAGGGAAGAGGGAGGAAGGTAGAAAGGAAGAGGGGGGAAGTAAGAAGGAAAAAGCAAGTGGGAATGAAGAAAGAAGTGGAAATGAAGGAAATGGGAGTCAAAATGAAGACTTTGGGAATGGTGAGAATGAGCGTGACGGGTTACTTAAAGAGTAAGACTTGGATATGATGAGCCGTATGCTGAAGACTTTGGGCTGAAATGCTAATAGATTGAATAGAGGGTGAATAGAATGTAACGGATAGAGAATAAGTAGGTTGGGTGTGTGAGAGACGAATTGGGTGGGAGAAGAGAGCGGATTGGTTGAGACAAGAGATGGTCGGATTAGGTGAGAGGAGAGTTGAGTAAAAAATATCTGAGTGATTCTCGAATGAATAGCACTGATGCCACTCGTATTCAATCAGCCACTCGCTGGTGTCACTCGGTATTCACTCGGTATTCCCTTAATCAGTCACTCCCATTTTGCTCAATTTCCACCATTTATCACCCGCTTAAGCTGTTCCCTCATGTTCACTTTTGTATTAGTGATCTTTTCTCACATGATCCGAATTAATCCGGTGGTCCAGACCTCGGACAGTACACGGTTTTCGTAGCACTAAGTGCAATTGACGTATGAGTACTATTGTGATGCATTATCAAACGGTTACTGAGTACCATCAAGTATCACTCAAGCAATCAACCAAAGTGTATTTAATACTACATCCCACCCTCTTACATATATCCTTCTTCTGTGCTATCTCCATCTGTCGTCGATCTTTCCCATCTTCCGGCCTACATCCCTTTCCATCTTTCCGCCCTAGTTCCTCACAGCAACCACCATCGCGACGATTGCGCGGATCCCTCCTCTCCGATATCGCACTCAGCAATATCACGTGCCAAGACGAGGTTTGTAATCACATTACGTGAGATCTTATGTGAGCGATTAGTGGCAAGAGGCAATAGATAGAACGGCAATGGGTCAGTAGTGGCAATGGACCAGTAGTGGCAACGGGCCAACGATGCAATTGGGTAGCAATGGACCAGTATTTGTAAGATAAGTCGCCCAGTTTAACCCATCTTTATTCTCCTTATTCAGCATTTTATTTAAATTCGCAAAATCCCAATTTTTTATCCAACAATTATGTCCGCCGATCCATTTGGAAAGCACGTTTCCATCGTTGTCTTCGGGGCCAGTGGCGACCTCGCCAAGAAGAAGACCTTCCCCGCACTCTTCGGGCTCTACCGCGAGGGTCAATTGCCCGATTCGATCCAGGTTGTCGGCTATGCGCGCACCAAGTTGGAGACGGACGACTTCAAGGAGCGCATCTCCGCCAACTTCAAGGGAGCCGGCAAGGACGACGGCAAGGTCAATGACGACACCAAAAACAAGTTCTTGGACTTGTGCTCGTACGTCTCCGGCCAGTACGACACCGACGACGGCTACAAGGAGTTACTCGCTCAGTTGGAAAAGTACGAGGAGGCCAACAAGGTCGAAAAGACCGAGAGATTGTTCTACCTCGCATTGCCACCGTCAGCCTTCACCACCGTGGCATCCCAGCTCAAGAAGTTGTGCTACAACAAGAACGGCAAGACGAGATTGATTGTCGAGAAGCCATTTGGTCACGATTTGGAGTCTTCCAGGCAATTGCAGAAGGATCTTGCTCCATTGTTCAGCGAGGAGGAAATCTACAGAATCGACCACTACCTCGGCAAGGAAATGGTCAAGAACCTTCTTGTGTTGCGTTTCGGCAACGAAATGTTCAACGGTGTGTGGAACAAGAACCACATCAAATCGATCCAGATTTCGTTCAAGGAAAAGTTTGGCACAGAGGGCAGGGGCGGCTACTTTGACGAGATTGGTATCGTGCGTGATGTTATGCAAAACCACTTGTTACAGGTGTTGACGTTGCTCACTATGGAGAGACCGGTGAGTTTCGATCCCGAGGCGGTCAGAGACGAGAAAGTCAAGGTTTTGAAGGCTTTCGGCGAGTTGGAGACCGAGGACGTGTTGCTTGGGCAGTACGGCAAGAGCGAGGATGGATCCAAGCCTGGATACCTCGATGACGAGACTGTTAAGCAGGACTCGAAGTGTGTGACTTACGCGGCATTGGGCATCAACATCCACAACGAGAGGTGGGAGGGTGTTCCGATTGTGTTGCGTGCGGGCAAGGCGTTGGACGAGTCGAAGGTGGAGATCAGAATCCAGTTTAAGCCGGTGGCCAAGGGGATGTTCCTGGAGATCCAGAGAAACGAGTTAGTTATCCGCGTGCAGCCCAAGGAGAGTGTTTACTTGAAGATCAACTCGAAGATCCCGGGTATTTCGACCGAGACATCGTTGACCGACCTCGACTTGACATACGCTTCGCGCTACTCGAAGGACTTCTGGATTCCCGAGGCGTACGAGGCTTTGATTAGAGACTGTTACTTGGGTAACCACTCGAACTTTGTGAGAGATGACGAGTTGGATGTGTCGTGGAAGTTGTTTACGCCGTTGTTGAACTTTATTGAGCTGAAGGAGGCACCACGTCCGGAGTCGTATGCGTATGGGACCAAGGGGCCAAAGGGGTTGACGGAGTTTTTGTCGAAGCACGGCTATGTGTTTGCGGATGCTGGGACGTATGAGTGGCCGTTGACGACACCGAATGTGAAGGGAAAGATTTAATTTCGTTTTCTGTTGAGCGAACAGGAAGCGAGATATGTTCTCTGTTAAGAAAGATGGATGTTATCTGTTAACAGAAAACGATGACGGTATGTTTTCTGAGGAACAACGATAGTTAATCGTGTTTTGTTGAAACTAGGTATGTTTCTGAGGAAACAATGAGATGATATGCAATCGTATGAGTCAAAAGAAATATTGCGAAGATGTAGGAAAGCAAATGGATGCTAAGACGAGTGTAGGTATGAAGCAGTAAGAGGTTCAAGAAGACAAGCACGGGAAAAAGAGTTATTTAAGCGTATTCGGAAAGAGTCAACCCAGCCGATTCACAGTGAACAAAAAGACCATGGCCAAGAGTGGCAAATTGGAGCGTTTCTTTAAGGACAATAACCTTCGGTTGTAATAGTGATGAATTTACGGTGATTGTCCAAGAACACAGTCACAAGTACATACTAATTATTCACTAACAACGGCCGTAGGCTGTCAAAATGGATGCTAGGAGACTTGGTGGCTGGCATGCCCAAATTTTTCAGGTGACTTCAATTCTAGAGCGGAGGTTTTTTCAAAATCTTAGCCAAAACTGTCAAAATGCGATTATAGAGAACCCTACTTAGATCTATCAACCATCGACTCCATTCCGATTGAATCGAGGACAAAAGATACCTGGACGACTGTCATATACTTCAGGAGAGTTGGTTTGCCAAGTTGCACAAAGTAGAGTTTTGTCACAAGAGGCCGATTATTGCAATGCCACAAAATGCAGATAGAACATCTATACTCGTAACCTGATTAAATTCAGAAAAGGTACAGCACACGAACTCATACCAGAGGTTGGTAAACTTCAGGTCTGTAAATTTACATTGCAACGAAGCGTTAACTTTCTGGTGAAAGTAATTTCTTCGTTGCAAATCGTTTAATGGAACACCACTCTGGTAAACCAGAGAGCTTGTGCTCATTTTGCAGTTCACACTCTGGTGAGCCAGAGAGCTTGTGCTCATTTTACAGTTCACACTCTGGTTCACGAGAGTGTGAGGATGTTTTAAGTTGCTCAACAAAAATAATCAGACATCCATGGAAGGTCATAATGCGGTCACCGACATCCTAAGATGGGTTCTTTGTGGATGCTACCGAGGAAACTGCGAATGTTTATGGGTACTTTCATCATCTTATCTTTGTTGAGCAAATAGCCGTCGAGAGCAACTACCCTCGAAGGTCATTCTGGAACGAATCAGAAATGTATAATACTGGCAAGTATAAGCCGCAAGCCAAACACCACCTGCAACAGCGGATCAATATTGGCACGGCGATTTTCAACCCTGTCGTCATAGTCGAGTCGGACTGGGAAAGAAGTAGACTTAGTTTCATCATTTTCGTTCATAGACAGAGAAAGTGCATAGCGCCAAACGTCTGTTGGACGCTACAGACTTTCAAGGTCTGATGATGAGAAAAATTAATGGGGATGTGCCGTTTATATAGTTTTTTTTTGGAGTTTTTTGGAGTTTTTTTCGATGGGGTTACCCGGAAAGAAAGTTAGGGCATAAGTGGGCGAGAACAAACGTGAAAGACTGTACTGAACAAACGTAAGGATAGAAACGTAAGATATAATCCTAGTTATTAAAGCTGCCCATATCTTCCAGAATCTTCATGCAAATGTAGACAATAGTACTAATAATTTTGTTATTACTGAGCACCATATTGGCTCTCAAATCTAGCTCTCTAATCTATACTAATTGAGTATAATATTGTATTACCTCAGTAACTACGTCACATCCAGTCTGCGTTAGTCAATTGACCCAGTCACGTTAACATTTCCGTAAATTAACTTCGTCACGTTTAGGTTTCCATTCACTTAGTCATCAACTTAGTCGTTGACGTTCCCGTCGATATCAATTCGTTCCCGTTCAGTTAATCAATTCGTTCCGATTCAGTTGATCAATTTGTTCCCCACTCGTCCTACCTATCATGTGGAACCCTCATCCTATTTAAATCCTCCAACTTTCTCAGTGTCAAACTCTCCTCCTTCATCCCCAAACTCTTCCTCACCAGAAACGTATCTTTCTCCCTCTCTCTGTGCTCTTTATGCTCTCTCACCTTTTTTTTGCTCGGCGGCGCAGTCGGCACCACACTGTACTTGCGCTCCTTGAACACCACTCCCACCTCCTTCATGTTCTTCTGGTGATCAGGTTCAACCCTCGAGAACCAGTCCAAGCTCTCGTCGTACTCGTACATCCTGTAATCCGTCCCGTACGGCTTCAGCTCAAGACAGTAGAGCGTGTGCAACGGCACGTCCAACTCGCCGATCGACGACTTGTCCAAGTTCAAAAAGTACGCAAGGAGAATACGCAACACCACACGGTGCGAGATGATAAGCACATGGGCAGTTGTCCGCTCAATCTCCGTGATCAACGCACGCAAACGCGTCAACACATCCAAGTACGACTCTCCGCCAACACCAGGGTAGCGGTACGTCAACTTGTTGCGCAAACGCGAGTCAAACTCGCGCGGATACCGCAGCTGGATCTCATCGTACGTCAATCCCTCAAACTTTCCTCCCCCCAACTCGTTGAGCATCCGCATCTCCTTCACCAGATACGTTGTGTCGTCAAAGTAGCGCCCGGTCTCCACCGCACGCAACAACATCGACGTCCACACACAGAAGTTGGGCTCACTCGGAATATTGTCGATGTTGGCAATGTCGTCCTCGTTGAAGATACTCTGGTACTTCAACTCCAAACGCGACGAAAAACTCTCGAGCTGCGCCTTGCGGAACTCCTGGCGCTGGAAATCCATGAACTTGCTCAATGTACGCGCAAACTTCTGCCCGCGCTTCGTCAAGTGCGAGTCTCCGCCAATGCGCCCGCTCAAGTTGTCCACTGACTCGCCGTGGCGCGTGATCCAGATCTGGCGCTCACACAAGTTGAAGTTGAGGAGGAAGTATATTGTCTGCGATGCGAGAAAACCCTGGATGTTGTAGCTCACCACCTTCTTGCCCACGTCAATCATCTTCACGTACTGGAACTCGGGGATCCGCTCCTCCAGTTCGTCAATCGTCTCGTACGCCTTCTCGTAGTTGTGCAAACGCCCCACAAAGTCCGTGATCGCAAGCTCGGGGTCCATGTCCCGGTAGTCCGGCCCGCTCAACTTTAACCGGATGTTCAGCTCGATGATGTTGGGGTCATTGCACACACTCTCGAGAAAAAGCACCTTCAACTCGCCATTCGACCGCTGCTGGATGCGCTTCAACACACGCAAACGACGGAGCTTTGTCGAGTTGGTCGCATCAAAGATGCCTACTGATCCCGGTCCTTTGATAACGTAATCAAGCAATTGGTCAAGGGTGTCCATCGCCCATTTCTCGCGAAGTGCATTCAGTGCTTTGTTATCTGGGCGAAAGAAGTCAGCATTGTGTTCGGGAGAGCCTTTTTCAGCCTTCGCGTCCACCTTGTCTTCATTTCCCTTCTCCTCCCCCTTCTTCTCCTCGTTCTCGTTCGTCGGCGTGTTCGTATCCGGCAACGGATTCGCCTCTGGACCCGCATTCTTCTTGTCCTTTCTCCTTGTGTTCCCGACATTGAACACCCTGCAGTCGTGCTGGAGCCAGTTGAGATACCTCGTGAGTTTGTTCGTGATGTAACTCTTGCCTCTCGCAGGCAAACCCACCATCACAATCACAAGCTTCGACCCCACGTCCACCGACGCAATCTTGCCGTCCGGTGACGTTTTCGACGACGTCTGCCCCGGGATGTTCAATGTGTACGTTCGGCGTGCACTGGGTGGCGGCTTTGTCAAAAGGAGATTCTTGAGACGCTCAAGCGACGGGGTCTTCTCAAACTGCATCTGCATTTCCAACGGCACGTCCTTGAGAAGCGAGTTCGCAAGCTTCTTCTCGTGTGCCACACTCTCTTCAAGCCTCTTTTCATGGTTCCTCTTGTCGTCCTCGGGCACAGTGTTGGGCGACACCGACGCCGAGTTCTGGAGGGCATTGAGCGATACCGACGACGAGTGCTCCTGAACAGTCGTGAGGTTACGTGGGTGCGGTCCTAGTTCCTCAAGCACTATCAGGGGAGTATCTGAGGGGAGGAATCTGGTTTCGTGATCAGTAGTGTGATTGTTTAGCACTTCGAGGTCGTGGGCGGCAGGGTCGCTTTCCTTCTTACTCCTTTCAAGGTTGAATTCATTGAGGTCGTTGTTGTGGTGGTGGCTCTGATCTTCATGGCTCTCTTCCTTCTCCTCTCTCTTGTTCTCCTTCCCTCCCAACTCACTCAAACTCAAGTGCGAGATGCTGCGTGTCTTGACCATCTTGTCGTCGTCGTCGCTGAAGTCGTCACGCGGTGATGCCATGCTCAGCACAATCGGCGTGTCGGTCAAGGGACGCTTGTTGAACTCGGGGAGGTAGTACGACGAATCGTCCAGCTGGGTGTCGTTCAGCCGCGTGGGCATCAATCTGTCGTGCGAGAAGAGCTTCTTGAGCGAGTGCCGGCGCAAGTTGACGCTGCTGCTCGGCGACATGTACGCGGGCGACGCAGTTCCCAGCGACACATGTTGGTGGAGGGGCTCGTCAAAGTGCGGTGCCTTGAGTTTAGGCAAGTCCTCCTCGCTGGAATTGCGCAGCGACAGCGAGGATGACGAGAGCGACGAGATGTCGACGTGGTTGCGGCGCGCAAGTACGGCATTGGATATGGAGTGGGCGCGTCTGAGTTTCGGGCGATGGGATTTTGACATAGACGAGTAGTGGGAGTGGTAGGTGGTATTATGCTGATCGATAGTTTGATTTTGGTTGTCTGATGATCAACAGTGACTGACGATGGCTGGTGGCAGTGACTGTTGGAGTGATAATTATGACGGAAGACTGGCGATATCCAAACAGAATTGTATTATGATGTACTCGCTTCTATTATGCTCTGCTTTCGTCTTTTGGTGACGGTGGCGCTTTATTGCTCTGGTCGTGATTGTTGCCTTATTTTTGATTTTCGGACAATAATGCACACCGAATATTTCGGAGCTTCGGGAGCACAGAGGAGGCGGTTTTTGGGGTTCGGGGGTAGTGGTGGGTGGTATTACAGGGTGGTATAGTTGTTTGCAAAGAGGGTTTACGGAATCGTCGAGAAATACTGGAGGAGTGTGCTCCGAGAAAAAGGAGGGGAAGGAGTAATGACGTAAATAATAAGCGTCGACATTCCTGAGGTAACCTGACGTGAATTTATAGGCATTTGGATGGATTTCACTGTATTGTTCATAAGGGACCCGTTATACCATTACACTCTACTAGATGCTGTATCTAAAAAATCAAGACGGTAAATTGGTGGGCGCACACAGGCACGTTTATATCATGATTATGAACATGTGACCTGAATCACATCAACCATCATGCATAACGCATCTGCAGTTGCCAAGGAAGGCTGGTGATAAGGTCAACAACGTCTACTTGACTCACTACCTAGACTGAACACACAATGACAACTTTCTTATCTCCATTTCCACATGATCAAAGAAAAATGAACAGGTTATGCATAACTCATGTCATTTATTTCATCTAGGCTTACTCTGTCCTTCAGTCACCTGCTTTCCACAGTAATTCACCTGTCCTCACGCATCCTACACTCTCCCACCATCTCCCATCCTCTCACTTCCCCCGTCCTCCCACTCTTCCCGTCTTCCCTCCCACTTATCACCTTATCGCTGTCTTGTTCCTCACGTGACCATTGTTTCATTTGAGCCACTGGTTATGAGCCGACACCACAACCGAGTGCGGGAAAGGAGGCACCCATGTACAAGCCCTGCCACTGCCCCCACCGTACCCACCATACCTCTAGCTCCCTTCCGGTGTCCATATCATCCACACTTGTGAAAGTGTGGAAATCCGGGTAAGTGCTTATCTGCACCCCGTTCGTAACACCACGCAAAACGAAAGTGGAGGCACAAAAGAAAAGTAGACGATAAGGTACTCTACACTACACATCAACCTACCTTACACTATCCCTAGCTGATCCACATGTCCTACGACGAAGACGGCTTTTACGACCCGCTCGCAGTCCAGCAGTGGCTGGACTACCTGTTCCGCGGGACGGACACCACGGTTAATGACCTCTCCATCGACGACATGATTGCTTTCCCGTTCCAGAAGGAAGAGAGGAGGAACGGCTTGAACGGAGACTTGAGAGGCGACTTGAGCGACTTGAGAGGACACACGAGCGGAAACAACAGAAATAATCATGGAAACAGCCATGTGAACCTTGGAAACATTGGAAACATCGGAAACAACCTTGGAAACATCGGAAACAACCTTGGAAACATTGGAAACATCGGAAGCATTGGAAGCAGCCTCCCATTTAACGACGTTGTTGGTCCATCCAGCTCCCCAACGCTCTCTACATCCTCTTCGCACATCTCTTTGACACCCACCAACCATCCCAGCGAGTCTTCAAACGAAAGATACGCCCACAGACACCTGCAGTCTGTCCCCATCGACAAGATGACGTTGTTATCGCTCGGATTGGGGCTGCTGCTGCTGTTTGAGTCGCCGTCTCCGGTCTACGAGCAGGAACTCATGGACGATCTCGCGAGCCTGGTCGCCACAATCAAGGATCCTGCAGGCGGGACAGTGAATCCGAAAGAGCTCGAGGTGAGTCACGACGCGAACTTCACGCAGACACAGAACACCGTTCAGAACAGCCATCCGGTGCCGAATCATTTTGCTGAAAGTCAGATTCAGAACCACATTTTTGAGAACCAGAACCAGAACCAGAACCAGAACCAGAACCAGAACCAGAACCAGAACCAGAACCAGTACTCGCACACACCAGTAAGTGCGCCATTTGTTTCTCCGCCAAAGCTTCCCAACCAGGCTGCTACGCTTTTCACCAAACCCGAGCTCGACTTCAAGGTGAGCGAGTGCTACAATGCGATTTCGTACTGGGAGCAGAACGACAGTGCGGTGGACGAGGGGGACATGGCGGAGGAGTTTACATTTGACGGGAAACCGCGCTCACAGTCGTATTCGTACGATTCGCGCAAGAGAAACTCGCGGTTGTTCAATGTGGACAATGCGCCGGAAGTGTCTGTGGATCTACTTGCGGGGTTTTTGAGCGACAAGAGAAGGAGAAAGCTGATGAAGGAGGAGATCCCGTTGAAGATCAAGAACCGCAGCAGGTCGGGGCTGATGTCGCTGGTGCGCAACCGCAGCAACAGTGTGAGCAAGAAGGAGGTGCGGAGAGACAGTGTGCACAAGGTGGAGTTACCAGCAGGGCTGAGTCCACCGAAAGGGATCCACGCGGGTGTGGATGGTTCTTTTCAGTGTGCTGAGTGTGATAAGCTGTTTAAGAGGTCGGAGCATCTCAAGCGTCATGTGCGGTCGGTTCATCTGAAGGAGAGGCCTTATGCGTGTGATTTCTGCGATAAGAGGTTTCTGAGGACGGATAATTTGGCGCAGCATAGCAAGACGCATAAGAAGGATGTAAGAAGAAGCAAGTAACTGGTGAGCTTGCGAACCAGAGTTCTCCTTTGAAGTGAGCATGAGCAACTTTCTAGCAATAAATCGTCACTAGGTTTGTGGTGAGCAAACAGAGCAGAAGCTTGTTGGATTCAATATAACCATAGGAAACGTTACGTGGGAACAATGAAACGTTACTATCTACGATTGTTCAAACGTGAGCGATGAAATGCTCATTAAGTGTTGTGGAACAATAAAGCGTTACTATCTACGATTGTCCAGTAAGCGAAGAAATGTTCATTGTTGTGGAAACGGGAGGACTAGAGGTAAGTCGTTTGTGGTTTGGGCGCAGGTTTAGGATATTCGAGCAGGTTCGAGTACGTTGGTTTTTTTATATGGCACGGGTTGTTATAGGAATAAATGTGGTTAGATTGACCGACCGAACGTGAACGAAGTGAGCGTGAGGAGCATGGTAACGATGAATGAGGGAAGTGAGCATAAAGATGACTGAATAAGAACGAGATGTTCGACTGAATATGAAGTAAACACAAAGTTCGACTGAATATGAACGAAGTGAGCACAAAGATCGACTGAATATGAACGAAGTGAGCACAAAGATCGACTGAATATGAACGAAGTGAGCACAAAGATCGACTGAATATGAACGAAGTGAAGGCGAAGCAACCTGGTAGATGGCATTCTGAACGGGGACCAGGCTTAATTGACTGCAAATCGATCGAACGCGTGTGGACGAGTGCTGATATGGACTTGAATTGAAGACTGTGAAGTCGTGCGCGAAAGGGAATGCCCTCAGAGAGTTGACTTGACTCTAGTAATAGAAGAGCTCAAAGATGAGGTTTAGCCAAATAGGTCTCCTCTACACTTGGCTGCCCTTTCGAAGTTCCAAGATTACACGATCGAGTATTGAGAGGCGATATCCACGATTTCGAACCCAGTTCCCTTCGTGAACCTCTCGTCATTATCTGATACTCGTCAACTCTCAAGCAGTATTTGTACTCTTCAGACGATACTTTACCAACACATACCTCTCGAATTCACTCCCGAGGTTGCCAATTCATTACATTCTCTCAATTTTGAAACCTCCCTACGTTCACTTTGTTCACGTTCAGGCGAGATATGTCTTTTTTTTTCACCAATTAAAACACCGCAATATGGCTAACCCTTGGGCTAAGAGAGACGCATGGAGATTCGAAGGCGAGTTCTCGCGCATCAACAGATTCAAGAACGCGTTCCCCGGCTTCGGTATTGCTGTGGGTGCGTTTACTCTTTACCTTGCGTACGAGAAGTTCGTGAAGAAGGAGGAGCACCACCATTAGTTTCGGCGAAGAACGGGGGCGATGCGAACATGATGAGTAGTAAAGAATGCTATGTGTGATCTTGCGAGCCAGAAACGAACTGGACTACTAGCGGAAGGATCTAAGAACTGACGTGAACAGGACGCTAAATAGATTGTTGACCCAACACTGGATCAACTTGGAGGGCATGCTATGCAGCATAATACATGAATACAAAGCGATGTGTAGATGGGGTGTAGTGGCGACGTGGAAATGGGTGAGGAGGTAGAGCAGCCGAGTTGAGGGGATATGGTGCGAGGTGAAAAACCTGAGAATATTGCAATCTACAATAGTACTCTCTCGATAATTATCTCTCTATGTACATATATACCACATTGAAATGCTTAATATCGTCTATCATCATACTCAGTTCTTGTACTCTCTTTGAGCTGACATCGAATACTCAACATATTCCTCGTTGCGTTTAGTCTTCTCCTGAAGGTTCACATTTAGTCAAGTTTCAATCTGTCCTATCATGCTAGTCAGGTAGTCGAATCATGGCCCATGTTCAGTTGTTCACATTCGGCCATGCCCCTGATGTTCATTTGTCCACATTCGGTCCAATTTCATTAAAGCAAATCATGCCGCCTCATGTTCGAATATCATTTAGGTTATGCCGCCTCATGTTCCTTGTTTCAATTCGGTCGAATACCATAAGATCATTCTCCCATGTTCACTTGTTTCAATTCGGTCGAGTACGATAAGATCATTCTCCCATGTCACTTCGTCCACATTCAGTCGAGTTCACTGTGCTCCTCACGCACCCTTCGTTCAAGTTCGTCGCTACGTGGTCCACATACTCCCCTCCTCCGGAACATCCAACAACGCACCCATCGAGTCGTTCTTCCCCTCCTTTGCACGGGCAATCTTCGTCTTCTCCTGCGCAATCTGCGCCCAGTCGTTGATATACTGCTGCTCCTGCTGGAGACCCCACTCGACGTTCGTCACAGGGTACACCGCGCCGTACATGGACAGCTCCTCCCTCGAAACGGCCGAGTCCATTTCTTCCTGCATTCTCAACTGGTAGAACTCGTAGCGCGCCTTGTCGTACGCCTCAAACACGCTGAGCGGCTGCTCGGTCTTCTTCGACTCCAGCAACAAGTAGACTGTGCGCTGGACCACGCTCTCACCGTCGAGCGGCTTGTTGAACTGCAACATGGTGCTCCAGTCGCACTTTGCGTTGTCGTCGCCGGAGTTTTCCACGAGGTTCTTGGGGCGCGAGAACTCCCACGGGTGCTGGTGGAAAAAGACGTTTCTCAACTCGTCCTCGAGGAACTCCAACTTGGGCACGCGCGACACCGCGTTGTTGTGCTGTTTCCTGTCGCTGGCGTGCAATCTGGTCTTGTACATGAGCGAGTCCTTCTGCAAGAGCGAGAGCTTTGGGTCCGGCTGCTGTGCCGCGTTGTTGAACAAGTTCGGCTTCTTGGTGAGGTTGGTGTAGGGCGGGTATGTGCCCACGACGTCGTACCACGCGGGCTTCTCCTTCAAAACACCGACCTTGAGGTAGTGCGACGTTCTTTCGAGGACTGTTCTGGCCTTGGTCTGGATCTTCATGGTGAAAAAGTAGAGAAAAAAGAGAAAAGATGAAGAAGAAAAGAGAGAAAGGTGGAAAAGAGAGAGAGGAAGGTGGAAAAGAGAGATAGGAAGGTAGAAAAGAGAGACAGGAAGGTAGAAAAGAGAGATAGGAAGGTAGAAAAGAGAGATAGGAAGGTGGATAAGAGAGAGGGGAAGTTAGAAAAGATAGAGAGAGTTGTAGACGAAAAGGAGCAAAGGTAGAATGAGAATAGTGAGAAACATAATGTAGACAGTAGCCATGAAGTGCTGCCATGACCAGATCTCGACATACCACTGAAACACATGTTTACGGGTAAAGATACTCTTGGCCTCCACTCTAGCTCCGCTCTTACTATTTCCTGGGGGAAAAACTAATGGGAAGAGCGGACTAGAAGGAACTGTCTCAGTTGTACCATAAAACACTCAACGACATCATTCATCGTATCATATACAATCAGCATCAGCGACTGTCATTGATCCGTATCAGCCATACAATTAATCATCATCACCCATTACGACTACTCAATATCACCCATTGCAACAATCATCGTTACCATCATCACCCATTACGCTAAATTATCATTACCTTCATCAGCCATTACCTATATCAATAACCCATACCATACAATATCATACAATACCACTGCATTACATATCACTAGTATGCTCATCTCAAAAATACGACCTCCAGCCACAACCCTCATCCAGTCCGTCAAGCACAACCTTGAGTCCCACCATGAAGCCCTCGCGCGCTTCTACCAGACAGACGACATCCTCCAGCACTTGCTGCTGTGCGAGGCCTCCGTATTCCACTACAACCAGCAGGTGCTCGCGCTGCGACGGGAGCGCTTTTCGTCTCCGCGCGAGAAAAGCCCACACTACCACGACTTTATCCGCCAGCTCTACCCTTTGCGGCGCGAGTCCGCCATCGAGCTCACGGCCCGCGACAACGTCATCAACTGGTTCACCAACTCGTGCAAGTACTCGCGTGTGGACCACGCGGCGTTGTACGAAACGTACACCAAGCTCGAGGACCCGTTTTCTGTCTTGACCTTTGCGGAGTACGCGGACTTTCTCGAGCGTTTCGTGTTCCAGTACTCGAGTTTCCAGCGCCCAAACAAGTTGTCGGGGTCTACAGTTCACGGGCGTCCAGATGCGCTTCTTGTGTCGGACTTTACCGACATGATGGCCAAGCGGCGGGAGTATGTGCTGCAAATCAGCCGCATATTCAGCGATTTGAAGCGCCACGACTTGGAGTTGACGGTGGAGGAGCAGAATGCGATGGTTTACGCGTTGTTTTTCAAGGATCTGCCTGAGATTGTGGGGAGGTTGGATGCTATACCGGGTTTGGTGGAGGGGAAGTACACTCCTTTTAATGGGACGATTTTCGAGCAGATCAGGAAGACGATGGTGGCAAAGTTGGGGTTTGTGCCTGTGGGCACGCAGAACGTGTTGTTGTTTCACGCGATGCGGCATGGGGAGGGAGAAGTGGTAGAGCGGATAGTGGGCGATATGGTTGGGATTGGGAGGATTGGAGGGATTGAGGAAGAAAAAGGAATTGAGGAGAAAGGAAGGGGAATTGGGAAGAAAGGAAAGGGAATAGACGAGAAGATCGGAGGGAAAGGGATTGAGGATGACGGAAGCGGCGTTGAAGGAATTTTAGAAGCACAGGCAATAGGAAAAATCGAAGGAAAAGAATTTGAAGGAGTCCAAGGAACACAATCTCGATATCAAATTCAATCTCATTCTCCTCAAACTCAACCTAAATCTCATTCTCCACAAACTCAAACTAAATCTCATTCTCCTCAAACTCAACCTAAATCTCATTCTCCTCAAACTCAACCTAAATCTTATTCTTCCTCTCATTCTCATTCTCAAAACACCTTCTCTCCCAACGACAAAACATATGCCCTCCTTTTCGAGCACTATCGCAATGACTTGCCTGCCATCGAAAACTTACTCAAATCGTGCTCCTTCCTCTCCATCAACCTGGCCAACGCCTTGCTCAAGTCCCTCGCTCCCAACACCGCCCGCGCGTTCTTCACAAACTTCTTCGTGTCAGACCACGAAGACGAAGTCGCGTTGGACATATACAAACGCTTGGGCCCCGAGCAACGGAGAACGTACGACAGCATGGTGATGGTGAACGAGAACGTCGCACGGATTGCTAATACCCAACCCTCGCCATTTTGCGTGTATCCCACGGAACAGACCTTCAACATTGTACTTGGGCTCCCAAGTTCCAGTGCCAGCGAGTCTTTGGCGCTATTGGACCTCATGATGGACAGGTACGGGCTCCCGCCGTCGACGCGGATCTTCCGCCAGTTGTTTCAGCAGAAATGGGCGCTTGTGGACGTGGTGGCCCTCACGGAGCGTCTCATCGACTTCCACAGTAGCAATGTGAATCTCACACAGGACTTTGAACACCGGGGAAACGCGCAGTTTCTGGCACAGGTTGAGCAGTTTTTGACGGAGTGCAAGCGGGTGGATGTGCCGCAGCAGTCGTGGGTGAAGTTGACGGATGGGTTGATGGGGGACGTGTACGATGCATTTTTGAGGGGATTGGAGGAGAGCAGGGGGGAAAAGGCAAGGAGACAAATGGAGGAGGTGGGGAGGAAGAGGACGGAGATGGAGGCTAGGGTGGGGAGTTTGAGAGGGGAATATACGGGGAGCTCGAGGGATGTGCATGAGTTAGACGAGGTGAATTATGTGAAGAGGGGGTATTTGATGGACCTAGTATATTTAAGCGAACTGAATGAGTGACATTTGAGCGAACTGACATAATGAGTGACATTTGAGCGAACTGACATAAATAGTGACATTTGAGCGAACTGACATAATTAGAGCCTGTTCTGACTGACATAATCAGAGACTGTTCTGAGTGAACTGACATAATGAGCGACTATTACAAATGAACTGAGCATACAAGTGACTACTCTGAGTGAACTGAGCGTACAAGTGACTATTCTGATTGAGCTGAATTGAACATCCACAGCTCTGAGTGGACTGAGGAAGGTGAACCAAATGAGCTTGGAAGTGATGAGGATTTTGGTAAACATTCGAGTGGCTATATCGGAGCGATGTCACCAGCAATATGAGTGAACGAGAATGAATCGCACAAGATCAAACGAACAACAAGTGTGGCGGTATTGTGAACTACTAGCATTTGACCAGCAATAAGATGACCGAATGCGCACAAAGGAGATCATCAACAAGAGATCACCATTCATAGAACAAAGACCAAAAGAGCATAAATAACGAATTCAGTCTTAAATTTAACGATTAGAGTTCAGATGGTGGGAGAAGTATAGAATAATAGACAGTACAAAATTGGACGTAGTGTAAGCGCGTTCTTTTGTCTCATTTTTGTATGCCTTTTACGTTAATCCATCTACGTGTTCTAGCTTTTGTCTCATCTACGTGTTCCAACTTTTGTCTCATCTACGTGTTAGCTTTTCTATACGATTAAAATCTTGTGTTTTTCGCTTTTTCCAAATTTTCTCCAATTCTAACATGAAATTCGCAAGGCTGTGCAGAGCAATAGAGGAATCAGACGACGGAAATCAAAAGATGAATACTTAGACTAAGGAATCAAGATACAAGATGAATCACCCGCAATATGAAGCACAATCTGTGAGAATAAATGGCAACACTCAAAGTCACCCTACAAAAGCGTTTTGTTTCATCATGCAGATCTTTGCATCAGAACACATTCTAGAAAAACGAGAAAAAGAATAGGGAAGGAATTATATGGACCCATTGAAGCAGCAATTGAGGTCGTTGTTAAGATCTTGGATGAACTAATAGTGCACGCCTCGTAAAGTGATATCTTGGTGAGATGCACTTGTTGCCCGTAATATCTTGGTACTCTCAATAGTGCACGCGTAAGTAGATCTAGTATGTGCTCATTCATCGCTTCGCACACGTTCAATCACATTCGCACATGTTCAGAATGCTCCAGAATTCCAAACATGTCCAGAATGCTCCTAATTACAATCGCCCAAGTTCACGTAGTTGAATTGATTCGCTCACGTTCACGTTGAAATTCCAATCGCTTTAGTCAAAATTCACTTCCTCATTTTTGCTTCTGAAATTTATTGTTTATTGCTACCATGTCTGAAGACACACCAGTGGCTCCCACTAACGTAAGTACTCCGTCCCACCCAATCCCCTCACAATCACTAACCCCAGCCATCTGAGGTCCTCCAGCCCTCAGAACAAATCCCCCCCGACCGTGTCAACACCACCGACATGGACAGCTTCATCGCAACCAAGCAGAAGAAGGAAGAGGAATTGACTCCCTCTGACGACCTCGACCTCACCGGCGTCACCACCAAGCCGCCTCCGCGCAAGTCCGTAGAGCCCACGTACCGTGGGTGGAAGGAAGTCGGCCACTGGGAGCAGGAAGACGCCTTGACGTTTGAGGACGAAATTGCCGACCTCCTCTCGCGTGGATCCTTCTTCGACAAGTACCTCCCCAGTGTCGCGTACGGCGACTGGTACCACAACGTGGGGTACCTCGTTGTCGGGGGTCTTCTCTCGTGGATCTTGGGGTGGTTCCGCTTTTCCGTGGCACCGCTCTTTTTTGTTATGGCAGTGAGCTCTTTGCTCTACCGCACGTCCATCAGGAAGTACCGCACGGTGTTGCGTGAACGCGCGCAGCGCGAGTTTTCTGTCAAGCTGATTGAAGACGATTACGAGACAATGGACTGGTTGAACACGTTCTTGGAGAAGTTCTGGTGGTTCCTTGAGCCGTCCATCGCGCAGATTGTGTGCGACCAGGTCAACCCGATCTTGGCTGCGCTGCCTGCGCCAGGTTTCGTCAAAGCCCTCTGGATTGACAGCTTCACCGCGGGCACCAAGCCGCCCAGAATCGACATGGTCAAGACGTTGCACGGGACGAAAGACGACATTGTGGTGATGGACTGGGGGTTCTCCTTCACGCCAAACGCGATAGTGGACTCGACTGTGAAGCAAATGAGGAATGCTGTGAACCAGAAGACGGTGGTGAAGGCCAACCTTTTTGGATTCAAGATTCCGATTTCGGTTTCCGATGTTTCTGTCAAGGGAATGGCACGTGTGAGATTGCGGATGATGACGTCGTTTCCACACGTCGAAACGGTGAACTTTTCGCTCTTGGAGCCTCCACAAATTGACTTCAACAGCACCTTCCTTGGCCTGTGGGAGGTGCTCACGATTCCGGGTATCTTTCCGTTCATCAACGACATGATCAAGAAGTACGTTGGTGCGATGATCTTCTCGCCGTTGTCGTTCCAGGTCAACTTGCAGCAGTTGCTTGCGGGCAATGCGCTTGATGCCGCGATCGGAGTGTTGGTGATTGACGCCAAGAGTGCGAGCGGGTTGAGAGAGTCGAACTCGTTCGGCAAGACTGTGAACCCGTACTTGACATTCGGGTTCAAGGACGAGGTTTTGGCCAAGACCAAGTACAAGGAGGACACCACGAGTCCTGTGTGGAAGGAGAAGTTCTACATCCCTGTCAAGAGTGTTTCTGAGCCTTTGAACATTTCCGTTGTGGACCACAACAACAGGAGAACCGACCGGCAGATTGGCCTGGTGCAGTTTGATTTGGAGCGGATGCTCGACGACGACAAGCAGCCCGACTTGAAGGCGTCTGTGATCCGCAACAACAAGCCAGTCGGCGAGATTGCGTTTGGGTTGCACTTTTTGAAGACGTTGGAGCCTGTGAGGCAGGTGGACGGGGCGGTTATCCCGCCGCCCGACTTAAACACGGGTATCGCGAGGATCGAGGTTTCCGGTGCGAGACACTTGAAGGGTGGAGACAAGGGTGCTACGCTGTACGCTGAGATCTTCATCAACAGCGAGAACGTCACGACGACTGCCGTGCAGAAGGGCACGAACGACCCTACGTGGGGCGCTACGATTGAGCGTATCATCCACAACCGTGCAAAGGCGAGATGCAAGGTTGTGGTGAAAGACAAGAGCGGCAAGGCACTTGGACAGATCAATGCGCGTTTGAACGAGTTGATTGACGCGACACAGGTGGAGCTGACGTGGTTCCCGCTCACACAGGGCGGTGAGGTAAGTGTGAGCTGCAAGTGGAAGCCTGTTGCGTTGGTGGACCTGCCTGGGCTGGGTGGGTACACGCCTCCGATTGGAGCTGTGCGCGTGAGCATTGAACATGCCGAGGACTTGCGCAACTTGGAGCACATTGGCAAAGTTGACCCGTACGTGCGTTTGTTGGTGAATGGCTTTGAGAGGCTGCGCACGGCAGCGGTGGAGTCGACGTTGAACCCGACGTGGAACGAGGTGCAGTACTTTACGATCTCGTCGCCAAACCAGAAGTTGACCATCGAGGTGATGGACGTGGAGAGACGCTCGGCAGACCGCACGTTGGGGTCCTTTGACGTGATGTTGAACACGTTGATCAGCAAGGACGAGAAGGGGCAGTACTTGGAGAACATTGACCACAAGAAGCGGACCTCGAAGTTGATCCACAAGAAGGGGCCAAAGGGGTCTGTTACGTACTCACTTGGGTTTATTCCTGCTTTGCCGGTGATGACGCACGAGGATTACAGGGATGAGGAGAAGGACAAGAAGAGGGAGAAGAGGGAGTTGGAGAGAAAGGAGAAGGAGGAGAGGGAGAAGGCGGAGAAGGAGGGAAAGACGAAGAAGGAGGAGAAGGAGGGAGAGGCCAAGTCCACTCCAAAGGGTAAGAAGGAGGAGAAGACCGAGGTTGATGCTGAAGTCAAGAAGGAGAACGAGAAGATTGAAGAATCCCAGGACTCTACCAAACTCAGGTTGAAGTTGGACGAGCTTTTGGAGTACAAGAGCGGTGTGTTGATTTACGAGATTGGCGAGGGGACGATTTCGAAGAGCGACTTGTACTTGCAGGCGTTCTTTGACAACCACGGGCACCACGACTTTGTGTCGAGCAAGTTGAAGAAGGAGAACAAGATTGGCGCGACTGGCGATGTGGTGATCAAGGAGTTGGAGTGGTCGCAGGCCACGTTCCGTCTTGTGAAGAACAAGGACGACAACCGTGCGGAGGAGGCAGTTGCGGAGTTGAACATCCCCACGATCCAGTTGATCAAGAACGGTTTCGACAAGCCGACCACGTTGGAATTGAGCGGCGCTGCGAACGCGCAGTTCAAGATCCAGTTTGACTGGGTGCCGATCATCTACGAGCACGGCATTCCGGCGCAGGACTCGAGCAACAACCTGGGTAAGTTGGCGGTGAACGTGGTGCGTGCCGAGGGCTTGATGGCGGCGGACCGCAACGGCAAGAGTGATCCGTTCGTGGAGTTGTTCTTGAACACCAGCAACGAGCTGTTCTTCAAGACCAAGAAGGTGAAGAAGACCTTGGAGCCCACGTGGAACGAGAGCCACACCGTGGAGGTGATCAACAAGTACGACTCGGTGATCAAGGTGGTGTGCTACGACTGGGACATGGGTCCCGAGAAGAACGACTTGCTTGGAGTGGGGTACTTGGAGTTGGCTGACGTTCCCACGAACGGCGACGAGATTGAGGCCGAGGTTCCGTTGGTGACGGAGGAGGAGACGGACGGCGGTGTTGTGTACTTCAAGTTGTCGTTCAAGCCGGAGTTCATTCTCAACGTGAGACCGGCCAGCGGCACGAACATCGGTGATGCGTTTGGCACGGTCGGCAACGTTGGCCTTGGGGCCGGGAAGGGTGTTGCGAAGGGAGTCGGCAAGGGGCTCGGAGGGGGCGTGAAGGTGTTGAAGAAGGGGTTGAGTTTTGGAAGAGATAAGGATTAGATCGAGGGATGAGGAGATTGAGATTCGAGAAGATTTATTGAGAATTATTGAGAGAGTTTGTAGAGCGTAGTGGTGGGAAGGGAGGAAAGTGGAAAATGATACGACTTGAGTTGTCAATAGGATAAAGGCGGCTATTTTTGATGAAGTGACATTTCAGAGTGCGAAAGAATCTCAAATGTGCCACAAGAACCGTTGCAGGGATGGCTCATGGGAATCCAATTGACAATAACCTGATGTCTAGCTTTGAGTTAAATTTGACAATAACCTGACGGCTAGATTCGCATCCCTTCATGTCACGTCCATAGCTCATTATTACTTTTTCTCCCGCTTCGACTTGATCTCATCGCCATGGTGCACAAAAAAGAGGTTGCAAAATTTGGTAAAAATTTGCACAAACGAATACAAAAGTATACAGTGGGCAGGCAACAATTAAAAGTATAAAGTGGGCAGGCAACAATCAAAAGTATAAAGTGGGCAGGCAACAATCAAAAGTATAAAATGGGCAGGCAACAATCCCAGGATGATAGAAGGGGGGATATCAAGTTCAGAAAAGTTGCTCATTGGTCTGATCTAGACACTTCTGGTCATCGACATTTGTGGTCGGTCACTTGTAGTCCTTGGTCACTTGTGGTCGGTCACTGTAGTCCTTGGTCACTTGTAGTCCTTGGTCACTAGTAGTCATTGATCGATCTAGACACTTTAGCAATTGGCGAGATACGCAAGTCAATTGATCCAACGACCATCAAGTCATCACTGTTCGTAACGCTCGTGTCTGGTCACTGAAGATCACCTTAATTTCTCTTTTCTTTTGTTGCTCATTTTACTGATTCTCGGCCATTATTTGCACAATCACTTATCACTACTGAGTCCTGTTTACTCAATGTTGGCACTTTAGTCTGGATTCTCAATCAAATATCTCCATCAAATATCTCTAGTGTGTACCTCTGGTGTAGTGATGTTCGTGTTATTCTAGTGTTATCCTAATGTTATCCTAATGTTATTCTAGTGTTATTCTAGTGTTATTCTAGTGGTGTTCTAGTGATATTCTAGTGTTATTCTACTGTTCTATATTTCTACGGGCCTCGCATGCTCGCTGCTGTTTCTCTCCTCGCAGATTTTTCGCTCACGTAATTTTATTCTCTTTTTTTTTTCATCTCATCATGGACATCTCCAAACCAGTAGGGTCTGAGATCCTCAGTGTCGACTTCAGCGTCCTATCCGACGACGAAATCAGGCTGCTCTCGGCCAAGCAGGTCACCAACCCCGTTGTCTTCGACAACCTCGGGCACCCCATCTCGGGCGGCCTCTACGACCTCAGCATGGGCGCCTTCCTCCGCAACATCTGCCACACATGTGGGCTCGACGACAAGTTCTGCCCCGGGCACCTTGGCCACATCGAGCTCCCCGTGCCAGTCTACAACCCGCTCTTCTTCAACCAGCTCTACATCCTCCTCCGGTCCACCTGTCTCTACTGCCACCACTTGAGAATGGACGCCAAGGAGGTGCACGAGTACGAGTGCAAGTTGCGCTTGATCCAGTACGGGCTCCTCGAGGAGGCCGAGGAGTTGGAGAACCTCCGCCCCGTCAGCTTCGAGGAGGCCGAGGAGGGCGAGGACGACACCGTCAAGATCAACAAGGCGGAAACAAGCAAGTTGCGTGCGCTGAGGGACCAGTACGTGGAGCTTGCCATCGCAAAGGCCATGAAAGAAGGGCGCACAACTAGACAAGGTGTGCTTACCGCTTCTGTCAGCGACGAGAGAAAGAGAACCATCCACGCCTTCTACAAAAGAGCGTTGAGCAGGGGCAAGTGTGCGCAGTGCTCGATGTACTCGCCAACGTTCAGAAAGGACGGGTTTGTGAAGATCTTTGAGAACGCGCTCCCCGACAAGAAGTTGACCAACAACCGTGTGAAGGGTGTGGTGAGACCGGACATGATCAGAAAGGGCGACTCACTTCCCAACATCAAACACAAGGACGGTGCGAAGTACGTGTTGTCGACGGAGGTGCGCAACACGATGCGTGCGCTCTTTGAGAACGAGCAGGCTGTGTTTAGAGTGGTGTTCAACTCGAGGCCCAACACCGACAGTTTGGTGGTTGCCGACATTTTCTTCAAGCACACGATTCTCGTGCCTTCGACGCGGTTCAGGCTTCCGTCGAAGCTAGGCGAGGAGATCCACGAGAATGCACAGAACGAGCTTCTCTCGAACGTGCTCAAGACGTGTCTTTTGATCAGGGACTTGAATGAGCAGATTTCGGTCCAGTACAGGGCCAAGTTGTCTGTGGAGCAGCGCAAGATTGTGTTCAACCGGTTGATGAATGCGTTTGTGACTATCCAGAACGATGTGAATGGGTTCATTGATGCGACCAAGAACTCCAACGCGCCCGCCGGGAAGTTGCCCACGCCAGGTATCAAACAGGCGTTGGAGAAGAAGGAGGGGCTTTTCCGTAAGCATATGATGGGCAAGCGTGTGAACTACGCGGCCAGATCGGTGATTTCGCCGGACCCCAACATCGAGACCAACGAGATTGGAGTTCCGCCGGTTTTCGCGGTCAAGTTGACGTACCCCGAGCCCGTCACCGCGCACAACGCCGCGGCCATGCGCCAGGCAGTCATAAACGGCCCGGACAAGTGGCCGGGTGCGGTGCAGGTGCAGAACGAGGACGGGCAGCTCATTCTGCTTGTGGGAATGACGTTGGAGCAGAGAAAGACGATTGCCAACCAGTTGATGACGCCGTCTGCGGGCGCGTCGCCAGCTGTCAACAAGAAGGTGTACCGCCACATCCGCAACAAGGACGTGGTGATTATGAACCGTCAGCCCACGTTGCACAAGGCGTCGATGATGGGGCACATGGTGCGGGTGTTGCCGGGCGAGAAGACGTTGCGCTTGCACTACGCCAACACCGGTGCGTACAACGCGGACTTTGACGGAGACGAGATGAACATGCATTTTCCACAGAACGAGAATGCGCGTGCCGAGGCCATGAACTTGGCGAACACGGATTCGCAGTATCTCACCCCGACGTCTGGTGCGCCGTTGCGTGGTTTGATCCAGGACCACATTTCGGTGGGTGTGTGGTTGACCAACAAGGACTCGATGTTTGACAGGGAGACCTACCAGCAGTTGATCTACAGTTGTCTTCGTCCCGAGGATGGGCACACCAGCAAGGCGAGAATCGTAACAGTCAGGCCTGCGATCATCAAGCCCAGACCTATGTGGACCGGTAAGCAGGTCATCAGCACCATCATGATGAACATCACCCCGGAGGGTGTTCCGGGCCTCAACTTGGTGCTGAAGAACAAGATCAAGAACGAGTACTGGGGCGAGGGGTCGAGCGAGAACGAGGTGATTTTCCGGGGCGGTGAGTTGGTGTGTGGTATCCTTGACAAATCGCAGTACGGAGCGTCGCAGTTTGGTATGGTGCACTCGCTCCACGAGGCGTACGGGCCGACTGTTGCCGCGCAGTGTCTTTCTGTGCTCGGGCGTCTCTTCACCAACTACACCATGATGCAGGCCTTTACCTGTGGTATGGACGACTTGCGGTTGACCGCCGAGGGCAACCAGTGGAGAAAGGACATCTTGAAGCAGCTGGTGGACGTGGGACGTGGCGCTGCTGCCGAGGTGACGAACCTCGGCGAGGAGACCAGTCCCACCGACCCTGAGTTGCTCCGCCGTCTCGAGGAGATTTTGCGTGACGACAACAAGTTGGGTATTTTGGATGCGGTTACGCAGTCGAAGGTGAACGCGATCACCTCGCAGGTGGTGGCCAAGTGTGTGCCAGGCGGAACCATGAAGAGATTCCCGTACAACTCGATGCAGGCGATGGCGTTGTCTGGAGCCAAGGGGTCCAACGTGAATGTCTCGCAGATCATGTGTCTTTTGGGGCAGCAGGCGTTGGAGGGTCGCCGTGTGCCGGTGATGGTGTCAGGAAAGACGTTGCCTTCGTTCAAGCCGTTCGAGACCGATGCGCGTGCGGGAGGGTACATCAAGGGCCGTTTCTACTCGGGAATCCGCCCCCAGGAGTACTACTTTCACTGCATGGCGGGACGTGAGGGTTTGATCGATACTGCGGTGAAGACGTCGCGTTCGGGGTACCTCCAGCGTTGTTTGACCAAGCAGTTGGAGGGTGTGCACGTGAGCTACGACAACTCCGTAAGAGACGGAGACGGCACGTTGATCCAGTTCTTGTACGGTGGCGATGCGATTGACGTGACCAAGCAGCTGCACATGAACGAGTTCCAGTTCTGCGTGGACAACTACGACGCGTTGCTTGCGAAGAACTCGCCGCAGTTTGGGTCCGCCCACTTGGACACGGACACCGCGGGGCCGTACATGAAGAAGGTCAAGAAGCAGGCCAAGAAGCAGGAGAACGTGCCGCACTACGAGCAGGTGAGCAAGTACGACCCTGTGTTGAGTGTGTTGAACCCGTCGCGGTACTTGGGAGCTGTTTCCGAGAGGTTTGAGGAGAAGTTGGATGGGTTTGTGAAGAACAACGAGAAGCTTTTCAAGAAGAAGGGTGAGAAGGGAGATAAGACCATCACTGAAAAGAAGTTCCGTGCGCTCATGCAGCTCAAGTACATGCGTTCGTTGATCAATCCCGGTGAGTCTGTGGGTATTGTTGCTGCACAGTCCATTGGTGAGCCATCCACCCAGATGACGCTTAACACCTTCCACTTTGCCGGTCACGGTGCAGCGAACGTCACATTGGGTATTCCGCGTATGAGAGAGATCATCATGACTGCTTCTGCTGCGATCAAGACGCCGCAGATGACGTTGCCGATCTTGAAGGACGTGAGCGACGACACAGCCGATGCGTTCTGCAAGTCTGTGGCGCGTGTGGTGTTGTCGGAGTTCATCGACCGCGTGGTGGTGACGGAGCGCACGTCTGCGACGCCCAGTGGCGAGAACGTGCGTTCGTACGACGTGCGTTTGCGCTTCTTTGCGCGCAACGAGTACCAGGGCGAGTACGACGTTTCGTCCGAGTACCTTGCGGACGTGATCACGTCGCAGTTCCTCAAGAAGTTGGAGTTGCAGATCATCCGCGAGATCAAGAAGCAGAAGCGCAATGTTTCGGTGGACGTGGGCAAGTCGAGCGGAAAGGACGACTTCGAGCGTCTCGCACGTGTTTCGCTTGACGATCCTGAAGATGGCGATGACGAGAAGGAAACCAAGCAGGCTGTGCTGTACGACGGCCCAGACGACGACGAGATTGAGACTATGACTCGTGCGGAGGAGACCTCGGACGAGGAGGGCACTCCAAGCGATTCTGAGTCGGAGTCCGACGAGGAGATGGCGCCAGCTCCCGTCACTACCGAGATGTCTCGTTCTGCACGTGACCGTCAGGCTGAGGTTGTGACTGCGCACAACATTGTGACCAAGTTCGACTTTGACGATGCTGAGGGCGAGTGGTGTGCGTTCACGATGGAGGTGCTGGGCAACGACATCCAGAAGATCTTGATGGTGAACATTGTGGAGGAGTTGTGCCGCAAGGTTGTTGTGCGTGAGATTCCGCAGATTGGGCGCTGTTTGCACCCGGCTGTGGGTGTGGACGGCAAGCGTGTGTTGACCACGGAGGGTGTGAACTTTCCGCTGATGTGGGAGATGGACGACTTCATTGACGTGAACAGCATCACGTCGAACGATGTTGCTGCTGTTTTGCGCACCTATGGTGTGGAGGCTGCGAGAAACACCATTGTGAACGAGATCTACAGGGTGTTTGACACGTACGGTATCTCCGTGAGTTCGCGCCACTTGGACTTGATTGGTGACATGATGACGAGGGAGGGTACGTACTTGGCGTTCAACAGACAGGGCATGGAGGCGTCGACGTCGTCGTTCATGAAGATGTCGTACGAGACGACTTGCCAGTTTTTGACAAAGGCAGTTTTGGACAGTGAGAGGGAGAAGTTGGAGTCGCCGTCGGCGAGGATCGTGACGGGTAAGTTGAGTAATGTGGGTACGGGTTCGTTTGATGTTTTGGCGAGGATGCCAAAGGTTTGAGTGAACAGAGCGAAACGCTAAGGTGATTTTACATGAGTGAACAGAGCGAAACGCTAAGGTGATTTTACATGACAGAGCGAAACGCTGAGGTGATTTTACATGAGTGAACAAGTGCACTATAATAGCGAACATGAGCGAGTTGAACATTGGAAGGTGGCGAATGAGCATGAGCAAACATTTAAGGTGGATTTTAAGTGGCGCGAATGTGATTGAGGTGTACATGTGTATAGAGGAAGATATCAATAAAAAGAATAGTTTGGGAGTGTAGCGATATGAGTGAGCTGAGGAAGTCAACATGAATTGAATTGAATATGAAACGAGCGAACATGATTGAACATGAAACGAGCGAACATGAATTGAGAATATGTAAACGAGCGAACATGAGCGAATTGGGAATATAAACGAGCGATCATGAACGAATGAGAATATAAACGATCGAACATGAGTGAATTGAGAATATAAACGAGCGAACATGAACGAATTGAGAATATGCAAACTGATGCGAAGGACTGAGTTTAAGTAAGCCAAATATAACTAGCGAGTGGTAACAAAAAGTAATTCATACCGGAGGATCTGTACCACCTAGTTTTCTTCAAAGTTCAGTTGATTGCTTTGTGTGCCGCTAGTTTTATTCAAAGTTCAGTTGATTGCTGGTCTGCTACGAATTCAAAAAAATGATTCCGCCCAGGATCGAACTGGGGACGTTCTGCGTGTTAAGCAGATGCCATAACCAACTAGACCACGCAACCATTTGTTGAAAGTTTACGCACCTGGGAATGTACAAAGAAGTGAAAGAGACGTGAAAGGGTGGGAAGTTGGGAAGGAGAGAAAGCGACTCAGTTGTTGTACACGGGACGTGAGAGGCCGAGAAGGAGAGAGTGAAATGGTGGTAGTAGTAAAGATGGCAGCAATACTTATTGAACTGGTGGCAGTAATTCAGAAATACTTCTTAAACTGGTGGCAGTAATTCAGAAATACTTATTGAACTGGTGGTATAGGTAACACACGACGATACAGAAAGATCAACGACCTAAGCTCAAAATTCATTCTATTAACTCACACGAGCAGTCCGTCAAAATATTGCCCGTCAAGTCTATTTCCTTAAAATATGGCTCTCCATTTTGACATAATTCTGGTTGCAAAAAATGCTGTGTGACAGATCTGTCATCAGATCTCACCAATTTCTTCACATCCTACTTCAGTTGTGTTGCTGATTACAATCATTGTTCCTTTGTTTGCTTTTCCTATCCAGTCATTGGTATCCTCGAACCTCTCGTTCGCTTTTGGCTGTTGTTGTTGTCGCTCGCTTCACCACATTCACTTATGGCTGTTGTTGTTGTCGCTTCACACGTTCACAGGTCGCTGTTGGCTACTTTTATTATCTATATGTTGTATGCAGCAATCAAGAACGTCAAAAGGAACGAAATCTTGAACCCTACCTTGTTGAATACCAAGCTCTTGACATCGAACTTTTCGCGGCCCACGTTGATGATTGCATTCCACGGAATGGTGACAATACCCCGGGATTCCAAGAACAGCAAGAAGAAGTACAGCGAGATGGCCAATATCGAGATCACACTGGACAACTTGCCGATGATGATGCCAACAAATAAACCAGTAACCGATCCCAACGTCAATTCCTCGTAGCTCACTCTCTTGCCGCCAATCAACGCCAGCTTCGCCTCCTCCAATTTCACCGCAGGCGCCGACAGCTGCACAGCCACGTCGTTTGCAATCGTGGAGTTGTTGGCAGCGGCGAATGCGAAACCGAGCGCCGGAAGTGACCACAACAACGAAGGTCTTCTGGCTACCAAAGCGTGTGATCTGGTCCCGAAAGTTCTCACCGGACCGGCCCTGGCGAATTGCCTAGAGATTCCAGCTCTAGTGAGGGAAGCAAGAGGCTTGAGCCCCATTGGCTTTAATCCGAGAAGCATCCGTGGCATTATGGTGTTCATTGAAAAGATCATGTGTGTGAATTTGTTGGGTACAGCAATCTTGCCCCACCATTCATATACTGGGTCACGTGAGATGAACATGAGATGCAGAGAAGGGATGACAGAGAAGAGAAGAGAAGAGAGAGAAGGGATGAGAGAAGAGAAGGGACAAGAGAAGTAAGGGAGAAAAGAAGGGAAGGGCAACGGGTGAAAGAATAGGAGAAGGTGTTAGGATGATATAGAGACAATGATAGAGAGAATAGTAAGGACGATACTGACATATTGAGGGAATGAGTAGAGATCAGAATTAAGAGGTACTGAGAGCTTACAAAAGTGCCATACAGAGAATGGAGTAAGCGAACAGAACTGAAGTATAGAACAACAAGAATACATGTTTTGACTGCATACTACAGACACAACTGACAGCGAACTCATTTCAACCCACGCCACACACTATCTAAAAAGTGAGGAAAGTGGGAGAATAGGAAGTACCAGAAACATCAGACTCCACTGCTGTGGGGATTGAGGGGACAAGTGGGGCCAATAAGCAATTACCAAGCACCAAAAACGGACGTACTCAAAAAGAGCGGTTTGAAAATGGGCCAAGGAGATTTTATGTGCCTCTACCAACTCTTATTGTGTTGGAATCTCGTGCGGCCACCGAAAAGATGCCGCATGTTCACCACAAAAACAAGCCAGTGAAGGATGACCACTACCCCCGTCTACGTCATGCGTAGACTTACATAGACTCTTTTTGATCGCCTTCGTGTCCGTACGGCCCCTCACGAGCATTTTTGCCACGCCTTTAAGGGATGCTTACCTAAGCAGTCCTTGCAGACGGGCCGAAAAAGTATGCAGGCAGGATGGTTATTGTACCGCCGTCGTTTTCAGTTCAAGGCTACTGATGAAAATTTTCCATAGCGGGTGTCCCTGTGTATAGTTTTGGGAAATATCAAACCCGTTTTGGCTGGCTAGCGGGCTGAGATTACATAAAAGTTTTGTGAATATATATATTCTGTCGTTGCCCGGGTAGGAGGTTGGCTGCAATTCATTCAACCGAAATGTTCCAAAGCTTCACTCGCAATGAGGATATCAACTATTCGCTAGACAAGAACTATAACTGCTCGCGAGACACGTTAGACAATTCGCGCGACAACTACTTGGACGATTCACGCGGCATGGATGAGGACTTCCACATGTTTGGCTTCAACGAGAACGCTGCTCAGGAAGTCGCCCCCAGTGTGTGGCTCGGTCCGTACCAGAGCTTGACATCGGGCTTCATGGGCGCACACAACAACGTGAAAATCGTGGTTAACTGCGGGGACACATGTGGGTTTCTCCGTGTGCTAGAGACGGTAGCGTTGTCGTCGGACGTGATGGTGTTGAGCTTGGACCCCGGTTTTCTGGATGAGGTCTCACGCGATGCCTCGGCACAGCTCCGGCAGTTCATCCGGCAATTTAACCGCATTCTACAAAACTACCTCACACACTTCTATAGCAACAACCCTGAGTCGGCGAACTTGATCCACGAGCTCCCGCATGACAACCAGTTGGCGTTGTCATCGCCAATTTTGACGGGGAACCTCCAATCGCATTTCTTCAACTTGACGCGCTTGATGAAGTTGTTCAAGACAATCAACCCCCTGAGCGAGGTGTTGATTGTGAGCGAAAGCGGCAACTCGAGCTTGTCCACCGCGTTGTGCATCGCGTACCTCATGGACACGTACAACTACAACATCCCGTCGGCATTCAGGCTCCTCACAAACGCGCGTTCGTCGGTGCGGCCGCTCAACTACAACTTCTACGACGACTTGCTCATGATCGAGAGCTTGAAGAAGTTTGGCATGGAGAACAACGCGCTTAAGGAGAGGCGGCCGGGCTTGTTGATGACGAACTGCAAGTTGAAGCGCCAGCAGGATGAGGTGGATTATGTTTGTGTGGGGGGGACAAAAAGGAAGAGGTAGAACACAAGTGGACAAAAAGGTAGAACAAGAGGCAACGCGAGTTGCATTAAAAGAGTTACCACAGTACAGGGTAACATCAAAGGGGTACACCCTAGTGTATTATATTAACGGAATTATGGCGGAACTACTGTAGAATTGCCGTGCATCGCACATCGTGAGATTATTTCCCTAAGCGGACACAGAAAAATGAACATGCTTGGGAGTGACGTTTACGGTTCGAAGGAATGGTATGTGCTCTGTGCAGGGACACTAGAGTTTTGTATGGGTACGCTTTCGGCCACAAAATAGAGTCTGTGATAAAGATCGCTCTGCGGATGATGCATGGTCATTGGTTCATATTTGATGGTCTATTTGTATTATCTTCTATGGTTCATTCCTTTACCAGCTCAAGTTCACTAAGTATGTTGCTTCGTTGATGAACGCTACGTGTTTGTCGATTCGCTGGATGCAGTATTCGTCCACTGCTCATGAACGCTCTGTGTTTGTCTATTCGCTGCTCATGAATGCTCTGCGTCCTTTCGCTGCTCATGTTCACTGTGTGCGTTCACATTTGCTTCGCTCATGCTCACTCTATGCGCTCATGTACACTCTATTCGCTCATGTTCACTCCACTCGCTCATGTTCTTCTATTCTGGCACCGACAACCCCACCATATTTGCCGTCTTCCTCACATTGTCGTCCTGCTGGAACGTCAATCCCGGGTTGTACCTCTCCAACAACTCCGTGTAGGTCCTTTGGCTCCTGAAGAACTCACTGACATTGCTCAAAAAGTTCACCTTGTGTGCGCTGCCCCCCTCCACCAAGACGTCGTAGAGTTTCGAGTCGGTGAGCGTGTCACTGCTGCTGTCGGTCAGCTTCAAGGCCGCTATCTTGTCGTCGATCGCACTAACGTCCTTGTTCTCCTTGAGTGCAGTCAATTTCTGGTACTGAAGGAGAGCGCCCTGCTTCTCCAAGTCCTTGGAGTTGTGGGCAGCATTGGCTTTGTTCTGCAACACAACCAACTCCTGGTACACGCTTTTGGTGGCGGTTTTGAGGGACGGGAGGGTTCTGAGTGACATGGTGAAAAAGTAGAAAAAGAGAGTATTAATAAGAGAGAAGATAACAGAGAGAATAACAGAGCATAAGGGAAGTCGCAGTGATACACGATGTGGACATGAATCACATAGATGCTGCGTATCATCTGATGTGGTACATTGACATGGCAGTACATGTTTACTTCTGCACAAGAACCAGATACATCTTAGCGATATCTGGTGTACCTAACCAGTACTGTGGCGTGACCGGTAGATATGGCGGAAGGAGAATCAACTTTTAGAAGCTGATATCAACAAGTTTTAGAAGCCACTGATATTAGCAAGTTTGAGAAGCTGATATTAACAAGTTTTAGAAACTGATATTAACAGTTTTAGCGAACCCACTGGTACTTTGGAGCTCGAGTTTCGTGCTCCAAACATACCGAAGCAAACGATTAAAAGGCATTTTTTTCAAATTCCATGTCAGGAACCCGATGTCGTAGATATGTCGTTTTCTATGATTTGACAGGCAGTTTTACTGAACATATCTTCTTCAATAATTGACTTCCATATTTCTAGTTTCACTTACCGTTTGTTCACCCGCTCAAGTCATCCCCTACTAATAGAATATATCTCAAGTAGTGGTATTCTCTGTTGACTCAGACGTTCAAAATTACCTTTTATTTGTTGACTCGCTCATGTCAGTATCTTTTACTCGCTCATGCTCACTCATCTCTCACCCTATCATCTTCTCTGTATATATCACGTGCCCCAAAACGTGAATTCTTTCCGAACTCCGAGCCCCATCCGGCGGCCAATCAAAACGCTCGCAGACCCGGCTCCGACAACACCTCTTCCCTCCCCGATCCTGCGAACGAGGCCATCGGGCTGCTCGGAGAGAGTCCCAGACGCCTAATTCCACCAGCTGCTACACGCCCACCTCTTCCGCACCATCCCCTCCGGCTCAAAGTGCCTCCTTACATCTCCACTCCCCATGGTTGGCAATTTTTTCGGGAAGGATAAATTTTTTTAATACAAAGCGATAATTTGATTTCCTCCTTTCATCGCCACAACACACAATGCTCAGATCTGTCATTGCACCAAGAGTAAGTAGATAATAGGTTCCTTGGCGCATTCCAGACCGTTCCAAGATTCCACCCGGTCGCATACTAACTTCAGACCTCTATCCGCTCGTTGGCTACTTTCGCCTCGCCGGATTCTGTCTTGCCAAAGAAGTACGGTGGAAGATACACTGTGACTTTGATTCCAGGTGACGGTATCGGTCAGGAGATCACTGACTCGGTCAAGACCATCTTCAAGGACCAGAACGTCCCTATTGACTGGGAGCTCGTTGACGTGTCCGGTCTCGAGAACAGCGGCAAGAACGGTGTCGCTGAGGCCGTTGAGTCGTTGAAGAGAAACAAGGTCGGATTGAAGGGAATCTTGTACACCCCTACTGGCGGTTCCGGCCAGTCCTTGAACGTTGCATTGAGAAAGGAGTTGGACATCTTCGCTTCCCTCGTGTTGATCAAGAGCATTCCAGGTGTGAAATCCAGATTGGACGGCATTGACTTCGCTCTTGTCAGAGAGAACACCGAGGGTGAGTACTCCGGTTTGGAGCACTCCTCGTACCCGGGTGTTGTGGAGTCGTTGAAGATCATGACCAGATTCAAGTCCGAGAGAATCGCCAGATTCGCGTTCGACTTTGCCAAGAAGAACGACAGAAAGTTGGTTACTGCCATCCACAAGGCCAACATCATGAAGTTGGGTGACGGTTTGTTCAGACAGACCGTCAAGGACATTGCGCAGGACTACCCGGGCATCGAGGTCAACGACCTTATCGTTGACAACGCGTCCATGCAGGCTGTTGCGAAGCCAGAGCAGTTTGACGTCTTGGTGACTCCAAACTTGTACGGTTCGATTTTGTCGAACATCGGTGCTGCTTTGATTGGTGGTCCAGGTTTGGTTCCAGGTGCCAACTTCGGTAGAGAGTACGCTGTTTTTGAGCCAGGTTGCCGTCATGTTGGCTTGGACATCAAGGGCCAGAACACCGCCAACCCAACCGCCATGATTTTGTCTGCTGCCATGTTGTTGAGACACTTGGGTCTTAACGAGTCTGCTGACAAGATCTCCAAGGCCACCTACGACGTGCTCGCTGACGCGCAGGTTAGAACCAAGGACATTGGTGGTTCTTCGTCGACCACTGAGTTCACCGACGCTATCCTCACCAAGTTGAACTAGGCGTGTAGTAAGATATATTCTGGAGAAGTGTAGGCGAGTCAAAGCTGAAAAAGTTGAATAAGTCTCATCTGCGAAGCTGATGAAACAGGAAGTGTAATCGGCGAAGCCGACAAGGCAACATTGTATTGAGTAAGAAATAAGTCGACTGACAAGACAGGAAGTTCAATAAGCGAAGTCAGGAGTTGAAGAGGATAAAGTTGAAGAGGATAGAGTTAGTCGAAGAGGATAGAGTTAGTCGAGGAGGATAGACTTTGGGTAGATTGAGATTCAAAAAGTTGATCGAGGTAGCCGATGACACTTCCAAAGAGTATTGAGTCAAATGAGCGAACTGATGAGACTCTAAAGAAAGAAATTGGCGAAGTCGATGAGAATTGAAGTTGTGTCTATGCCCATGGCAAGCGGGTTTATCAGCGGGCCTGCGATACAAGGTTGGAGAGGACGCACAGCGAACGAGGTATGCCAAAACCAAGCTGATGAGAGATGTGCACTCGGAAGCTATTGGACCTTGAGGGTAAGACGGTAATGGATATGAACCGGAAGCTATTGGAGTCAAGACGGTAATGGATATGATCGGAAGCTATTGATTGTTAAGACGGCAATGGATAATCGGAAGCTGATTCTGGAGGCACAAGAGATGTGAATAGTAATTGATATTTTATAGCAGACCAACTTTCAATAATGAATAATTTCATTTTATAGCCAACTAATAATGATTATTTCATGGTTATGAGTTGTTGGGGAATTTTCCATCACTAAAAGCTTGGAGAAAGCTTGGAGAAATGGTGTAGTTAGATATAGTAGAGGTGGTATTGAAGAGATTCCAATGCCACTGGGTCATAGTGAAATCGGATACTAAAAGAGACAGAAATCGATACTGATGAATAAATTGGGCACTCATGATTGGCTGCTCAGACACCGGAAATTGAAGACTGAACTTGACTCCGTCAGCTCCCATACACCATACACACTAACCCTCTGTTGAGTAGCTCCTCAGATTCGCTTCGCTCATGTTCGGGCTGACTCATATTCATCACCTCACGTGGCGAAAAATTCTTATAAAACCTACGTCCATCGTTTTTCTCCGTTTTGCTTTTAACGAGACTCGTTCATTACCAGAGTGGTTCTTATCTAGCAAGCTAACAATATGTGTGACGTCGTTTTAGGATCGCAGTGGGGAGACGAAGGAAAAGGCAAGTTGGTCGATGTGTTGTGTGACACCATCGACGTGTGTGCCAGATGCCAGGGCGGAAACAACGCCGGCCACACCATCGTGGTGGGCGACAAGAAGTACGACTTCCACATGTTGCCGTCCGGCCTCGTGAACCCCAACTGCATCAACCTCGTCGGGTCCGGTGTGGTTATCCACGTGCCGTCGCTCTTTGAGGAGTTGAGCAATCTCGAGAAGAAGGGCTTGGACTGCCGCGACCGTTTGTTCATCTCGGACCGTGCGCACCTCGTGTTTGACTTCCACCAGAGAACCGACAAGTTGAAGGAGGCCGAGTTGTCCGCCGACAAGAAGTCGATTGGTACCACCGGCAAGGGTATCGGCCCAACCTACTCCACCAAGGCGTCCAGATCTGGTATCAGAGTGCATCACTTGGTGAACAAGGACCCTGCCGCGTGGGAGGAGTTCAAGAAGAGATACTGGCGTCTTGTCGAGACCAGAATCAAGAGATACGGGGACTTTGACTACGATGCCGAGGCTGAGTTGGCCAGGTACGAGCAGTACAGAACGGAGTTGGCTCCGTTCGTGGTGGACTCGGTCGACTTCATGAACAAGGCCATTGTCGACAAGAAGAAGATCCTTGTTGAGGGCGCCAACGCCTTGATGTTGGACATTGACTTTGGCACGTATCCGTTTGTGACGTCGTCGTCGACGGGTATTGGTGGAGTGTTGACCGGTTTGGGTATCTCGCCCAGACACATCAACAACGTGTACGGTGTCGTGAAGGCATACACTACCAGAGTTGGCGAGGGTCCTTTCCCATCCGAGCAATTGAACGCCGAGGGCGAGCAGTTGCAGACTGTGGGTGCCGAGTACGGTGTGACCACTGGCAGAAAGAGAAGATGCGGGTGGTTGGACTTGGTTGTGCTTAAGTACTCCAACATGATCAACGGGTACTCGTCGCTCAACATCACCAAGTTGGACGTGTTGGACGGGTTCAAGGAGATCAAGATCGCGGTCAGCTACTCGTTGAACGGCGAGAAGTTGTCGAGTTTCCCTGCTGATTTGATCGACTTGGGCAAGGTTGATGTTGAGTACGTCACATTGCCTGGTTGGGAGACTGACATCACCAAGATTAAGACTTACGAGGATTTGCCAGAGAATGCCAAGAAGTACTTGGCGTATATTGAGGAGTATTTGCAGGTTCCGATCCAGTGGGTTGGTACTGGTCCAGCGAGGACGTCTATGTTGGAGAAGGCGATCTAACCGACGGGAGGTAAGATCAGCAGGAATCAATGGTAGACTAGAGAATATCCCTGCCGTTACGCGTAGGGAGTAGATCTATAGGAATATAAACCGAGCGTGAGAGTGACGTGAGGATAACTGAGGAGATGTACGAGAATGTGAGATCTACAGAGACAAACGAGGAAATGTAGGAAGATAACGTGAGATCTAATAACTGAGGAACTGTAGGAACATATCGTGAGATCTAATAACTGAGGAAATGTAGGAACATGTCGTGAGATCTATAGAGACGATCAGAGCGTGAATGTGTGAGGATGACCGAGGGAAATGCAGCGTGAGATCTACAGGAACCGCGAGGGTGAGGTGATGAAGAGAAGCAATATTAGTAAAAGAATATTGAAGTTAACGGACTGAACGAAATCAGGTGAAATGTTGGAATAAAGAAAACATTAGCTGTCTCTTGCTACGACTCCGTTTTTTGGTTTCCCATGAACACTTGTGAGATCTTGCCACATCTGGGTCATTCATAAGAAAGGTTGTCAGATGTCAGTTGGTAGTAGTAGTTGTTGGTAGTTGTAGTTGTCCTTGGTAGTAGTAGTCATTGGTATTTGTAGTTGTCGTTGGTAGTAGTAGTCGTTGGTAGTTGTAGTTGTCAGCCCTTATCTCCCTCCGTTGAATGTTCCCCCTCACCCGACTTTTTTGGCACGCGGGGATAAAACCCCACAATCCACACTTCTCTTCCAATGGACTTGTTTGTGTCTACCCAGTCTGCTGGAGGTATACGAGGTATGTCTTTGCGGCAGCGGGATAGAGCCTACTAACACCCAGTCGTTGCTTTGTCTCGTGACCAGCGCTTGGAGATCAGAAACAGCCCATACCAGAACGAGGACAAGGAGACTATCGCACAGACCAAGTATTTCAGTTTTGCCAACAAACACTTCCTAGCCATCGTCAAGCGGTCGGGCTTGGTGCAGTTGTACGAGCGCACACACGCGAAGTACCAATTGTGCAAGGAGTGGAAGAACTCCACCAATTCCGCGAGCGATCATGTGGTGGCGATCGGTGTACTAAGCAAGCAGTTTCTCTATACGTGCTCGTTGGAGGGCAAACTCATTCTCCGTGACTTGGTCAATGACGACGCCAACGAAAGCTACATGGTGTACATGGTCCACAGACTGGTGGATGTGCAGCTCACGCAGCACGGGAAGCGCATCCTCGTTGCGTGTGCGGGAGGGGACGTGGATTTGCGTATTTACGAGATCGACTCGGACAGGTCCGTGCTGAGGAGGTGGCACGTGAAGTCTCTATATCCAGTGTGGAGTTCTAGGGAGAGGGAGATTGAGAGATTTGATGGTAGATGTGAGAGCAGATGTGCAAATGATGAGAGTCATGAGGACACATATACGATGAGCAGTGAGGGAGACAGATATACGATGAGCAGTGAGAGAGACAGATATGACTCCAATGACGATACACATTACAACAGACGTGATTACAGACATGACAGACATGATATTAGCCATACTACCCTCGATAACAGACATGATATCAGATTGACCGCCTTTAGTGAAAACAAGTCTTTTGCTGCCCCTGTCACCCTGGTGTGCTTTCTCAACGGGGGCCAGGTGGCTTGCGGGAGTAGATTTGGAACAATTTTGATTTACAATGTGGCACACGACCTCAAAGTTGCGTCCACTCAAGTCTCCTCCTTCGCAATTTCCTCCATGACCAAATTCATGGACGACTACTTGATCTACAGCGATTCCATGTCACAGGTGGGCATATTGAACACGCAAACATGCAGAGTGGTCCTCAAATTTGAGGGATTGGACTTTGGTACGGCTGCAGCCATTAAAATCGTCGCTCCATCCACGTATAGAGGCAAAAAGCTCCGGTTTGCACCGATATACGTCGTTGCCACCACCATGGATAAGCGGCTTGTCATACACAAGTTGTATGATGACGGGGACCTTGAGGAAAAGGTTAATTTGAGGATATTCTCCACGGTTGCAACTACTGTTGAGATCGCGAGTGTCAACAACTACGCGACCCTTAACAGGCTTTTTGGAGATGACTTGTATGAGGATTATGAGATGCTGGAGAGCGATGATTCGTTTGTTGTGCGGAAGCGGAAGAGCGTCAGCGTGCCCTTGCCTGTGGTGGAGGAGGATGTGAAAACGAAGCGGAAGCAGACCGAGAAGGTGATTGAGAAGGCGTGAGGAGACTGAGGAGGTGAATGAGAATGATTGAGAAGGCGTGAGGAGATTGAGGAGGTGCATGAAAAGGCGTGAAGTGAAGCAGACCAAAGACGAGAATGAGGAAACGATATGTGATGAATGAAGACAATGATATGTGATGGATGAAAACAATGATATGTGATGGATGAAGGCAATGAAATGTGATGGATGAAGGCGACGAAATGACAGTGATGATAAAGTGACGAGACATGAATGAATACACTAGTGATGCGCTAGTGCATGTATAGTGACGCACTGTAAATTTTATAAGGCGTACACCAGAAGTGTAGATGTGAAAGTGTAAGTAAAGAGTGTAGAATTGATAGCTTTGATCCTGCATTTTCTCCCTTGAACGAAATGACAAAATAGAATCACTCTTGGTCTTTTGCTGAAACTCTCTGAAATCGGCACTAAACTCGGGTGTCCACAATTTCTGTTCGCTCTGGGAATCAGTTACGCAGTTGCTCACCGCTCTGGTTCGCTCACTTCCACTTATATCCCACTGTAACTCGTACCGCGTAGTTATCGCGAGTCCCATATGGAGACACTTTCATCAAATCGTCCTCGGTATAGAATAATACGTAGTCGTCGTATTGATAATTGAAATGGTAGGGACTCAAGGCATCTATTTCAGCATGGTTGACATGAATCAAGTCTACTTCTAAACTTTTGCACCCTGGGTGGCCCCGGAGAACTTCCTTGTTTCCGGTGGTACCTCTCGAGCTCCCTCTGGACTTAGCCCTCCCAACACTGTATGGCTGTAGCGAGCACGAGCTCTTTATCCTTCTCAAAAATTGAAAGCAGTTTCTCTGCAATGAGAAGAGGCTGAGATCCATCGATTTCAGCCTGTTTGGAACTCGAGCGTGGTCTGACACTGGATTTATTAGGAGCATGAAGGTTGTGATTTAATGGCTGCGAAATCTGTGCACAAATGTGGAATCAACAAATGGGGAACTAAAAAAGGGAGTAAAGTTGTGTAACGAGAGCATTCAATGTGACTTCGAAGTTGCTCGATGCGTAACATTTCACAAACTGCAATAATTGCTGTTTGAACAATACTGTCTAGCTCAGCATCTACGTCCACTCGACTGATCCGAATAACTCATACATATTCACTCTCGAGCCATTGCTCGTGGTCATTGGCCTCATATCATCCCACACTTCTCGTATTCACACCACCTTTCATAACACACTTCACTCAACTTTCATCACAAGCCTCACTCAACTTTCATCACAAACCTCACTCAACTTCCAAATACATCTTCACACTCAACAGATAATTTTCCATTGCCTGCTTTTTGCTTTTTTCTACACATGTCCTACAAGCTAAGCGCCACCTTGAGCGGCCACGAACAAGACGTGAAGGCAATTGCCAGCCCTGACAGCAGTGTGATAGTGTCTGCGCTGAGGGACAGCACCGTCCGCATCTGGAACCCCGTCGATCCAGGCTCCGGGTGGGCTCGTTCTTCAGGATCTGAGTCCACGATTGCCTTCAACTCGCCAACGGCAACCTTCATCAACGCATTGACCATTGCCACTAGCGAATCAGAACCGTTGATTGCCAATGCAGGCCAAGATGCTATGATCTACCTCTCGGACTTTGTTTCCTCGGGATCTGAGGACGCTAGCAAGTACCAGTTAATCGGCCACGAGGGAAACATCTGTTCTCTCCACTACAAAGACAAGGAAATCGTGTCTGGATCGTGGGACACAACAGCTAAAGTGTGGGATTTGAACACGTTCGAGTTGAAATTCGACTTGAAGGGTCACCAGGCTGCTGTTTGGGATGCAAAAATTATCGCTGAGGGCCAATACCTCACTTGCTCCGCAGACAGAACAATCAGATTGTGGTTGGGATCGCACGAGGCGAGAGTGTTTGAGGGACATACCGATGTGGTGAGGAAGTTGTTGGTACTTCCAGGCGCAAAGACGTTTGCTTCGGTGTCGAACGACGGCACAATCAAGATATGGGACTTGGAGTCCGGACAGGTCTTGCAAACATTAATTGGCCACGATTCGTTCATCTACGATGTTGCTATTTTGCCAAATGGCGACTTGGTTTCGACTGGTGAGGACCGTACCGTTAGAATCTGGCACGAAGGGGGGATTTCACAGGTGATTACTCTTCCTTGTGTTTCTGTATGGTGTATCGCTACATTGGACAATGGGGACTTTGCTGTCGGTTGCTCTGATAAGACTGTTCGTGTATTCAGTAATGCTACAGCCCGCCAAGCACCACAAGCCGAGCTCAAAGAATTCCGCGAGTCTGTGCAAAACTCAAGCATTGCAGAGCAGTCTGTCGACAGTTTGAAGAAGACTGATGTTCCTGGCTACGATGCGCTCAATTCTCCTGGAAAGCAGGAGGGCGCGGTATTGATGGTTAAATCTCCCGAAGGAGTTGTGGAAGCACACCAATGGGCCAGTGGAGAATGGATCAAGATTGGAGACGTGGTGGGGTCATCTAGGAACACAGAAAAGAAGGAGTTTAAGGGAAAAATGTGGGATTACGTGTTTGATGTGGATGTGAAGGAAGGAGAACCCGCGTTGAAGTTGCCGTTCAATGTTACTGATAATCCATACAATGCCGCACAACGGTTTTTGGCCGACAATGAGTTGCCATCGACATACACCGAAGAGGTGGTCAATTTCATACAGAAGAACACCGAGGGTGTTGCTTTGGAACTGCTGTCGGGGCCAGTTGAGAACCCCTACGCGGATACCCACAAGCAGCACCAGCTCAAGGTGATTCCAGAAACGACATTCATGGAGTACAAGGAGTACGTCAGGGAGCGTTTGATGAAGGGAGTCAACAAGTTCAACGACGAACAAGAGGGTGCTAATAAGTTCACGGAGCTGGATATCGGGCTCATCAACATGTACTTGATGAGTCTCAGTTCGAAAGAGGCTTTAGAGTTGATCACGCAGTTTATCTCCAAAATCATGAAGCAGTGGACGCCATCCAGCAGGTTGATTGGTTACGATTTGTTGAGAATCACTGTTCCCAGAGTTGCTGCAGCACATGTTCTTACATCGACCGAAGGAGCTGAAGTTGTACTCAATGCATTCAACAGTGGGTTCGACTTGGTGAACGAAACACAGTTACCTTTGTTGACTGTTTTGATGAAGTCGCTCTCGAACTTGATCCAGAGTGTCTTGTTTGTGCAATTGTATGTGGACCCGCAGGACGATGGAAAATACGAGTACAGTGATTTCTTCAAGGAGATGCTCAAGACACTCAGTGCGATTTTGAAGGTGCTTTCGCAAAACGCTGCCGCGAAGGAGCATAAGTTCTACAACACGTCGCTCATGATGGTTTCGTCTTTTGTGTACAACTTGTCAGCGAATCACATCCGCACGTCGGCGTTCAACACGAACCCGAGCTCTGCGAAGCCTATAGTGGAGTTTGTGAATGAGGTTGGCGAGATATTGGTGAGCAACAGCGAGTCGGCGTACAGATTAGCGATCGCGTATGGTAATTTGAAGAGTTCGGGGGTAGCGTTTACTGCTGGTGCATGGCTTGGAGAGGCGAACGAGAGGTATGCGCAGGTGGGGTCGGAGCAGAGGTTTCGGGTGTTGGCAGAGGATTTACAGAGTTTGTGAGCGAACCATAGCAGCTAGTGAATATGAACGAGCTGTACAGTGACGTAAGTACTATGTATGTGAAAGTGTGCAAGTAGAGGATTAGAACATGAGCGTGGAGGGATTTTCACTGGTTGTGTAATCGATTGACACCGGTCAACAAGGTAATTGGTATGACACAAGACCTAAATGCATCCACGTATTACATATTCGCAACATTTATTCCTTAAACAGTACGTGTACTAACGGACAGCAGGTATTCCTAAATCTACTGCCCAATCACTTATACATATGAGCAATATTTCTTCCGTAAAGAGTCCGCTACTTCACTAAAGGACAGCAGTGGGTATCTCTGCCAGTCACCTGTCTCCCGTTCACCGATTCCTACCCATGTTCATTAGGCTGCATCCGAATACAACTCCGGAACCTTGTGTGTAAAACGCGCCATTTGCTGGGCAGCTTCCAACTGGAAGTTGTCCGACAACTGCAAGACCTTGTATCCTGAGATCTTGCTTCCGTCGGCAGACAACTTTCCTGTGAGCTCGTAGTTTTGGCCAACCACCATCTCCTCGGACTCTGGAAGCGACACGTTGATGGGACCGGTGGCGAATAGGATACCCGTCCTAGACAGCTGGTCGTAAGTGTCGCAAATGCCCATAACACGGACAACTTGACCCTTGTGGGCTTTCATAAGCGTAGAGTCGATTCTTGCTTCCATGGTAGACGCGTTGATTATGTAAGTTAAGAATGAGAAAATGAAATGTTGCAAACAAGAAATTAGAATGTAGTCAAATAAGAAATGTTGTAAATGAGAAATAATAATGTGGTGAAGGAAATGTTGCAAACAATAAATTAGAAATGAAGGAGGTAGAATTGAGATGAAGGAATGGAATTAAGGGAGTACTATTCTAAATGTCCCAATGTGGGCAGATATACACGAAACTCATTGACCAATGCCTGTTGGTTTGGGTAGTATACGGTGGGAAGGAGAAGAAGGGTTGGTTGGGGAGTAATTAAATAGTATATTCAAAGTATATAAGGTAGTAAATTAGGAAGCTCGAAAAATGGTGATTACAAATTAGTGGGTGCTGTCGTGAAGATAATGGTGTTTGAAAAATGCAAATAGCTACAACAGTGTGATGTGTACGAGAACCGAAACGAGTTTAAGAAACCGAAACGAGTTTAATAGTGGTGTTCTATGTGTGATTAGCAAAAATTTGACAGGGCTGCCATCCATGGCTCTCCTGATCTCAACACCTACAACCTAGCAGTCATATGAGGTGCTTTCACAGAGGAATGTATTCTCTGTGACTCACATTTCAACTGTACTCGCCAATCACTCAATAACACCCCCACATTCGCTTTGCTCACTTAAAGTCATCTATTGTGTTTCGCTCACGTTCGCTGTGCTCACGTTAGCTTACTATTTGCTCTCTATTAACAATTAATCAAACTCCCCAAAAACTCCTTTGCCTCCCCCCTCTCCTCAGCCCTCATCAAACTCTCGCCAATCAAAAACCCATCCACTCCATCCTCATACTTGTACTTTTTCACATCGTCCACACTGGAAATCCCCGACAAGGCCAAGATCAACACATCGCCATCTCTTCCGCTCGACTTGGCCTGCTCCACCAACGAACTCGTGGTGTTCAAGTCCACATCAAACGTCGTCAAGTTGCGGTTGTTGACACCAATCACCAACGGCTCGGAGGTTCCCTTGTACTGCAACTTCAACGCAACCTCCAACTCAGGTTTATCGTTCACTTCCACCAACGGAACCATCCCAAGCGAGTGCGAGTAGCTGTACAACTCCTGCAACAACTTCGCATCTTGTAGCATCTTTACAATCAACAACACTGTGTCAGCACCCGCAAGTCTGGCCTCCAAGATTTGGTACTTGTTGAACACAAACTCCTTTCTCAATATGGCGGGTCTGTTGGGCAGATCCACCACCTTGCGGATCAACGACAAGTCGTTCAACGAGCCCTTGAACCAGTTTGGCTCAGTCAACACGGAAATAGTGGAGCACCCTCCCTTTGCGTATGTCAAACTTTGCGTACCAGGGTGTGCCTTCACGTTGATGTCGCCCTTGGAGGGCGACGCGCGCTTGAACTCCGAGAGAATGATGGTCTTTGAGGCGTTCTTGGTGCTCTTGAGCCTGTCGTAGAAGTTGATGAGCTCGGGTGCGACACCGAGGTCGTGGGCAGTCTGCAAGTCCTCGAACGTCTGGCCAGGTTGTGCCATTATGACGTCGTAGTCCTGGACACGCTGCTTGTAGATCTTCACTAACATGTTCTCCTTCTGTGGGACAGACTTGTTCTCCGACCACTTGCCGCCACGCACACTCAAGAGGTTGTCGATCATGATCTGGCCAGACTCTGTTAAGATCGACTCCGGATGGAATTGAACACCCTCGATAGTGTACTCCTTGTGGCGCACGCCCATGATGACCGCGGGGTCGGTTTCCGTGGTGGCTGTGACCTCCAAACAGTCGGGCAACGACGTCAAAGAGCCGGCCAAAGAGTGGTACCTCGTCACGGCCACAGACTGCGGGACATTGGTGAACATTCCCCGATTGTCGTGCTTGATTGTGGTGGTCTTTCCGTGGACAATCTCACCTGCGAAAGACACGTCGCCGCCAAAGACCTCGAAGATGCACTGCTGGCCCATGCACACGCCGAAGATGGGCAATTTGCCCTTGAACTTTTCAATAACTGCCTTGGAAATGCCCGCATCAGTGCTCGGGTGCCCTGGTCCTGGCGATATGAAGATAATATCGGGGTTTAACTTCTCTATGGCTTCGATGTCGATCTGGTCGTTACGGTAAACATCCACCTTGCCGCATAGTGGCGACTGGTGGAGGAACTGGTACAAATTCCATGTGAAGGAATCGTAGTTGTCGATCATGAGGACATGCCTGGTCATGTTAGTCATAGATGAAAAGTTCGTAAAAAATGAGTTTACGTGAGCAAAGTGTTTATAAAGATTGAGTGTGAATGCGTGAACAATGACGAATAAAGTGTTTATATAGAGATCAAGCGTGAATGACGCGAACAATGACAACTTTGCGTGAGCGTGACAAAGTGGGCTTTATAGATTGGATGTGAGCAAAGCAAAAGTGAGAGATAGCCTTTATAATATAAGTGTTCGGACCAACTAACATTTTAACTGCAAAACGTGTGGAACCTGAAAAAATCATAACACCATGTACGTTCTCATTCCTATTCCACATTATCAGCATACTCTGGTAAATTAGAATACAATCGCGAGTTCTTTTATTCCTGAGTATCCTATAGTTCTATTTATCAGCCAACCTAAAGTTACTTGATCTATTGGATATCACTTATGGTCTCATCGTACATTAACTTCACCTACAGTCATGTGCTATTCAGTCAGGCCCAGCTTCTACATATCAGTCTGGTCAAGCCTATTCTTATTTTATTTTAACCCTATCACCATAAACTCTTTTAATTTCTAGTTTAGTACCCTATAACCTAGGGCTTTTATTAATCTCTTTGCGACATCACCTAGGGCTTTATTTAATCCCTTAGCGACATCAACTTTAACTCATGTTCGCTTAACCCTGCACACGTTCAATGTCTTCACTTCGTTTTTCTTCTTCACGTCGCTTTGCTCACATCAAACATTCTGCTCATCAAACATTCTTCACGTCGCTTTGCTCACATCAAACATTCTGCTCATCAAACATTCTTCTTGTCTAACTCGTGTTCGGAGAGTTCTACCCCCCTCAACACCACCGAGCTCGCCAACTCCAATATCAACATAAACAAGGACGACAAGATCGCCAAGCAGTAGTTCGAGATACTCACCCCAATGTCCAACCACAGCCCTTCCGTTCTCACCAAGAAGAAGAAGTTGAGCGAAAGGAAGTCACTGGTGGAGATAATCAACGTCGAGATGGTGAACTTGCGGATCTCCAAAGTGTGACTCATTATGCCCAAGCACGTCGACAACAAGATGTACGGGATGATGAGCTTGAGCATGAGCAACGCGCCCATGGGGAACGGGTCGAATATCGGAATCAACCGGTAGACAGAGTCCAACGAGAACGACGATATGGACGAGACATTCCCTGTTCCGAAAAACGCCAACTGCAAGAAAAAGAATCCAATGATGGAGATTCTCACCACTTGCAACCAGTACCCTTTCGGAAGTCTGTTGATATCCTTTGCCACCTTGATTTCCTTCTCTAAACCCTTCGCCTTCTTCCTTGACTCCTCGTGTGCTCTCATCTCCTCACGCAGGAACTTAAGCCTACCCTCAATCGTGAGCCACTGCAAAAGCGTGAGCGAGAAACACACGTAAAACAACACCTCGAAGGAAATCGTGAGAATCACAAACGTCGGCGCAAATGTGAGGAAGATCGTGAGCAAGCGCAATTGATAGTCCTTGGAAGGATACACTGCGTGGAGAGTCGGCCACACCGCAAGCGACACCACAAAGGCCACCCACCCGAGAATCTGCGAGTGCAACGGTAACCCGTTCTTGGCTTGCAAGGAGATCACAGACACGTTGGTCGCATATAGAATGACCACGATGTTGGCGAGCTGCGCCAACATAAGCAGCTTCTGGGGACTCTGGACACGCGGCGATACCTTAAAGTATCCCGCAACACCCACCAACAAGGCAAGTGCCGCACCGCAGTTGATCTGCGTCAAGTCCTCCAGTTTGACCGGGTTCAGGTTGGTGAACGTGCACATCGCGAGACAACTCACGAGCCACAATGCCTTCTGCACAGTACTGACCTTGGAACCACCGATAAACGCGGGATAAAGCCCAATGAGGAAGAGCAAGACGGAAAACATAAACCTCTCAAAGAAGCCGTACGCAATACCCTCGTACATGCCCAAAAACGACACCAAGATAAATGTCCGTGTAGCTGGAGAGACTCCGTGCAAAAGCGAACTGGTGCCGCTCGCGAGGAAGTGCGATTGCTTGGCCACTGCGAACCAGAAGAACAACGGGAACGCGGCGTACATGTAGTAGTTGAACGGAGAGCCTTGGTAGACCAAAACATAGTTGATGGCGATCGCAACAACAGCAAAGCTCACCTCAAGGGCACCGAACTGCTTCGTGCGAGCACCCAACTCCTCCAACTCGGTCTCGTTCAAGATGAAAAGACGCAAGAATATGTTGAAGGAGTAAACAATCCACCCAAGGAATCCCATGGTGACAATAGTGCGGAGCAAACGCCAGTTGTATGTTTGCAAGTAGGTCAAACCTTCCAACGCAGACCCCATCAACTCTTCGATCAACAAAATACACAGATCGTATACCTCTATGTGACCCCCCTCAATCTCGTTTATCAAACCCTCGATCTTCTCTTTGAATGCCCCAACAGGCGTCTCCTGGAACGGACTGTACGGCTTGAACTTGAACTGGTGCTCGTAGACCTCCTTCTCCTTGACCGCATACTGCTCAAGGATCGCCAATGCATTCGCATACAACGCCTTTGCTTTCGTGGCGTGGTCCGTGTCGATGTAGTTCAACGGCAACTCACCCACCGAGTTGGACGGGTAATTTGCACCAACCAAGTAGGCCATGAGTGATGCGATATCCGCCTGCTTCACGTCATTGCGCACCAAGTCGTCAAATTTCCATGTGTCGAAGTAGTCCGCCTCGTACCCGCTGGTGACCGGGTTCTGCCTCGCTAACTGGGCAACTGGGTCGTCCAAGTCCGCAATCTTCACGGGTTTGTTCACGCCTGCACCCCACGCAATCAACGGCGTGCGAGTGTTGTTTGGATGGCCATCGCCGTGTGATCCGAAGTCAGACATGCCGTGGTCAGCGGTGAAGACAAACGCGGACTCCTCGTCACCAAAAAACTCGTGAATGCGTGGAATTAAACTCTCCAACTGCTGGTCAATGTACTTGATGTTGTCGTAGTACTCGGCCGAGTACGGTCTGTAGGCGTGGCCCGCAGTGTCTGGCCCCAACAAGTGCAAAAAGAAGACGTTTCCGTCCTGCATCAACTCGTCGTGGAGCGTGTCATTTTTAGTAGAATTCGCCATGAGGGCATCAAAGTGCTCAAACACAAACTCGTCGAGATCGGTGGACTTGAGTGTAAAGTCCTCGGCCTCGTGTCCGTACATGCACACGTCGATACGGCCAGGAACCACACCCTCGCCGTAGGCGAACATGGGCAAGATGTCGGGGGAGCCGAACGAGTATGTGTGTTTCAGCTGGTTGAAGAAGGAGTCGAAGTCCACGGGGTTCTCCTTCCATCCTTTGGTCACTGCGGACACGTCTTCGTAAAAGCCCGCGATCATTGCAACGTGGCCAGGACGCGACTCAGTGGGCATGCGCGTGTTGGAGATGCCCCAGGTGGCCTCGGTGCGCACGAGGTTGCGCAAGTAGGGCGCGAGGTAGTCCGTCTCGCCAGTTCCGGGGTGTGTGAGCTGCTGGAAGGTCTTGTCGGCGCGTAGCCCGTCCCCCACAATGAGAAACAAGCGTTTGGCGGGTGCCTTGTAGGTGGAGAGGTGGTGGTCCATGCCGTGGACCAACGGCGACACGAAGTAGATGTCAAAGATGGACCATAGGTAGAAGAAGTGGAAGGCTAGTCCTATGAATAGGAGGAGCTGGCGGTCGCGCATGAAAAAGACTGGTGGGGTTATAAGAAAAGAGAGATTTTGACAGAAAGAACGAGTAACCTGACATGCAGGATTACTGGACTTGAGTGTTACAGACTGAAAAGTAGTGGGGTGTTACAAGTGAGCTGACTAGAATAGGTCCAAGAGTGAAGGACTTCAGGTTGAAGACTTGTCAAAATGAAGACTTGTCGGGATGGTACTTGTGAGGATTTGTATGGAGAACTTGTCAAAATGAAGGACTTGTCAGGATAAGACCTCAATTCAAACATACAGGATTCGTGTCGCTATAAAGGTCCCGTATCAGCTCGTGTCATAAAGACTGCATCACACAATTTACTCGAGTCAGGAAAACCAGAAAATACTCCGGATCCAAAAGATCAACGATACGAAATGATATTTATTCTAGCTAGTATATCCAGAACACACTCACATTAACCGATCTTCATTCTTTTCAGATATTTCACACATGTCTGCTAGGAATAACTATCTACATTCTCAAAATACAAACATCAATACTAGCTGTTCAAGTGCCTTATACTTGTTGTCATTTACTATACTTTCTTCTGTTTCGTTTATTTGTTTTCTAGGCTATACTGTTCCTTGAACTACTTTTCTCTTAACAATACAATTTCACCAGTCAACTACATTCAAATTCGCTTCGCTTCACCTAAACAATTTAAACGAAAAGCTCACATTCGCTTCGCTCATGTTCACTTGAAATATTCAATACACTCGCTCCATTCGTTTCGCTTCACCTGAACTACTCTCTAAACAAAAAGCTCACATTCGATTCGCTCATGTTCGCTTAAAATTCTCTATACAATCGCTATGTCGCTACCGTATTCTCATCCCCTGCGAAACCCAGTTGCAATTCTGCTTGTACACACTCATGATACTGTTGAACGCCCCCAACAGCTCGGAAAACTCATGCGCAACCCTCGCATCCTGCTGGAGCGCCTTCTGGTAAACCTCAAAGTAATCCAAGCTCCTGTTCGTCTCGTCACTGAACTCATCGTCCTTCCGTATCCTTGTGCACTGGTACGCAACCACGTTCTTCTTGTACTGCAGGAACTTGAACCTGTACGCCTCGATCGTCCGCACGTACTCGTCCCAGCGCTCGTGGGTCAACGAAGTGTCCAACACCACATTCGGAAGCGTGGGCGGCACCGCCTCGTACCCCACATCAAAGCTCCTTCGGAACAAGTCCAACTGCAGACGCTGCAGTGACACCTTGTTCACAGGCGTGTGGAGTGTTTCTGCGTTCGCACGGCCGTCCGTGTACTCAAACTTCTGTCGTTTCGCACGCGAGCTCACTTCCGCAGTGCGCTTGGCTTCGCCGGGAAGCGTCAGCCACATGTCGGCCATGTCCACGTGATCGTACTTGTCTGCGTCGTTGAGGTCGCGTTGTAGTTCCTCAAATACGAAGGATGCTCCGTTTGGTTTGGCATTTGACTCGTTGGGGTTTGATTCATTTGTTTTTGATCCGTCGATGTTGGTTCTTGGTTCGTTGGAGTAATTGGTACGTGTTTCGTTGGTGTTGGTTCTTGGTTCGTTGGAGTAATTGGTACGTGTTTCGTTGGTGTTGATTCTCGATTCGTTGTTGGTTCCATTTGTTTTCAGTTCGTTGTTTGAATCATTTCTTGATTCGCTTGCGTTTGAATTTGTTCCTGATTCGTTTGCGTTCGAATTTGTTCTTGGTTCGTTTGATGGATTGATCCTAGATTTATCTTCTCCCTTGCTCTTTCCTACATCTTCGGTGTTCCCCCTTTTCTTCTTGTGACCTCCCGTCGACAGCCTGCGCTCAAACTGCAGCGGCTGTGCTGTTCTCGTGGGCAGCGCGGACTTGCGGCGTGCCCACTGTGGTTCGTTGCGCGGCCTCACGTAGCGGTCGTTCAATAGGTAGTTCATCCGCTCCTGGATGTCGTCATCGTCGTAGTTGATTGAGGAGTGTGTAGATGCATTCGTCGAGCTGTTCTGAGGAATGGGTTTGACAAATTCCTTATGAGCCCCTGCATGACTCCCATTCATAGTTGAATTATGCGGACTCATGGCTGAGAGAGGGGGACTCATGGCTGAATTAGGCGGGCTCATAGCTGGATAATGCGGACTTCCATTTATAGCTGAGTTGGTGGAGTCATCGACAGACTTGCAACCAAAGCTCTCGGACTTTCTATCTTCGAGTGTTGAATTTCTGGCCAAATTGTCCTCACTTAACGAACTCCCGCTTACAGTTGTGCTTCCATTGCTGGTTGAGCCCAGTGCAGCTGTCTCGTCGTCATCGAGGACTATTGGGTTTGAAGAAGCCCCGGGAGACACTCCGTGCTTTTGCTTCTTCGTAGGAGGTGCGGACAGCGAGCTTCCGAATGGCGAGGAAAAGCGGTCCGATGGAAATGCAGAATGCTGAAATGATGGGTTGGGTGGGTTTTGTTTAAATGGATCCTGCTTGAATGTTTGTTTGAATGGATCTTGTTGGTTCTGTTTAAACGGATCTTGTTGATTTTGTTTGAATGGATCTTGTTGGTTCTGTTTGAGTTGACCTTGTTTCTGTTCATAAGGACCCAGTTTAAATGTGTTTTGTTCAAAAGGACCCTGTTGAAACGTGCTCTCGAAAGGATCCCGTTGATCAAATGTGCTCTGTTTAAATGTGTGTTTGAATTGATCTTGTTGACCCAACTGTTCTTTTTGGCGAGCATGTTCTTGAAAAGGCGGGTACTCGTAAGATTGACTTCCCGATTGACTGCCCGATTGACCTCCTGGTTGTTCTACCGGCTCCTCCTCTACCTCCACCACCTCCACAAACTTCTTGCTTTCCCGCTCCCTCTTTATCTCGTCAACCCGTGCCCTTTGCCGCTGCAACTCCTCCTGCTCGCGCTTCATCTCCGCACGCCGCCTGCTCTCCTCCGCACGCGCACGCTGCAACATCTCCTGCTGGAGCCGCTCCTTGGCACGTGCGCGCTCCTCGTCCGCGGCCTTTTGCGACACGTCGCTGCGCATGGACTGGTAGTAGGCGTAGTACCCGCCGCCGTTGCCAAACCAGTTGGTGCTGGTGCTGGTGCTTGTACTCGTGCTCGTGGTGGTGCTGTAGGAGGTGTAGAACTTGTTGGAGAACGCGGACGAGGACCTGTTGCGTGGCTGTGCTGCGAAGGTCTTGCGGTCGTAGTCGGTCTTGAGGGTGGGGTTGCTCAAGACCTCGTAGGCGTTGCTGATGGTGATGAACATCTCGTGATCCAGCTTGTCCTTGGTTTTGTCGGGGTGGTACTTGAGCGAGAGCTTTCGGAACGCCTTCCTGATCTCGTTGGAGGTGGCCGTCAGCGTCAACCCGAGCACCTCGTAGTAGTTCGCCATGAAAAGAAAAGAAGAGAAAAGAGAAATCGTATATGGGGAAGAGAGAGGGAGATGAGTATTGAGAATCAATTGACGAGGATGTGAAAGGGAGACTACTGATTATGTTGGTGCGGCAAGAATGCGGTGAGTACGGTGAGGATACGAATATTAATTATACTTTTTGAACACAAGATGGAGAGAAGATTTCTAAATTTGACTTGGTGGATAAGGATGGGGGTTGATCACAACCAAGTCTAGATTCGATTAACCTAACACAGAGATTCAAGTGCGTACGGTTGTAGTGTTGTTGACGGCCTACTGTGGTTACGAACAAGTGAAGGAACTCTAAAATGATGGAAGCCATAGTACTATTGTGAATGTAGTGAACAAATACTTACTAGTGAGAAACCTAGTGAATAAAACAGGAACTAGAGGAATCCATTGACAAAAACAAAAGTACTAGTGAGGATCCATTGACAAATACAGAAGTACTAGTGAGCAATCTAGTGAGAATACTAAAAGTACTAGTGGAAATATAGTGAGCTCAAAACTGAGGAATCTAGTGAGCTCAAAACTCTTGAGAGCTCAAAACTGAGAATCTAGTGTGCTGAGTGCTAGGGAGTATTCTTTTGATTTATATATGATCATTACTACTTGTGTACTTTATCTCAAGATCTCAGATGTGATTTTCCAGATCGAAGACTCCATTTCAATTATCACATGTACGTGCCCCTCAAACATCTCCCTAATTCTCATGCCGGTCTCACTATTCCATCTCACTAATCCCAAGTCTCTCAGCACTCAATGACCTAGAGGTCATTAATGCGCACCAGGAGCACGCAGGCCCAGCTATAAGTATGGACGAGAACTACTACAATCAATCACCATTGAAGCAGGATTTAGTTGTTGAAGCAAGACATTCTTACTCGTTCCTTATTCGTAATCTGCTTACTCGTAACGTAACATTTCAACGCTCTCACGTAATTTGCTATTGTTTCTCGCTTATTATTTTTATCATGCTCTTCCACTCGATAGCCCCCGACGGGACCCACGTTTTCTACAACGAGAAACATTACCTCTACGTGTCCGGCACCGCCACCAGCGCATCCGATGAGCTCCCCACCCCCTACACCAAGCTAGACATCGGCACGAAGAAGTCTGTGGTCAGCGCGGTCATCGGCACCATCCGCCTCAAGGCCAACAAGTACTTGATTGTCGCCACCAGCCACGAGGTGACCGGCTCCGTGTTGGACAACCCCATCGCACGCATCACCGGGTATAAGATCTACTCGTTGGCACGCTCCAGCAGCGCGGAGGTCGCGCGCGAGGAGACCAGCTACGTAGCGTTGTTGAAGAAGCACCTCGACAACGCCACACTCTACTTTTCCGTAGACAACGCTTACGACTTGACCAACTCCTTGCAGAGACAGTACACCACCAGCGGATTGACCTATGACGACCGTTTCTGGTGGAACTCGTACCTCTCCGAGGAGTTCTTGGAACACGCCCCGCAGTTTGTCACACCCATCGTCTACGGCTACTTTAAGTCGTTTACCACGACATTGGCGGGCAAACCCGTCGACTTCGCCCTCTTGACCCGTCGCAGCATCCAGCGTGCCGGAACACGGTACTTTCGCCGTGGAATCGACGAGCTTGGCAACGTGGCCAATTTCAACGAGACCGAGCAGATATTTACTGCGCCGGACAACGGCCAGATCTACTCGCTCTTGCAGACCAGGGGATCGGTGCCGATCTACTGGGGCGAGATCAACAACTTGAAGTACAAGCCGAACTTGGTGATTGCGTCCAAGCTGTCGTTGGACGCGACCGAGAAGCACTTTGCGGCGCAGACCAAATTGTACGGCGACACGTACTGTGTGAACTTGGTGAACCAGAGCGGGTACGAGAAGCCTGTGAAGGACGGCTACGAGGCTGCTGTGCAGAATCTCCCGAAGGAGTTGAAGGAGAAGGTGCACTACATCTACTTTGACTTCCACCACGAGTGCCGTGGCATGCGCTGGCACAGGGTTGGGCTCTTGCTTGAGCACCTAGGCGAGTTGGGCTACCACGACACCAACTACTTCCAGTTTGACTTGCGTTTGCGCAAGGTTGTGTCGGTGCAGGACAAGATTGTGAGGACCAACTGCATGGACTGTTTGGACCGGACCAATGTCGTGCAATCGACGATTGCACGCGAGGTGTTGAAGAAGCAGTTGGTGAGTGCGGGGCACCCCGATGTGATTGATGCTGCGTTCCAGTTCCACTTCCAGAACTTCTGGGCGGACAATGCAGATGCGGTGTCCTGTGCGTACTCTGGGACGGGAGCGTTGAAGACGGATTTCACGAGAACGGGGAACCGGACCAAAAAGGGTGCGTTGAACGACTTGGCGAACTCGATCACGCGGTACTACAAGAACAACTACGCCGACGGAGCGCGCCAGGACTCGTACGACTTGTTTTTGGGGAGGTTCCGTCCGTTCCAGGACGCGGCGATCTCGCCGTTTGTGGACCGCAGGCCACCGTACGTGCAGTTGTTGCCCTATCTCCTTGGGACGTCGGTGCTCGTGCTCTTTGCGATGGTGTTTTTTCCACGGGGGAGCATCACGGACTGGAAGAATCTCTTCTTGATCGGGAGTGCGCTTGTGTTTAGCGTCCTGAGTGTGCGGTATATCAACGGGAACGGGTATCAGTTTGTGAACTGGCCGAAGTTGTCGCAGTTGGATTTTATTAGGGGGAGTGTGATTGGGGATGGGAGTGTGAGGTATGAGGAGCTGGCGGGGTATAGGTATGTGGGGAAGAAGGCGACATAAAACTCGAATATCCGAAGGATATGAGATGAAGACTGAACGTGAACGAAGTGAACGTGAGGGAGTGAACACACTGGTGAGCTTTGAAATGATGAGATGATCATTGCATTGAGACCGAGAGTGATCTCATCTGATGTTCAGAGTGCACCGAATATCAGCCCAATGAACGCCGATTGTCATCGAATAGTGAAGAGTCTTCCCAGCATATCGGAGAGCCGTCTAATCGACGTCTCGTATGATCGTCGATCGATCTTAAGGACCCCTATCAAATAACTTTCCTCGTATAGAGAGATTAGATAATAGCGAATATAAGAATATGTTATGAGATGACTAAGACATTGAGATGAAACAAGGTTATCAAATAACATAAGAATATGAAAAGAATATGAAAAGAAATTGATTAAATAATATACCTATGAATAAAACAATATGAACATCGAGCATGACATCGAGAATGAAACAAGAATATGAATTAACATAAGAATATGAATTAACATAAGAATATGAATTAGGATAAGAATAAGAGCTTGTTTAAATAATATGACATACCTAATAAAATAACAAACATCTGTAGCGAATGTTGAAAGACCTTCAGAGATTAAAAAAAGTGTTCACTTGCTGATCACTCTTCGATAAGAATGACAGGATATGTAACAAGAACAAAAATTTCAGAAAATCTAGCATAGACGACATGAAGACTTGTTCATATTAATTCCTCAATTTCGCTTCTATTCTTCACCGTTCAGTTGTAAGCTCGCACCTTATCTATTGTGGTCTTATTTATGAAAAGACTGACCCGACTCCAGATACCATCCCGCTATCCAAGTCCATCCTGACCATACTCAAACCTAGTGGAACAGTACTGGTCCGTAGAACCTGGATCCTACAAGTCCCTACAAATTAACACCGACTCCCTGCCTCTGTCTGATTTCCAATCTCTACATCATCCAGTCACTTTTTCGCCGTTCTTGCTTTTTCTTTCTTCACCACCATGTCCGAATCAATTTTGGAAAGATCATTAGACGATATAATCGGCGACAAGCCCGAAGACAAGCCGCGCAGAAGAGAACGCGGCCCCCGCGCGGGTCCCCGCAGAGAAAGAGGCGGGATAAACAAGCCCAGAGGCCGCGGTGGACGAAGCACTGCTGGACGCGGCCATGTTGGCTTGCCGCGCGACATAGTGGCACTCGCAGGGTCCAGACCCGTGTTGAAGGTCAAGAACATCCACCCTGACTTGAATGGCGAGGACTTGAGCAACTTGTTCGGCACGGTGTCGCCGGTTGACTTTGTCAAGTTCGACAACAGAGACGACAGTGTGGCTTACGTGTGTTTCCAGCGCGACCACGCCAGAAGCAACCGCGAGGCCATCAGCAAGTTCGACGGCAGAAAGGCCATGGGTGAGACGTTGATTGTGGAGAACTCGGTGTCGTTGGCGGACCGCATCATGAGCAATCCAGTGAACTTCCGCAAGCCGGAGCAGGAGAGAAAGCCGAGGGAGAGAAAGCCAAAGGTGGTGAAGAAGGACGCGAGTGCGTTGGATGCAGAATTGGAGGCGTACATGAAGGGAGACTCGTAGAAAAGCTGTGAGCTTGCGAACAGTTTTTCTCGCTCGCGACAGAAAACGATACGAAGCAAGACAAGAAGTTCACTGTTGAGCTTGCGAAACAGAGAACCATGACAAGGACAAGATCCAAAACCAGTCGTCTACAGTCCAAGGTCTTCAGTGTCACGTCGAGGTTGAAAATAATGTCCATTTCCTGAATTCGAATGGTAAACAACTCTGTCATTCACCGACATATATAATGAATGAAAGATGGGGTATAAAATGTAAACGTACAGGCGTTATGTCTAAAAATGTACATTATCTATTCGTTGATCGGAACCTAACATGTAAAATACGGAACACATTCATTCGGACTGGGGTATAATACTGTCTACGTCCTCCTTATTAAATGTACATTATCTATTAAAACATCTATACTCTGGGAAAACCTATTAGACCCAAGCTCAAAACAAACGCACAACTCTGGTTATGATATCAACTTCTCTTCGACGGTACTTCGAAACGCAGAAACCTTGAATGCAGAAAACTAGTACCTTCTCCACTTTTCCAGGAAGCTTGTTTCTCAGCGTTTCCTGCAAGCTCCCCAGAAAGTGGTTTACTATTCAACGTTTCTTGCAAGCTCCGCAGAAAGTGGTTCACTTTTCAATGTTTCCCGACAGCCCCAGGAAACTTCCGCCTAATTCGACCCATGCGTCAACTCCACAAGCTCAACATACAACCTCCTCGACATCCTCCGCCACGACTTACCATAGTAAAACGTCGGAATAATACACGCAATGCTCACAAAGTCGATCACCGCCAACGCAATGTACGTCTTGGCCGTGCCGCTCGAGTCCAACCACAACGAGCACACAAACGTAAAGATACACGCAAGCGTGTTGTTGATGATCGACACACACACCATGCCCTGGATGACAATCTCGGGGTAGGCGTCCATCAAGTACGACATCGCGGTGTCACCGATAGAGCCCCATCCAAAACCAATGAACCCAAGCCCCACATAGATCACCTGCCACGGCCACTCCCGCTCGGAGCCCACACCGAACATAATGAGCCCGACCGGCGAGATGACCAACGTGATGAACAAGAGCCACAACCTGTACTCTGGCTCAAACACACCGTTGTTGCGCTTGGCCAACCAGAGCACATGATAGTCAGACAAGATACCAGACACAAGACACCCCACAATGGCTCCAATAAGCGTCGCCACGTTCATGGTTGCCACACCGGTCTGTGACTTGCTCCACGGAGCCTCGGTGAAGTATGTGTCTTGGGTGGTGAGGAAAAACGTCATGTATGCGTCCTGCAATCCCCATAAGATACCAGAGAGCCACACGGCTGGAAACGTGAACACTTTGAAGTAGATGACAAATCTTTTGACATATTGCTTGAGTCCGAGACCCTCGAGGTACGAGGCGGGGGTGATGATTGCGATACGGTCGATGTATGGTGTGAGTTTTTCTGTATTTGCTTCAACATCTTCGTAAGCAGGCTCAAAATCTTTCTCAGATACTTTGTCCTCTTTCTTGGACTTTCTCTCAAACTCTCCCTCTAACTCTTTCGTGGACTCTCTCTCAAACTCTCTTTCAAACTCTCTCTCTCTCTCTTCAGACCCTCTCTCTCTCTCTGACCCTCTCTCAAACTCTCCTTCCTTCTCTTTTTCATCCTTTCCCTCTTCCTGCTTCATCTCACTCCTCTCAATCTTCGTGTTCTCCGACTCGTACACCGCCGAGTACTTGGACCTGTCGAAAACAGTCTCCTCGCACGCGAGGAGAATCACCAACAAAGTCACCGCCGAGATAATCGCACCCCACCACCCAACCCAGCGGAACGACTGGTTGAGAGAGATGATGTGCGCAATCAAAGGACCGAGGAACGAACCCACGGAAGTTGCCAAGATATAGACCGTCAACACCGACCCCAACTGGTGCTGGAAGAAGATGTCCGACAACGACTGCTGGACCTGTGCCTCTGCACAGGCCTCGGAAATTCCCACGAACGCCTGCGACCAGATCGTGTCTGCGGTCCTCCGCGACACTGCGAACCAGATTGAGCCAAGCGTGCCACACAAGATACAGAAGATGTAGGTGATACGGCGGCCGTACAACGAAGATGCAGGCGCCAAAAAGATGCAGGACCACCCAATGAAGAGAAAGAGCACGCCCGCACCTGTGTTCATGGCGTCGTAACTGATGCCGTACGCCTCGTTAAGAGAGTCCTGCGCAGCACTCGCACTGTTGGAGGTGGCAGCGGTGAGTGCTGTGATGAAGGAAAGCAAGATAAAGTGCCACGACTTGCGCCAAAACGACCAGTTCAACGGGTCGTTTGGCGAGTCCAGCGGTTGTGGGAGCAAAATCACACCTTTGCTATTTTTTTTCAAAGGCCGCGAGGTCTGCTGCGAATCGATAGACGAGTCGTCAGCGGCCAAGATCTGCGTAGTACCTGGGACGAAGTTCTCGTCAAAGTAGTTGGCTTTCGCCTCGTAGTTGCTCATACTAGGGAAGCACTAAATGGTGGAAATGGTAGGATCACTAGCGGAAATGGTAGGATTGTGGAAATGATCACTAAATCAACTATGAACGGTAGAATTTGACAGGATATTGAATCGGTATATGACAGGAACAGAAAGAGTAGTTTCAGTCAGTCAGCACATTGTAAACTGTTGAGATCGATGGAGTAAAAAAAAAAGAGAAAACGGTACACCCCGAAATTACAATTAGCCGCATAATGAGACGTCAAGCGGAAAAAAGAGCCAAAGCAGTCAAAAGTCACAAGAGGGAAGAAAAACGAAAGTTGTTCAGGGATCGCACGGGAATCAGACGTGCTTGGCGCCGATCGTCCCGCGGGCTTTGTCCGCTTTCTGCGCGGGCTCAGATTTCGTCACGTGACCCTCTTCTTGTTGAATTGAATTTAGAAAAAAAAATAGTCAAAACACTAGTAACAAGTAGACCGTTACAGATCGATAATAGATCCTCAGTTACCTTTGGTAACACTTCTCTATCTAGCACAATGGACACCCAGGCAGTTCTCTCGCTCAGTGACGACCTACACCAGGTCAAGGGCAACATTTCTCAGATACAAGCAACACTCATCAACGTCTTGTCGAAGGCGCCAACAAGCACCAAATTCAACGAGATAATACTGCAGTTGGACCAGAACGGGAGTTCCAACAACAACAATAAGGTACTATATGACCGCGTGGCCTCGTTGGTCAGCTCCCCGCAATTGAGGGTCGCCGTCAAGATGAAGACACTCTTCGACGGGAACAAGGTCCCGCTACTTTCATCGTTGTCCAAGATCAATTTCAAGACCATGACCGACGACGACGGGCAATTGTCCGCGTTTTTGAACTACACTGGCACCGCGTCTACGTTTGAGTACTCCGGTGAGTACCCACCGGCGCTTCCAACTATCCAGAACAAAGCACTTTTACTTCGCATATTCACAGACAAGTCATACCGCCAGCCCAGCGACTTTCTCGACTCGGTGGCACAGGGAACGTGCTTCAACAACCAGGCACACAACGAAAAGTTGGCCATAAAAGGACGCGCACTTCTCAAATTGGCGGTCTTGGACCTTTTGGACGAAAGGTATCCTGCACTTTATCCCGAGGAGTTCGAGGTTTTACTGAAACGGGTGCTCTCGGACGAGCTCTTGGCGAAGTTGGCCTTGGGATACGGCATGGTTGACGCGTTCAAGTTCAATCTTTCCAGGACCTTGTCGTACCACGAGAAGTTGGCGGTTTTCGGCAAACTTTTTGTGAGCTACGTGGAGGGCATTCGCACTTTGTACTCCTACGACTACGCCCGGCTGTTCATTGAGGCTGTTTTCGACCCGATACTAAAGTCAGTGAAGGACCAGTATCCTGTAAACAGTCTTGCGAAGGTTCAATTGGACTTTTTAGTGAGCAAGCTCAAGGATGTTTCTGTGGTTTACGAGCAGGTCCAAGACGAGCCGTACGTGGTAAACTTGAAGATCAACAGCGAGGTGGTTGCAACAGCCACAAGTAGTCTGTCGCAGGAAGAGGCTAACGAGAGAGCCGCATCGCAGCTCGTAGAGGATGTCTCTTTATTGCAGAAGGTAATGCATTTTGCAGAGGATGATTACGACATGGAGGATAATTTTGCAGAGGGTATAAGAAAGGAACAGAACGAGAAAGCTAGAGGTTCCGAAAATGTACAGAGCAAGCCTCTGGGGGTAGCTATTCCTGCAAACTCGGTTCAAAATAACTCTCAGAACATTCCGAGTGTACAAGCAACTAGCCAGTATATACCAGGAACTGTGCAGAACCTTCCCATTTTGCCAAATGCAAACTCTGTGCCGCCTGCGAACTCTGCCCAGAGTCCTGCCCAAAATCTCCCTGCAGTTCCTGGACGTCCTGGAACACAAGAAGCTCCTGTGCAAAATTCTCCACAACCCCAACCATATTCCCTGATACGTGCCCCCCAACTTCCGCCGCATCCAGCTGCCCGGCCACTTGATTACCCGCTCCCATACACCAACATTGCGAAGCCTGTGAGCAGCTTGCCCAAGGTTCCTGGCAATGGACCAGCACCACAGCCATATGGACCAGCGAGCTACAGTGTGGTTCCAGGCATGTCTGGTGGACCAATGCAGGCTCCTCCACATCCGGTTGTGGATGCCTCTGGGGTGCCAATCATTGGCCAGAACTACAAGGTTGGAATGGAAAGCAATGCCAAGAACACACTTTACGCTCTTTTGGGCCAGTACCTGTTAGTTCCTGTATACAAGTCCTCGAGAACGGGGACAGATTACCACGCCACGGTTTCTGTGAATGACACGGTTATCGGTGTGGGATACGACACAAACAAGCGATTTGCGAGTCAGAAGGCTGCGATGAGTGCATTGGGGAATGAGAGTGCGTTGAAGGCGTTGAATATAGATTTGGACAGGGTCAATCGGGTGGGAGTTGAATAGACGATAAGACGTATAGAAACATGGGCGAATGCTGTAGCCAAGTGAGCGATGAAAGCGAGCCGAGAGAAGTGAAAGAGGAATTGTGATAACAAACCTGGAGTAGAATAGGACAACCAAAATAGACTGAAGTGAAGACTGGAAAACCGAAATCATACACTGCGAAAATGTTTGAAGAGATTGAACATAACTCGAGAGAGAACATACTGCAAATCATTGTCACAGTTAAAAACATTCCAATCAATACCATGCACAGTTAAAACCATTCAATCAATACCATGCATTATTTCTCCACCTCATCACGGCTGCAAAAAACGTGCTCAAGAATTACGTAAGTGCGGTAGAATTCTTACATAATGATCGCGTTAGTATCCGAAAAAAGAAACCCTGGAAACGAGGATTTTTTTCTTGATCCTCCAATCAAAGTGATTCAAAACCATCCAGAGACATTTTTCCCGACTTTCACCGAGCTTGTGTGCGAGAAATTTTAGAACGTAATGCGGACTTGAAGCGATATATAAAAAAGTTTTTCCTCCGTCGAATTTTTATAATACAAATTACTAATTTCTACAATGGCCACCACTAAAGAAACCCCAGTTTTGCCACAGTTCACTGTCAAGGACTACGCTTCCTTCGCCCTTGCCGGTGCTATGGGTTGCGGTGTCACCCACGGTGCCATGACTCCAATTGATGTTGTCAAGACCAAGATTCAGTTGGAGCCAACTGTTTACAACAAGGGTATGGTTGGTACTTTCAGACAGGTTATTGCTAAGGAGGGTGCTGGTGCTCTCTTGACCGGTTTGGGCCCAACCATCTTGGGTTACTCGATGCAGGGCGCTTTCAAGTTTGGTGGTTACGAGTTGTTCAAGAAGACCTTCATTGAGCAGTTGGGTTACGACACTGCTAAGGCCTACAAGAACTCTGTTTTCATTGGTTCCGCTGCTTTGGCCGAGTTCTTCGCCGACATTGCTTTGTGCCCATTGGAGGCCACCAGAATCAGATTGGTCTCGCAGCCAACTTTCGCCAACGGTTTGGTTGGTGGTTTCGCCAGAATCGCCAAGGAGGAGGGTCTCGCTTCCTTCTACAACGGTTTCACCCCAATCTTGTTCAAGCAAATTCCATACAACATCTCCAAGTTCTTGGTTTTCGAGAGAGCTGCTGAGGCCATCTTCAGCAGCATCCCAACTCCAAAGAAGGACTTGTCTAGCTCCACCTTGACCGGTGTCAACTTGGGTGCTGGTATCATTGCCGGTTGCGCCGCTGCTATCGTCTCCCAGCCAGCCGACACCTTGTTGTCCAAGGTCAACAAGACCAAGAAGGCTCCAGGTCAGTCCACTTTGGGCTTGTTGGCCCAATTGGCTGGTCAGTTGGGTGTCAAGGGCTCTTTCGCTGGTTTGCCAACCAGATTGGTCATGGTCGGTACCTTGACCTCGTTGCAGTTCACCATCTACGGTTCCTTGAAGGGAGCTTTGGGTTGCCCACCAGGCGTTGAGTTGTAATCATAGTAAATATTCTCCTACATCTATTTATATGGTAGTTCATAGAGCACCTGAAATTTGAGGTTGTAGTCGAAGCAGTTATGAAGAGTGCTGTGAGTATAGTGTTAGATTTGTGGAACCATAAAAACGGATCAATGTTCTCCTTCCCGAGAAATTAGATGCCACACGAAAAAATTGTTGACGTCAGGGTGGGGAGTGGAGGGGGAAAGGTCAATTGTTGAGATTAGTTTACTGCTTTATAGAAAGTATTAGTTATCAGAGAGCCTTTGATGCATAGATTCGCAGCAATCTAATTTCCGTGGTTGTGAGCAGGGATCGATTTAGTCAAGCATTGCCGATGACTATGCGGAGAAGAGGCTTTCGAGATAATGCCACGAGATCTTTGGTTGGGGCAGCCGCACTAAGGGCTTGTAGTAATAATTAGGAGAGGGTACGGCTGGAATTGTTGAATAGGAGGTGCATACGTGCATCCGCCTCGATGTGAAAAGAAGGATGGAATTTAAGTGAGTGTAAAACTGACCAATTGAGGGTTGCTACAGATCCTTGAAAATTGGTCTAACTCTTAGGTGTTATGACATATGAAGTCCAATTCATGATCGATTTCAGAATACACCTATCGATGGTTGCTATAGATGCTGGGAGTTTGGTCTGCTTAAGAAAGGTTAAAATAAATACAAGTGATTCATTCATCAACAATTACAGGACGTCTGTCATTGACTTACAATTCCCCAGTACACGAATCTTCCGAACACGTCTTTATTGCCGAACGCTTTTCTTCAAGTTCAACCCTTAACGGTACGCTGACGTCATGCAGCATTTTGTGATGGCGTAGAACAAAGTCGAGGCAGGCGGCGAGTCGGCATGAGATGGTGACTATTGTGCCGTCAAATGGCAATTGTTCGTTGATAGTGGCATCTATATACTTTGTTTCAGAAGTTTTGCGGAACAACACAACTCATTTGTGCCTAATTAGGATAAAGTAGTTACATGAGATAGTTTTGTGAGCGGAAGTCAAGGGTGGGCACAACTGTACCTATGACTGGATGTATCGGAGTCCATCGCCCACGTGAAGTGATCAGAGCTTCTTTGCTCAAACAACCGAGCTACATATCCATGGGGCAAGGATTAAACTTCACCGCATTTGTCAAATTGGGTGCTTAATTTGGTAGTTGCTGAAATTGCGTTTGTGTAATATGTAGAGAATCTTCAAAAGAAAACCCTGACTTACCGCAGTCGCCGCAGTGTGCACAACATTGCTGCGACAACGCTGAGATAACTAACACTGTGGGTGTTGCTAGGCAAGCATGAATGCTTGTCCCCCTATTCCAGCTGATATTCACTCCTATTTCACCGATACGAGCCTTTGGTCTATAATTATCTCTTTGTGACAGCAACCACTATACTTTCTTAGGTATTTCAGGACTGCAAAAAAAAAACACAGCCAGCATGGAATGACTCCGTTGCAGTATATAAAGTCCGCAATTCCCAAAGTGAACATCAACCAGCGACAATACCAGATCAACCTACTTGATTAGTACAATTGCCAGCACAGATCAAACGTTAAACGCCACATGAAGCTCACATCATTGTTAACATTTCTTTTCTTTGCAACCTTCTTGGAAGCGCTCCCAGTTGAGAAGCGCTTGTACCAGCCTACGTCGCCAATCTTCACGCTTATTGCTCAACACAAGGGTGCTGACTTCAAGTACAATTTAGTGAAGTTTGACGGCAAGGACTTGATCTTAAACGCGGATGAATCGTTGTTCTTGGGCAGAATTAGAGCCAACGGCGGATACACCTTGAACATCCCATTCGGTAACAACACCCAGAACTTCACCAACCCACCAGGTGTGGCCAATGCCAGTGCGGCGTCTTCAGGGACCGGCTACCAGCCACCGTTGACGACCTCCGTGTTTGTTGATGCCGACCACAAGTTGACTGTCGCGGCCAACCGCTCGACCAGTCCAGGTTTCGGTATTTCCCACTCTTTGTTGACATACCAGAACTCAACCTCTTTCTTGGCCTGTCCAGTTTTCTCGAACTCCACTAATGGCATCAACACCAACAGAACCATCCTCACTCCATTGAGCAAGTTCAACTCCACTGGCTCCTTCAACACCACTGCCTTGAACACCACTGCCTTGAACCAGTCGCTTCCATACCACATCTACTTCAATGGTGGTAATACCAAGGCTAGCTGTCCAAGTGGCTCGAAGGGCTACAATGTGACCTTGTTGATTGAGGTCGCAGCCACTGTGGAGTACACGCCAGAGTCAAACTCTTTCTTCAAGAGACTTTTGAGTTTCTTGAAGTAGCTCATGGGCACTAAGACTAGCTAGCTTTATGGGCTCTCGACTAGTAGCTTCATGGCTAAAATAGCAAAATAGCTTGATGGCTGCCAAAATAGCATGTGTTGGGAATCCAGCTAGACATTCATTGCATCAAAATCTGCATCCAACTTCACACAATCTTTTGCATAGGATTCATCGCATGCATCCAACTACTTACAATCATTAGCTCCTGGAGGGCCTACGCTTTCGGTTATAATACCATTGTTACATATGTAATTAATATTGATTTAATTTCGTAGAACAGAGTGAGTGAGGTGCTTGCATTGGGATATATGTTAACGCTGAATACTTAACGCGAAACGTGAATAATGTTCTGCTCCTATAAACCTTACGTGGTTGGCAAAAGTGCGGAACAGCATTGAACTCTAGACGGGACTTTCAAGAGCTAGTTATGAGTATAACGGTTACATAATTTATCAAGGTGTGGAGGTTAAGATCTATATCGGTGTTGAGTTTACTTGCAGTTGATCTGACTGCAATTCCGCGGGTTGCATCGACTGCAAATTTTGCGGGTTGACTTGTGCCTCGTTTTTGGTCACGGCTGCAAATCCGTCCCTGCCGAGGTCACGAATGACTTCGGCTGTGTGCTAGGGTTGCTGAATGTAAATGGTTCGTGATCTAGTCGACCTTGGCGGAGTACGGCATAGATGAGGAATGTGGAATGGAAGTTTCCGCATCTGTAGTTAGGTGACAATTCTTATAGAAATAGGGCGAATACAGTACAAAAAAGGAAAACATATTAAAAGGAAAGCAGTTTCTTAAAGTGGGGCAGATTGCGAATTTGAGAGATGTTCAAAGACGTTGAATCGGCTGTAGTAGTCTAGACTGTTGGTGGTGAAGTCAGAGGTGTCTCATGGATTGTCCTCGACATCACGTGCATTTTCACGTGTAGAGATGAGTTGCAACAAAAAAATTCAATCACCATGGCCAAGTACAAGTCAGAGGAATATATCAACGACTCGGATGATTCCGATGTCGAAGTGTACCAGCCGCCCAAGTCATTCAAAAAGGTAACGACTACAGCCAACTTCCCGTCGTCATTGGCGGACAACAAGGAGCTCTGGTTGATCAAAGTCCCAAAGGGCTTCCCCATCGGAGAGTTGAAGAGCTTGCCTGTTTCGTTCACTGCCAAGTCCATAAGCAAGGGGCCCGCGCCATTCAAAGTGCTGGGAGACAAGAGATCATACCAAGTGACCGAAGACTTCATATCGACATCGTCAACCGGGTCCACAAATGCCAACAAGTACTCTGTTTTGGTCAAGAAAAACCAGTCGTACAAGCCCATAGCCAAGAGCACTGAGTTTTCGAGATTCTACAACATCCGTGAGGCCGTTCTGATCCCAGATATCGAGCTTTCCGAGGTCGTCATCCCCAGACTGGATGTGCAGAAAGTGAAAAAGTTGAGAATGAGGCACTTTGCGCTGGGATACCATGCACAGGACTACGACGAGGCCAACCCCGAGAACGTTTCCGATGGCGAAGACGAGCCTTCGAAAACGGTCGATGAGGAGGGCAAGGTGGTGAAGAAGGCCAAGGTGGACAAGAGTGAGAAGAAGGAAAAGAAGGAGAAGAAGGAGAAAAAGGAGAAGAAGGACAAGAAGGACAAGAAGGACAGGAAGGAAAAGAAGTAGATAATGCATTACAAGGAGATGAGTGTAGATAGAATGACACTATGATTATGTAGACTTTTGGAGTGCTGGTACTGAAGAAGCAGAAGCTGAAAGTTGAGGCGCTGATGCTGAACGTTGAGGTGTTGATGCTGACGATGGTGAACGTTGAGGTGCTGATACTGAACGTTGATATTACACCATCAAGATTATGCTGGCAGTGGGCCGCTTGTCATTGGATGCTGATAGCAAAATTGTGTCTCTGAAATTATAATCTGAAATTCAATCAATGGGCAGCGCAGCGTCAAAACCAAGAAAGCTCACGAAAGTGATATCAGAGAATGTGCCCAAGGCCGTGAATCGCACGGAAAAGGTCAACCAGCTTCCCCCGCTGGAGATGAGAGAAAGATTCGAACAAGGCACAGAGCATGCATCACACCTCCAAACGAATACACAGTTCGACCCCAAGTTTCTCAAGAAGAAGATGGGCAACAAAGTTCCAGAGGGCAAGGATGGGCTCGATCCACACGAGTCTGGTACGTCCACCTACAACGATCAGTCCAACCAGACGTACAACGACCTGTTTATGAAGAGTGTCAACCAGCTTGGCAAACAGATACACTCGCACACAGTGGACCCTCGAAAGATGCAGGACTCGCTTGCGGTGCGCCAGCTCAGGCAGAGGAAGGAGATATTCAGTAGGGGCCAGAAAGAAGAAGAAACCGACGGGATGAAGACCATGGTGTCGCCGAAAGTGCTAGCATCGATCTTGAACGATATGAGCGATTCGAGGGTCAAGGACGACGAGATCAACAGGGACTACCAGTTGAGCCCGGAGTATATCCAGAAGCTCGGCAGCAGGTTCAAGGTGGCCAAGACGATAGTTCTCATGGAGGAGAAGGTCAATGAGGGAGAGATCGGACACAAGAAACACTCGCCAACTAGTTTGGCAGCGCAGGCTGAGGACGAGGGGCACGACGGGATGGCACTGGATCAGATGGAAAGGTATAAGAAGTTGAAGGGGAGAATTAGTTTAGATGATTAGGGTAGGAGCATTGAACATTTTCAACAGTGAGGAGGAGAGGAGAGCTTACGGGCTGAGTGATTGATCGGGGTATAATTATGAAATCAATGAATATGAGATCAATGATTGCGGATCAATGGAGATCAATGAAGATGAGACCAATGAGATCAATCATGATGAGATTCATGTTTATGAGGTCCATATGCGTTCAATGGTTATGGATCAATCGTTATGAGATTCTTGTTTATTAGGTTCATGTTTTTCAATGGTTATGGATCAATTTATGAGATCGACGTCTCAGTGCATTATATGAAACATTTGGTGACAAAACCAACGATTTTGAAACAATATTGGTAACCTACGATATCATTTCTCTTGTGAAATTTTGGGCTGTATATATTTTTCCCGAAATGCGGAGAATCATTAAACTCGTAAGTTCAATCAGAATGTCATCCAGCTCCACACTTAGCAAGTACACAGCGTGCGACGTGTCCGACTCGCTCCAACAACACGGAATCAAAGACGGTGGGTTCATTCCCAACTTGACAAACCAATCACCTGTTCACGGAGCGGTGTCCGCAGCTGGACCGGCCTACACCGTGTTGTACGCCCCCAAATCCGACCCGCGGCCCGCGGTGTCGCAGTCGTACATCGACGAGGTGCCCGAGGGGTCCATGGTGGTGATTGGGCTCCCGTTAGAACAGCAATTAACCGGTGCCCCATACACGCGGGTGAACAACGCAATGTACGGAGGGCTCATGTCTACCCGTGCACAGTACAGAAAAGCACATGGATCTGTGATTTTGGGGCGCATTCGCGATTTGGCCGAGCACAACGACTTGAAGTACCCTGTGTGGTCGTACGGCGTGGGGACAGCGGCTCCGGGGCCGTTCCTCAAGGTTGTGGGGATCAACGTGCCGTTGGACGTGAAGGTAAATGGGATTGAGAAGGAGGAGGTAATTACGATCTGTCCTGGGGATTACATCATTGCGGATCAGAACGGAGTAGTGAAGTTGGCTGACGATGAGCAATTAGAGAGCATTTTGGAGTATATCCCGAAGAGAGTGGATGCTGATACCAGAGTGAGCGAGGCGATAAAGGGGGGAAAGGGGGCTACAGAGCTGCAGAAGTTCTGGAGGGGGAAGATATAATGGAAGAGTTGAGGTTTTCAATTTAGTGTGTAGTTATTTGACGTCCAGATGCTTTGTGGCATGACATAAGTTTGTTGTAAGGCCAAACTTAATCTCTCTTCACATACGTCAGGGCATACACCAATATCACAATATTGGCTTTTTACATTCATTCTAATGTCACCAATACTACGTTCATCTTATACCTTAATCCATTTTCATGCTGATAGTACATTCAATTCCTATCCAGTTCATTCCAATATTAATCCAATTCCTTAATCCATTTGATACACATCCACACATCCATATCATCCACATCCACCCAATATCCTCTACATCTACCCAATATCATTTACATCCACCCGATAACCTCTGCACTCAATAACCTGGTTTACTACGACAACGTACCTTTCCTGTTTCTTTTCTGTTATCCTTTTCTACTTTTTTATACAATCATGGCCCTCGAAAGCAGCGGCCAAAGCACTCAACATCGCACTAGATACACCAGCACGTTGAGCGAGTCGCTCATCGGCAACAAAGACCTCAAGTTCAAGTTGCTCCGCGATGCCAACTTCGTCCCCAGCTTGGTCCTCGAGTTCACAGCACAGGTGCAGGCCGTGAGCACCTCGTCCTCCGCACAGGTGCGGGAGTTGGAAAAGTGCACGGTGGTGCTCAGGACGTTGTGCCTGCTCATTGTCGACGTAAACGTGGACAGATACGAGGAGATAGTGCACTCGCTCAGGCACTTTGACAAAGTGGGCCCCCCCATCCTCCAGCTCTTCCAGTGCTACTTGAGCTCGACAAACCGCGCCAGCATGCGCCAGAGCGTGTCGCACTGTGTGGACACGTTACTCATACTCAGCAACAAGCGCCAGCTCCCAATGTTAGGTGGCGAGAGCGTGTGCAGGTTCATCGTTCTGCTCATGGTGATTGAGGATGACTTTCTCGCCAAGCTGTTGAAACTCGTGCCATTGGTATTACAACAGGGGTCGCTATCACACGAGATCTTATTGACGCTCGTTTCTGTGCTGCTCAAGCGCATTTCTACGGAAAGTGAGGTAGTTGTAAAGGCCCACTTGCCCCGTGCCAGCGAGGAGTTTCTCCACGACCTCGCATTCAACCACGAATTATTCCCGAACGTGTCGCTCAACAGGGAAACGCTCGAGAACTGCGTGGACATGAAATTGTTGGCGGAATTGGTATTGCGAACCGCGCAGGTATTCAAGTTTATGCTCAAGAATGACCAACAGATTGTTCCTGAGACGCTCGACGTGATCTTGCCTACACACGTGTACCTATTGCTCCAGCTCCTCCTCAAGTACGACGACGAGATACTCAGTCTCGCGGCGTTGAACCTCATCAACGTGCACTTGGGGTACTTGAAGGCACGTAAGGAGAGCTTGGTGTATCATAACTACAAGAAGTTATTTCCAAGAATCGCCGACATGCTTGAGAATGACGGACTTGCGGTAATGCCGCTCTTTCTCTCGCTGCCTGGCGGTGTTTTGCTAGACATGTGCTCGCAGTTTCCGTTGTTGAACGACGCAATCAAAGAGACCAACACCGACCACAAGATCATAGCAAAGGTCGAGCGCTTGTACAGGGAGAGCGAGAGTCTGAAGAGGTTGTCGAACTTGAAAAAGACACAGGGAGAGTTGTTGGATTTTACGACTTTAGCCTACCACAAGACGCAGCAGGCTGCCGACAGGGAATTGGCAGATTTGATAAGTTTGCTAGGGATATACACGGGTTCCAGTGAGGATAGCCGGCTCCGAGTGACGAATGTGCCGTCGGCAACGTCCAAGATAAATCTCGCGCTTGCGCGTGTCATGGCGGACTTGATAGACAACTACGCGTTGTTGTTGTCGCAAATCGAAATGTGCTACAAGCTACTTGTGGGAGCGAGAAAATCGCGGGAAAGGATGGAATCTGTTCAGCGGGACTTGCCGTGGATCGGCAAGAACTTGGGGGTGATTCTTGCGATGGCAGATTCGCCTATATACGCGAATACGTTGTTGCTAGCACGGTCGCTTTCGCGGTCGTTGTCGATATTGCGAACGTTTTTCGTGGAGTGCGACAACTTGGGGCTGAACAAAAAGGAGGGGACGGACGGGCCGCTCATGTTTCCGGGGTTTTCGATGCCAACGACGGGCATAGTGACGAACTTTATCGAGATGCTCCGTGTGTTTTCGCGGCTTGGGCGGATGGTGCTGTTTTTCGAGAAGCTCACCAAGGCGCCGATGCGGCTTGAAAACCAGGTGACAAATGAGACGACGTTGACGGGAATCATGGCGAACTTTATTCTTGATTTTAGCTCGTTCAGACAGAGCATTGTACGGTGCGAGTCGTTCTTGAAGCTGTTGTCGGCGATTTACAACAACGCGACGGAGGGGTTGGGCAGGGGCGACAGAAAGTGCCAGCACCAGCAGCACATGATCCAGTTGAACGTGTTGCAGTTGATCAAGAACTACATGTTCAACGAGACGAATGCCAACAACACAGAGATCTTGGAGCACTTCCCGCTCGTGCTGATTTTAGAGCAGACCTTTTACGGGTTTGAGCGGGAGCGCAAAGCAGACATTTTTTTTGACTTCATCAAGCTCCAGAAGAAGTTGGTGGGGTTTGACATCTTGAGGAACTTGACTGCGGGTCTGTCACAGTTCGCCAAGGTGTTGGTGCAGACGTACGAGAACCACTGGGACAGCTTCACGGAATTTTTGCTCCCGGAAAAGTGGTTTGACTATGTGATTGCGACGATGACGAACTATGAGATATTTGAGCATGACGAAGATTCTGGTAACGAATTGATTTCGATGATAATGTGCGAGGACTTTGTCAAGATGGTGACGTCGTTGAACTATATTGAAAACCACAAGTACATTACCATTAGCAAGATCGAAAAGGAGTGGTTTCCGAACGACCGGTTGTTGTACTTGTGGAAGGAGTTTTTGGCATTGGGTGCAAGTGACGCAGACACCAAGCAGTACAACAAGGTGACCTTTCACAACAACTTGAACGAGATCAAGCTCTCGATAATCTGGATATTGACGAATCTCACGTGGCGGACTTCCAGCTACGGTTTTTCTGTACGGCAAGAGTGCGACTATAGTCTTTTCGAAACGCTAGAGAGACAAACGCAGTGGATGATTGACGACAACGTCGAGGAGGAGGAGAGCTCCAATTTGATGAGCGTGACAGACAGGGCTAAGTATTTGACGAGCTTTGGATTTGCTGATGTTTTGGACGGGATGATCGAGCATTACTCCGAGCTTCCGAGCAGGACGACCTTGGGCGATCTTCCGATGTTGAGCAAGTCGGACAGCAAGAAGAATATCAATTTGAAGCGGTTTGATATTCAGAACAGCTACGACTTGTTGGAGCGGGTGAAGTCGGCGTACAGCCAGCTTTTGGGGTTGACCAAGAAATGTGAGCGCCGGAAAACTAGCGGGGAAGAGGAGGAGGTAGATGGGGAGGCACGCGCGCGGATGGTATCGGCGATAATACGTGGGCGCAACAATGTGGTGAGGAGCAATAGAAGCAATAGTCAAAACAGCTCTGAGGCACTACAGGCCGCACGGGTCGCGACTGCGAACTCCCAGATCCGTGACGTGAACCGAGGGGGCGAGGGGTTTGGGTACGATGCGCTTGATACGATGAATGACGAGGATGATGACGACGACATTGATGACATGGATTTGGAGGACCACACGACGAGGTCTGGGGTGCGCAGGCGTCCTGACGACAACGACGAGTGGGACCAGATCGAGGAAGATGATTTGGAGTTCATAGGGGGGCATGGTTAGGGGCATTTAGAGAGGAAGAAGAGGTTTGAAATTTGGATGCAAGACATTATGGATGTAGGGCATTAAGGATGTAAGGAAATATGTGCGGCATTATGGATGTAGGGCATCCAGGATGTAAGGAAATATGTACGGCATTATGGATGTAAGGCATGGTGGGATTTAGTGGCATTATTTATGTAGTTGCATTATGTGACGTTCGTTTGACGTGAAGAACTAAATTTGTAAAGAATAGTTGATGGCCAGGTTTGGTGAGCACATAAGCGGAGTTCTTCACTCACGATCCCAATATGTCACAAAAGCTGTTGGCATTATAGATGTTTGTTTTAACATGAAACGGCCGCACCAGTGTACAAGGTAGAAACTGCAGGATGAAGCAGATAAAGTTTGAGTAGCACACATTAGTCTTGTGGAGACAAATGACGGGTCTCCCACTCATGCTTAATCGCCGCATTTGCGATTTTGTGACTGTTCAATCTAACGTTTTGTGTCCACAACACCAGTATCCCTACTCTCACAAGAACCCTATTGACTACCCTCTCACACTTTGTGTGCTTGCAAAATAAGCTCGCGATCCACTTTACACTATGACGCTATATAGACGCATGGTATCCGCTTGTGTTCTCCCATGGTTGCTTTTTTGTGTAGGGGAATGGACGAGATTAGCAGGCATTTGTGTTATTCAATGCCGCTAACCTCCCACTTGCTAAGCAGCCATTGGGTCTAGAAGGCCGCTCACCACCATGACGTAGAGCCTGCTACGTTCTTGTCGAAAAGTGCACTTTTCGGCTTGACGTGGGGACTACTGCAAGTTTAGCTACATAATGCGGACTCAAAGTGGCGATGTCGTGGCATGGTGTCAAGCACCACAAAGGGCGAATCCAACGGCGGGGAAGCTAGTTGTAGAGTAGAGTAGTCAATACTCAAGCATTTCGGTGGTCGAAGGAGACGTTGGGACCGTTTTGTGTCGGCGAGGGCCTTTTTTGAGCAGCTTTAAGTTTTTTAATTTTTCTTTTAATTATCATGACGTCCATGCAAAAGACCGACACTAGCGTACAGTCACTCAACGATGTATCGCTAGAGGAGTTGGCGAAGAGACAGCAGCAGCAAAACATATACGTGAACGGCCCCGTTTACGAATCGCAGAGCCACGAGAACACCGACAGCAAAAGCAGGCATGCGCACCGCGACACAACGACCAAGGGCAAGTACACGCTCAATGACTTCCAGATATTGCGGACTTTGGGCACAGGGTCGTTTGGCCGTGTGCACCTCGCACGGTCGATCCACAACGGGCGATTCTACGCTATGAAGACGCTCAAGAAGGAACGTGTCGTGAGCATGAAGCAGGTGGAGCACACCAACGACGAGCGCAGAATGCTCAAGCTCGCACAGCACCCGTTCATCATACGGATGTGGGGTACGTTTCAGGACTGCAATAACTTATTTATGATAATGGATTACATAGAGGGCGGAGAGTTGTTTTCGCTCTTGCGCAAATCACAGCGTTTCCCTACACCTGTGGCGAAGTTTTACGCGGCGGAGGTATTTCTCGCGATCGAGTACCTTCATTCGCTCGACATCATATACCGTGACCTCAAGCCCGAGAACATCTTGCTCGACAAGAACGGGCACATCAAGTTGACGGACTTTGGGTTTGCGAAGGAAGTGCACGATGTAACGTTTACATTGTGCGGCACGCCCGACTACATTGCGCCAGAGGTCGTGGCAACGCGGCCGTACAACAAGTCGGTGGATTGGTGGTCGTTCGGTATACTCATCTTCGAGATGCTCACGGGGTACACGCCGTTTTATGATTCGACACCGATCAAGACGTACGAGAACATCTTGAACGGAGTCATTACGTACCCGGACTACTTGCCGCCGGTAATCTTGGACTTGTTGCAGAAGTTGATTGTGAAGGACTTGACGCAGAGATTGGGCAACCTTCAGGGTGGGTCCAACGACGTGAAGAACCACCCGTGGTTCAAGGAGGTGATATGGGAGAGGTTATTGCTGAGAGACATAGAAACACCGTACGAGCCGCCGATTACGTCAGGTGTGGGGGACACCTCGCAGTTCGACAGGTATCCTGAGGACAATAACTTGGACTACGGTATCTCCGGTGTCAACGACCCTTACGGGGACATGTTTGACGACTTTTAGACCCTTGCATCCACGGTCCCCGTGCTTCAATTCTTTATTATTAGTTTTTGGTAACTTATGCTGAGATTATCTCGACGAGAGTGTAGAGGATGGTAATGACTAGGTATAATCTTTATAATTTAGACTTCAGAAATAAACTGGATACATTACAAGAGTATTTTGATTGAAGGTGAAAATCTGCTACGCTATGTCTTCGTTTGTACTTGGAATAAACAAAAGTATTTTCATGGTCGGGATGACAATCTGCCACGCTTTTTGTATTTATACTTGTGAACTAGTTTTCTTTTTACTCGTGTCTTCTTGAATCCCCACGTTATATAGTTGTGCAATCTGGTATGCACTTTACTTCTACAGTTTGACTTAGTAACACTCGTAGTTACACTTTGTCCTGATATATACAGGTGACCTGATATGTGCTTATAGTTACAGTTGGTCCTGGTATGCACTCGCAGGTATACAATTTGTCCTGGTACAGTCGTGGTCATACACTTTGTCCTGTTATCGTTACGCAGTTTTGTCCTGTGTACTGGTTAACGTTCGCTTCGCTCACGTTCACTTGCACAACTCTACTCCCGCCAACCAATCGCTCTCAAGGAACTCGCCTATCGTCATTCTCGTCACCGGGTTCAAGTCAAGCAACTTGTAAATAACATACCGCCTGAGCTCACCCACCTCGTCTATGTCCCTCCCCGTCTTGTCTGCGAAAAGCTGCTCTATTGGCAAAAACGTGCCTTTTCTCTTCAAGTACCAGTCCAACGTTTTCGGATCGTAGTCCGCGAGCATTCTCTGCTGTGTGAACTCCTCAAACACCTTGTCCTTGTACCTGTGCACGTCTCTGAACCTGTGCTGTTCCTCCTGCGTGGTGTGCCAAAGGTACCCCAAGGGGTAGCCGTCCAGGGCATCAGCCTCGGCATCATCGGAAGAGTAGTACAGCCTGCGTATTCTAAACAAGAGCAATGCAGCAACGCCCATGGCCCAGCAGTCCTTCCTCACCAACGAAAACGGTTTTTCGCCGAACTCCTCCGGACACATGAACGGCTCGGAACCCAACTTTCCCTGATAAAGCTGCTCCTTGGCGTCGAACGACGTGCGAAACACGTTGGAGTTGCCAAAGTCGCTGACCCTTAGCACAATGCCGTGTTCCGGTGTGTATTTTATCAAGACGTTTTCGAGTTTCAAGTCGCAGTGGGCCACTCCATGGTTGTGCATGTACCCGAGTCCCTTTGCGATCTGCTTGACGAAGCAGTCTATCTCGTCCAAGGACATTTTGCGGTTCAAGTGTTTGGAGGTCATGTACGTGAACAAATCGCCGCCTGGAGTACACTCCATGACCTGACTGATCTTGATGTTGGACTGGAGAAACGTGATCATCAAGTCCACGGACTTGACAAGATGCTTATTGTTCATGCTCGCAGATATGATAAACTCTGATAACACCCTCTCGGCAAACGTCGAGTTCAGCTCGGTCCTACGCAAAAGCTCCTTGACAGCGTAGATCTTGCGGCCGGGCTGCATGCACTCCTCCTTGGTGAGCTCTCTGTCTGCGTTGTCAATGATTTTGATGATGCCGTACGCGCCTCTCCCAATCACACGCTTGACCACGCCGTACTTGTCGAACATTGTGGTGTGGGATTCGGAAAACGCCGCCCTCGAGCTGCTCTTTTCCATCAACTCGAGGATCGTCGCCTTCAAGGTGTTGATTGTCTTGACCTGGGACTCGCAGATTACGGACTTTCTGGGGTCCTTGTTGTCGAGGCGAAACGACTTGCTATCGGCTAAGAGCGAGTATGTATGGATCAGCTCTTCGTTTGCCGCTTGCTTCAACTGCTCGCTGTTGGTGACTATGCCGCAATACTCCATGAAGGACGAGAACTGCGAGGTCATTGAGCCCAGCTGCTTGGACTGGTACTTGTTCTCGTGGGTATGCATCTCAAACTCAGAGTCTGTGTCGTACTCGCTGTCGTCGTCATCCGAATGCTCGGAGATCGTGGATACCTTCCGATCAGTCGGTGGAGATCGCACGGGTGAAACAGGTACTGCTGTGGCTCTCACGGCAGCCTTGTGCGAATTGATGCTGGCCAGTGACCCATTGCGGGAGAGCGATACTGTGGACACCTGGGGCTCGCTCTTGGCCTCCTTCTTCTTGCTTCTGAAGAGAGGCATTAGTAATTGAAAGGCACGTGATCAGCAACAATAAATAGAAGCAGCATATGATTCACAATTGAAATAATAGCCAATAGAATACAAGATACGTCATTGCTGCAGTGCACCACTGTTGCAATGGACCATTATGGATCATTATCGCAATGGACCATATTTTCGGTCTTCATGCTGCTAATGACGTCACGTGGGTTGTTTTTTCTGCAAACGGAAGCCAACCATGGATAGACGAAATGTCACAAAGACGCGATCGATCTGGAAGTGTTGATGGGGAGGAAGTGGGAATTGAGTAAATGCTGAAGCATAATCTGAGGGGACGCATATGAGTATGTATGTAGCTGCCCGCTCTCTATGGCCCCCAAAATCTCTCAAAAACACGTCTTCCAAGATATTTATGGTTAGTCTTTCGACGCCTGAATCGATTTTTTTTCGGGCATATATTTTGTATTTGTTCTGTTGTCAAAGTCCATAGGAGTAGCCATGTCTGCGATATACACGTCGGATATCAAGCACCATCGTCGGGCGCCGCCACCGCCGAACTCCAGCGCCAACGCCACAGCGTCATTGGCCAGTTCCAGCTCGCTGAGCTCGGAGGCACTCGCACCGCAGGGCACCATGGCGAGCGCCCTCGCTACGCATGGGGGCCAAAATGTGCCAGCGAGCAAACCAGCGATGATGAACCTGAATAAAAGACACGCTGGGTGGGTGCACGTCAAGGACGACGGCATTTTCACGTCATTCCGCTGGAACAAGCGGTACATGGTGATCAACGACAAGACGCTCATTTTCTACAGGAACGACCCGATTTCCAGCACGGGAGCCAACGAAACGCCGGACCTCTCGTTCCCACTCAACCTAATCGGTAGCATCCAGCTCAAGCCCAACACAGGGCACTCCAAGTCTCTGCAATCGTTCGAGATCATGCCCAAAAACAACGGACGGCCGATTCTCATTAGTATCAAGTCCAACAACGACTTCTTGGACTGGTTGGACGTGTTCACCACCAAGTGCCCGTTGATCCAAATTGGCAACCCGTCAGCCATGCATACCACGGCCGGGAACCTCAATTCGCTGTCCACGCTCATCAACGGGAATGCGGGGGTATCCAACCCCATCAACTTCACACACAAGGTGCACGTCGGGTTCGATCCCGCGAGCGGCAACTTCACAGGGTTGCCGGACACCTGGAAGTCGCTCTTGCAGCACTCCAAGATCACTAATGAAGATTGGAAGAAGGACCCTGTCGCTGTCATTGAGGTGTTGGAGTTCTATTCTGATATTAACGGCGCAAGTGCAAATACGACGCCAATTAACTCTCCTGCCGTTGGGTTGAACTTGAACAACATGAACTCGCAGGGCAATTTACAGGAGTGGACAAAACACCCGTCGAGACAACAGCAACAGCATCTGCTCTCGCAGTCGAACCTCAGCAACGTCAGCACGCAGGTTGTCCAGCACCAGAACGGGCTTGGAGGGCCCAATTCCGCACCTTTAGCTGCACCGCATGGCGCACAAGTGATGGTGCCAACCCCACTGTCTGCGTCGTCGTCGCAGACCTCGTTCAAACCAAGCCGTGTGGCACCAAGGCCGCCGATCCCATACCACTTGTCGCAGAAGTCGACGTCCAACTTGTCGCCATTGGGTAACTTGATGAGTCTGTCTGCGGACCAGGAAAAGGAAAAGTCGGATCTTGTTCCTGTGAGAAGAGCCCCCCCGCCGCCAGGCAACGCGAAGGACTTACACAAGGACATGAACAAGGACTTTTCAAACAAGGAGTATTCTAACAAGGAATATTCAAAAAAGGACTATTCGAACAAGGACTATTCCCATAAGGACTTTTCAAACAAGGATTATTCTCATAATAAGGACTTTTCAACAGCTGCTCATAACACCACAGCACCCAACAAATTCCAATCGCCTACTGGTTTAGGTATCAGCATTCAAAACCTGTCGGCGCCTAAGCAGTCACCGCCCACCGCGCCAAATGCGCCAAGGAACAAAGTCCATCCTGATTTGAAGATCCTGACTGGTGCACATTCATACAATGCCGATAAGTACGCGGCGCTGTCCTCGGACAGTTTCATTAAGCCATTTGGTATTGTTGAGAAAAAGCAGCAGCAACAGCAGCAGCAACAACAGCAGCAGCAACAACAGCAACAACAACAACAGCAACAACAACAGCAACAACAGCAACAGTATCATCAAGAACAACAGCATGAGCATTATCGACAAAAGCAGTATCAACAGAAGCAAGAGGTGCAATTACAGTCTCAGCATACACCCAAGACTGGATACAATGCCAAGGCACAGAGTGAGTCTCCTATCAAGCCACTCCAGCCACGTAAGGAAGAGGCGAACAAGCCACCGAAGCTGGCGAAGGAAGTGAAGAAGGAGAGGGAGAAGTTGAACGACATGCAAGTGATTGCCAAATTGAAGACTGTGGTGAACAGCAACGACCCCACGCCGCTTTTCAAGATCATCGAAAAGGCCGGACAGGGAGCGTCTGGTGCCGTGTACTTGGCGGAGCTGTTGACGGAGCACAACAAGAAGGTGGCCATCAAGCAAATGGACTTGAACGTACAGCCACGGAAGGAGTTGATCATCAACGAGATCTTGGTGATGAAGGACTCGCAGCACAAGAATATTGTGAACTTCCTCGACTCGTACTTGCGCGGCAACCTGGACTTGTGGGTGATCATGGAGTACATGGAGGGAGGGTCATTGACGGAGGTTATTGAGAACAACGAGTTCAAGCTCAGCGAGAAGCAGATTGCCACGATTTGTTTCGAAACTTTGAAGGGGTTGCAGCACTTACACAACAAGCACATCATCCACAGAGATATCAAGTCCGACAATGTTTTGTTGGACGCGCGCGGTAACGTAAAGATCACTGACTTTGGTTTCTGTGCCAAGTTGACAGACCAGCGCAACAAGCGTGCCACGATGGTGGGTACGCCGTACTGGATGGCGCCTGAAGTCGTCAAACAGAAGGAATACGATGAGAAGGTCGATGTGTGGTCGTTGGGTATCATGACCATCGAGATGATTGAGGGAGAACCACCATACCTCAACGAGGAGCCCTTGAAGGCGCTTTATCTTATTGCGACTAATGGTACACCCAAGTTGAAGAAGCCCGAGGCTTTGTCCAACTCTATCAAAAAGTTTTTGAGCATTTGTTTGTGTGTTGACGTGAGATATCGTGCCTCAACCGACGAGTTGCTTGAGCACTCTTTTATTCAGCACAAGCTGGGTAAGATTGAGGAGTTGGCGCCGTTGTTGGAGTGGAAAAGAGGTCATGAAAAGAGCATGAGTGATTCGGAGTAGGTTTTCTGGTGAGCTTGCCAGCCAGGAAACAATTGGACTTTGATAACCAGGTATAAGAGAAATAGGTAATCAACATAATTTGTGATACGAGTAAGCGAATGTAATAGGTGATAACGATCAACATGAATAGAAAAGCGGAATATATCACGGAGCGGGAGGATCTAAAGTGGTGAATGAATAATAGTGGCTGTCACCGTTTCTACTATCTACTGATGTAACATCTTCATTCTATTAGCAACACTGTTAACTGCAGTTGTCTCCAGAAACCTCTACTTTGGCAACCCCTGGTCGTTCGCCAAAGTCTCCTCAGTCCCTTGTGGACCAACACCAATGCTGGTCAAGATAATCTTGGCAACACCCTTGTACATCTCCGAGTCAAAGTCATCGATGGCAACGTTCTGCAAGTCGGCAACATTAACCTTGTCCCAGCCCTGTACTTTGCTGAAGTACTTGTGAATCAAGCCCAAGACTTTGGCCTCGTTTTCCTGGTCGTAGTAGATGACTGCGTTTGGACCAGCATCAAAGGTGTATGCAGCGATGATCTTGCCCTCCAACTCGTTCAACCTGTGGATCAACTTGATGATTTTCTTGGAAGTGTCGTTCAAGTAGAAAATAGGAGGGTACGAGTCCAAGCACACGGCGTGAAAGGAGTTGGAGTCCTTCATGGTGAGCTCACCAAACTTCTCAAAGTCCTTGTTGATTATGCTTTCCTTCATCTCGATGAAACGCTTAGGAACAACCTCTGTGATTCTGTTCTGGAACAAGTCGGAGGTGGCGACGGTAGTTTGCATACCAGTTGTCGATGGGGTGTCCTTCTTGTCATCGCTGACCACCAAGATAGCAGCCTTCAACGAAGGCCAGTGTGACAACGGAGCAACCTCAACAGCCTTGGAGTCCTCGCCATCCTCGCGGGAACCCATCTCCCAAGCAACGAAACCACCAAACAAAGATCTACACGCAGAACCAGAACCCTTTCTAGCGATCTTGGACAACTCCGAGTAGTCCTGTGGCAACTCGTACAAGCGAGCAATGGCAGAAACCAAAGCAGCAAAACCGGCAGCAGAAGAAGCCAAGCCAGCAGCTGTAGGAAAATTATTTTCAGACACAATGTGTAATGGGAACTCGGACAACTTTGGCAACAGCGAGTTCTTACCTTCCACCTCTGCTCTCAATTTCCTCAAATCCGCCAAACACGCTTTGGTTCTTGGAGACTCCAAGCTCTCGAGCTTGCCGTTAAGCCATAATTGGTCCTTCTCGAAAGTGGACGAAACAGACGCGGTGGTCAAGGTTCTTAAGTCATCCTGCGACAACGTGACGGATATGGACGAGTTGGTGGGCAAGTTCAAATTCTTGTCTCTTTTTCCCCAGTACTTGAGGGTCTGTCTGTTAGTATGGTCTCAATGGGGGATATTGGCAACTTACCGCAATGTTGACCGGAGCGGTCGAGGAGGCTGTATAAACTGACATTCGTATACACGTTTTTTTTTTTTCAACGCGATCGTATAATTTTCACACAAAAAACAGCAGACCCATGCCTCATCTTTACAGCCTTCATATAATCAAATAGACGTCCCTTGTGCCTGCTCACGGCGTCCCTTTTCCTTTGCCTACAATATCATAATCAAACAATTTAGAAGAATCTCCCTAAATAAAACACATAGAACTGTTTCACCCTATTTAATACACTGCCCTAAGTTTTCTTCGTCCATTTCCACAACCTAGCCTTGCAATCACCGGAACCGGTAGCGAAGATGCCCTCAGTGCCCTGCGAGTTCAACGATACAGCAACGGAAATGACAGAGTTGCGGTGGCCCTGCAACATCAACAACGGGTTTCCAGACAACTGGTCCCAGAAAATGACACCACGGTCCTTCGAGCCTGACAAGATGTACTCGTTCTTTGGCGTCGAGCACACCGATAATACAAAGTCCTTGTGTCCTATGTAGGTAACATCGCAGCTCGACTTCTTACCTGGCGCCGAAGCACCGGCCTGCGCGTTGTGGTGTGACTCCTGCTTGCCCTCCAAGTTCCACAACTTGACCGTTCTGTCCAAGGAACCCGACGCTATTTGCTTGCCGTCGATGGAGAAGGCCACCGAGTACACGGAGTCCTCGTGGCCGTTGCCGTTTTCGTTACCCGAGTCCAAGCGCTCGACGAGGAAACCAGTGGTGGAGTCCCACACGCGAACCGTTCTGTCGAGGGAACCTGCGGCAATCAAAGTGCCGTCTGGGGAAACGGCCACAGTGGTAACACCGTCCTCGATGGAAAGTGTGAGGGAGCACTGGGACGATCTCAAGTCCCAGATTCTGACAGTTCTGTCACCCAGCCCAGAAACCAAGCGATTTCCGTCTGGGAAGAAGTCCAAAGAGTAGATATCCTGCTCATGTCCACGCAATATCTTGATGATTCTCTTCGTGGATAAGTCCCAGATTCTGATCAACTTGTCCTCGGCACCAGTGGCCAACAACTTTCCGTCTGGAGAGAAGCACACGGACCTGATGTACAAGTCGCCGTTGTCCGAGGCAGAAGCTGCAGCGGAAGCCTGTGCAGCACGTGCTGCATCGCCCTCAGCAACTCCCTCAGCAGCCTCGCCGCCAGCCTTAGCCGCGGCATCAGTGGAATTGTTGTCGTCGATCAACTTGGCAACCAACTCACCGGTCTCCACGTTGAAGACCTGGGTGGTCTTGTTACATCCCGTGGCGATGAAGTTGCCGTCCTTCAGGAAACGCACACAGCACACCACGGACGAGTGGTCCAACGAGTGGATCAACTCCACGTCCAAGTCACGCTCGAAAGCCGGGTTGAACAAGACGTAGTAGTCCAACTTCTGCTTTTTGAAGTCCGGGCTGGCCTTCGACACGTCCAAGTCCCTCAAAAACGGTGGGATTTCCTTAACGTGCAACGCCTTCTGCGTGGGGTTTACTATGTACTGCGACTTGTCAATTACAGTCAAGGCGGTAGAGGTATCCAACAGGGGGCTGGCGTCGTTGGTGGTAATGGCTGCCGTCGCTGCTGCGGTGGCAGCAGCCGCCGCGGTAGCTGGAACGGCTGCTGGCAGCGCGGTCAAAGCCGCCTTAGTCTCTACTTTAGGAGTTAAAGCCGGCTTGACGTCCCCTCTTGGTGGGGTCTGCTTGGCTTGAGGGGGCAAGCTAGGCTGTTGCTGGTAGGCTCCGTAGTGTATGTCCTTGTGCGGTAATGGGTGAGGGTGAGGGTGGTGTGGGTGTTGTTGAACTGCAGCCTGTTGGGCAGCAGCCTGGGCAGCCTGCTGCTGATGGATCTGAGCCTGTCTGTCTCTGCTTTCTAACTCAGTTTTCAACCGTAATATTTCCTCTTCGTACGCCTCCTTTATTTTTCTATGTGCCATCTCTAACTCGTAAACGGTCTGGCGAATCTGTTGCATTTCTGCGGTCTGCTGGTTGTACTTGAGGTCGTAGTCCTCCTTCACTTGCTTGAACGAAGTGGCCTCGTTCAAAGCGTAGTCAAACTCCTGCTTGACAGCCTCCAACAACTCGTTCAATCTCTGCTGGTGCTGCTGTCTCTGCTGTTGCTGCTGCTGTTGCGCGGCGACGGCGACTTGAGCGGCCACCTGCTGCTGTTGTTGCTGTTGCTGCTGCTGCTGCTGTTGCTGCTGCTGCTGTTGTTGTTGCTGCTGCTGTTGCTGTTGCTGCTGTGCCGCCACGGCGGCAGAGTTTGAGTTGTAGACAGTCATTACAGTCCCAACTCACGAAAATCAATCACGTTATTCCACTAGAATGCTGATCAATCAAGGACTGTCTCGCTAGATGTCTCCTTTGGATGGATTGATGTACTTTCGCTTCACTAAAAAGAAAAAGTTGATTGGTTTTTTGTTGACTTTAGAACTGGTTTGTTTTTTTTCTTCATATACAGTCTTGCTGTTCAGAAGGTAATAGCGGAGAACTCGTATCCGCTTTTGGAAGTCAAAGTACAAAAAAACAGAGGCTTCTCGAGGCCCCGGAAACTGAAGCAGCACCAGTTCACTCACCCGACATCTTTGCTCTCTTTGCAAATTACTCTCATCTCTGTAAATTAGATCACGTGCATGCTCTCGATTTTTTCATCCAGCTTTATCTCCCAGGGCTCATGTGCCATTTGAGGGTCTCATTGAAACGTGATTCATTTTAAGAAAGACTCAAAATTGGCCACAAACTGAGGAGCCAGTGATGTCATGTAAACAGCATGTAACGGCGACCCTACATCTCCGAATAGTACATGAAGCGTATGACAGGTAGATCAGAGTGCCATCTACTAAATTGGCTCTTTTCGATACAGCTTGACATGTCACACTCTTGAAGTACAAGCTACTTCATATGGTCTACTATCGGGAAAAAAAAATAACCGGGAGTAAGGTACGGAGTGCCAATAAATCACACGCTGAAAACAATAGAAAGTGTAGTGAGGCTGATGTGACTCAGGCCCTACTTGAAAAGTGTTTAGTCGGATGCGGCGGAACAATGGAAAGATTTCCGTAAGTGGGCTACGCTCGGGTAATATACACTCCGCCGTTCCTTTCAAGCACGCGGGCTGGGAAACAGTAGCCACAGTAAACTTAGCTAAGACCACTAACCTCTAGGTATACTTATTGGGAATGATATCCGAGGCTCAATCTTGTGCTTCACACCCTGGCATCCCGCGTTGGTCCTGATTTTTTGATTCGGCGATAAAAGCCCAATGCGGTAAATATGCCATGTCTTACCTGTGAGAATTTCGCAGCATTTTCCAATTGCAAGAGAAAGTGTTAGGCACCAGGAGGCACCAAGCAGCTCAAGTGTTGGTGTGCCTCTTGCAGAATTCGTCCACTCCGAAAAATCCGGAGTTGTTAGGACCGTGCGCGTTGGTGTTCTATTTTGGAATAGTGGAGTAGGGCATTGGAGAGGGGGTGTACGGAGAGGCGATAGAGACACTGGATTCATGTGGCGGCGTAGGCAATGAGTGTACTTAAAGAGAGCATCCCCAGCTATGTCCATTCACAATTAAGATGACCACTCAACCGGAACCTAATCAACACGAGCTATCTAATCAACATGGGCTACCTAATCAACGCGATTTGGAGGAGGTTCCTGTACACGACTCCGAATCCATCCAGTCCATAGAAGAATTCCCAAACACTTCATCCAGTAACAAGAACGATGTGTATACAAATGATTCATCCGATGACGCAGACATTTTCACAGGCGACCTTGAAAAGGACGCAGCACCACAGGCATTGTCGGAGCCACCGACTTCCAGCGACCCAGTTCCCAGAGGGGGAGATGAAATGACGCGGTTTGAGCTGCACGCAGAAACATCAAGGTCCTTACTGAGAAGGATCACCAACGCTGATGTCATTTTGAAGACTGCTAACAATACAGACGAACCATTGCCGGCTATGGGTGGGGGCCGTCCTTATCCGCCGCCTTTGCCGGATAGAGACCAGTACACCGTGCTGTTTGATGGGACGTCAGACCCTGACCATCCACATAACTGGGCTTTCAAGCGGAAGGTCGTGAACTCCGTTTGCGCCGTTTTTGCAGCCTTGTGTTTGACCGTTGGATCCGCAATCATGTCCCAAACCGGCCCGGTTCTCGAGGAGAGTTATCACGTGGGTGAGGTCACCGCGACATTGACCACCACATTGTACGTTGTTGGGTTTGGAACTGGTCCTGTTTTTTTCGGTCCGCTCTCCGAATTGATGGGACGCAAGGCTGTTATTCTCCCCTCCGTATTCGGCTACACTGTTTTTTCTTTTGCAGTCGCTACTGCGAAGGACATCCAAACCATCATGATATGCCGCTTTTTCGTTGGATTTGTGGGAGGGGCACCGTTGGTGGTATCGCCCGCCATTCTTGCCGACTTGTTTGCCACAAAGCAAAGAGGTACTGCTATTTCTCTTTTTGCAGTGGCATTGTTTGGCGGGCCTATGCTTGCACCCATTTTGAGTGGGTTTATCGTGAAGAACAGCCACATGGGATGGAGGTGGACAGAGTACATCTGTGGCATCATCGGCGCGGCCTCCTTTTTGACAAATGTATTCTTTTTGGAAGAGACCAACCACGCCTTGATTTTGGTTAAAAAGGCAGAGACCTTGAGAAGAAGAACTGAAAACTGGGGAATTTTCGCACCGCACGAGGAAGTCCGCCTCAGTATCAAGGAGATTGCAGAGAAGAACATCAGCAGGCCAATCGTTATGTTGGTGACTGAGCCCATTTTGTTTTTCGTTACATGCTACAATGCCTTCATCTACGCCATGCTTTATTTGTTTTTGACCGCTATACCCTTGGTTTTTGGTGGTAAGTACCACTTTGAGCAAGGTGTGCGCGAACTCCCTTATTTAGGTATGCTAGTTGGAATTTTTGCGGCTGGTGGGGTAATGATTTTCTTTGAGAAACGATACAACAGGGCGATGGATAACAACAATGGAAAGCCTGTTGCAGAAGAGAGATTGCCTCCCATGATGATCGGTAGCGTATTTTTCGCCGCTGGTTTACTTTGGCTTGGATGGTCAGGAAACTACCCGCAACACGTTCACTTCATGGTTCCCACTGTTGCCGCAGGGTTTGTTGGGTTCGGGTTACTTTTAGTATTCTTACCATGCTTGAACTACATCATTGATTGTTACTTGGTGTTGTCAGCGTCTGCCTTGGCAGCCAACACGTTCTTGAGGTCAGTTTTGGCTGGAGTATTTCCCTTATTTTCGCTCCAAATGTTCCACAATTTGCATATTCAATGGGCATGTACCTTACTTGGTTGCTTGTCATTGATCATGGTCCCAGTGCCGTTTTTGTTTTACGCCTACGGTAAGCGGTTCCGCGAGAGGTCGAAGTATGCGTTTGTATTATAGAATTATCCTAATACATGGCGAGACCCACCTTGAGCACTCCAAACTTTAATTCTCAATAAATTTTTCTAGAAATTGCTGCAAAAATAGAAAATAGTTGAAAAGGGAAATCGTAAAGAAGTCGACAGAAAATAAGAATCGCATGATAAGAGAAACGTATTTTTTATGAGATAGATGCAGACTGGTTCACATCGTGATGATGTTTTCTAAATTCAAGATAACGCTAGGTGTACGCGAATGAAAGCATTTGTGGGAGTTTGGCTGATACGTTATGAACAGACCTCTGGGAGAGTAAATCGGCTTCATTTGTGATAAAAATAATCCCGCAAAATTATAATCACCGTTAAAAGAAAATTTCCATTCTCACGCCAGCATTCCGAGGAATGGAAATACATGGAAAGTTTCCACGTGCAACGGATTTTTCAGTACGAATCTCAATGCGTAAGCTCGCTCCGGTATTAATCATCCTTGTGCTCTTCTTAGTCTTTAAACTTCCTCGCTTAGTCGAAGGTTATTTGCGGGAAATAACAATTGCCGAGAATTAGTAAAAAAGCCCACTGTACGTACTCATCGAAGTACTGCGCTAGCGAGAACACAAAACTTAGAACACAAATTAGATATGTCGATCGAAGATTGAGAGGAAACATCTGACAGTGAAAATGATCATCGTTGGAGGGTGGACAAAAATAGCTAATCGTATGATGGGATGTGATCAACAACACGAATTTGTGAATTCTGGCTTCCAAAGCAAAAATCGTATGCCGAGCAGGAAGAGGCGTATGGTGGCTATTCGTTCGCGGCGAGGTTGAGCATTCTGTGAATTACTGATCTGCACATTGCTCAACTGTGCATTTGAATTTTCCATGGGCGATTCGAGCTCCAAAAAAAATAGCGTATTTTGGGACGATTCTCAGGCAATGTTTACATTCCCCGATGTTGAAGGTTCCATACATCTCACGAAGACATTGGAATGAAGTGTAGTTGATGAATAATTGGGCGATATTCGGCGGCTAAAAATGAGGATGCGTGATGCTTACATCTAACGGTAGTTAAATGGGCAACGTGCTGCGGATTCGCAGAACGATTTTGGGGCATATCCATGCTTGTGCACACATTTAATTGAAATTCTAGACAGATGGGGGATTGTGGAGTGGATCGGCGAAAGTATATATAGGGGAGCGGTTCCCAGTTGTTAGCAGGTGCCCAAGTCCGATATGATTTTTGCTTTAGCTACACCAGGTTCTTCATTCCAACCGTCACTCAGGAAAACACCAATAACATGGAGGTTGGCCAAGTTCAAGACGATATACCTTGACAAGGGGGGAGCCAGAGTGAAGGTTAAGAAATAGAGAGAAGTTGACAAAGATTGCGATGAAAGTTAATGGTTGCAGGTGGATTGCAATTATAGACGGGAATGCAGTATTGATTTACAAACACCGAGATCTATAAATCGGGATCTATAAATGGTGTTTGTTTATCTGCCAAGACACGAAGAAATGATAGTAATGATCAGCAGATCGGAAGGTCGCTAAAAACAAATTCCTGAAGTCAGTGAATAGTATTATAATGAATGAAGATAAAGATCCAAAAGATAACCGTAGTTGCAAAACAAGGAGTTATATTATGTAGACCAGGCCATCGCCAAGGCAATTAGGGGTAACTGTATTTGTCCTCCATCTGGTATTTTTTGATCTCCAGTCGTGATGAAAAAATTCAACTGGAATGCAGATACGGCACTTTTCCACAACCCTCAGGAGGCTAGCCAAAAAGGCCGAGCCGCTGAAGAGGCTCTACTTGGGCAGGGGCAGTAACAACTTGCTGCTGGGGCTCGTCGGGTTGGCCAATGTTGGCAAGTCAACTTTCTTCCAAGCAATCACGAGATCGGAGTTGGGAAACCCAGCTAACTACCCGTTCGCTACGATTGAGCCTGAGAAGTCTTTGATCATTGTGGAGCTGGAGAAACTCAATCATTACATGGAGCTTTTCGGTTCGGAAAAGAAGGTTCCATCGACCCAGACAATCTACGATATCGCGGGGTTGACTAGGAATGCCAGTAGTGGTGAGGGATTGGGAAACAAGTTCTTGGGGGATATTCGCCAGGTAGACGGTATCTTTCAGGTGGTGAGAGGATTCAGGAGTGATGAGATTATTCACATTGAGGATAATGTGGTGGACTCAGTGAGAGACTTGGTGATTGTGAATGATGAGTTGATTCTTAAAGACCTCGAGTTCATCGAGGTGGCTGTGGAGAAGAACAAGAAGATGTTGAAGAAGCCGGGTGTGAATAAAGCCGCAGTGGAATTGGAGAGTATAACGTTGGAGAAGATCCTGGACATGTTGTATGAGGGCCAAAAGGTATCGAGCCACGATGAGTGGACAGAGGAGGAAATCGAAATCATCAACCAGTTGAACTTGTTGACTGCCAAACCCACCGTTTATTTGTTAAACGTAAATGAAGAGGATTATGCGAGTGGGAACAATGAGTTCTTGGCTGCCGTTGAGGAGTGGATCGAGAAGAATAGCTCCAATGACCTGTTGGTGATGTTTTGTGCTGCCCATGAAACAAAGCTCAACGAGTTGAGAGAGGACAACGATGCGTATGATGAGTATCTCCAGCAAACAAAGAAAGGAACCGCAATTCCTGAGATTGTCGATGCCATGAGAAGTGCGCTTCATTTGATTTCGTTCTACACCTGTGGTCCAAAAGAAGCACACCAATGGACTGTGAGAGATGGCAGTCTGGCACCTGAAGCTGCTGGTGTGATCCATACCGACTTGCAAAAGACATTCATAAGTGCTTTGGTTTACAAGTGGGATGATTTGAAGAACGAAGCTGGGCCCTTCAATGAGGGAAACTTGAAAAACGCCGGTAAGCAGCAGAGGCAGGGAAAGAAGTATGTGGTACAGGATGGTGATGTGATGATCATCAAGGCTGCTGGGGGAAAGTCAAAGTAATAGAATGTAAATAGATAGACAAGGAATCTTTAAAATATGTATTATACGTGAGTATTGAAATCATGATCATTGCATTCGTTTAATTGTTAAATGTAGTGACTGGACTGTTCCAGTGATGAATGTGAAATGGACACTTATGTGACTTTTTGAGATACACTGTACTGGAAAGCCTTCCTGTTTGTGACAGTCCGTCTTCTTCTTTACCACACAGGCTCGTCTTCTTTCTTCCTTGCCACTCTGACTATTTCGTAGTCGTCGTTTGTCTGGACCTCCTTTTCCAAGTGGTCAGCCAAAAGACCCTGCAAACGGTAGTAGTCGTTCTTCTTATCCACCAGTCGTTTGTTTTCAATCAAGTTCAACATCTCTTCCTCGCCAACCTGCTTATATTTGTTGTCGTATTGTTCCCACTTGACTGCTGTGAATTTTTGCAAGTATATGGATCCTGCCACAATGGACACCAAGAAAGGAAGCCCAAAGAACAAGAAATGGTTCTTCCTGAGAAGCTTTTGGTACTTCCCAGCGAAGGTCTTGTCGTAGGCCTCCTGCTCTTTACTTCCTCTAAAGATTTTGCTACCTAAGAAAACCATTGATTTTTGATCTGAAAAACTCGCACCACAGATATTAATTTGGATGTCCCTTCACTATTGCGGTACGGGTGTTTAGATGTCCCTTCACTATTGCGGTACGGGTGTTTAGATGTCCCTTCACTATTGCGGTACGGGTGTTTAGATGTCCCTTCACTATTGCGGTACGGGTGTTTTAGATGTCCCTTCACTATTGCGGTACGGGTGTTTAGATGTCCCTTCACTATTGCGGTACGGGTGTTTAGATGTCCCTTCACTATTGCGGTACGGGTGTTTAGATGTCCCTTCACTATTGCGGTACGGGTGTTTTAGATGTCCCTTCACTATTGCGGTACGGGTGTTTAGATGTCCCTTCACTATTGCGGTACGGGTGTTTAGATGTCCCTTCACTATTGCGGTACGGGTGTTTAGATGTCCCTTCACTATTGCGGTACGGGTGTTTAGATGTCCCTTCACTATTGCGGTACGGGTGTTT